>JAOSBL010000006.1:1276668-1293316 GCA_027568915.1 Erythroxylum roraimae | reverse complement strand
TATTTAAAAACTAATGTTATATATAAATTATTATATATAAAAATAACAATACACTTCACATGTACAATGCAAAATGTCTTGATTGACAGCAAGTGATTAATCTTCTCAAGCAAAAAACAAACCATAGGATAATGTAATTATATATGTGACAGTTGATTGTCAAATCTCCTTTATAAAAGCTGTATTCCACTCCAAGTCTTATAAATATAATAATCATAAGAAGCCAACTTGGGTTTAAGTTATATTACATATAAGATCCAACTTGACTTTTGCCTATTCTATATTAACTTGAAGAAGATAATTGATTAGAGCAAAAACACTTGTTTCTTGAATTTTATAATTTATCTAAAAGCAAAAAAAAAAATTATATGCATTTAGATGTTTTTTTACTATTGTGTTCATTTAGAAAGATTCGAATTACTGAAACAATCTCTTTGTCAAATATTAAAAAAATTACGTACAATTAACAACCCTCTTCCGATCATTGTAAAACGGGAGTTTTATATGTTTAAATTTAGCCTTTGTTGTATACTTAAAAAATAATTATTACCAAACTTTTGCGGGTCTTTTTTTTTATGCAAGTGAAAGTAAGAAAAACAAATGACCCAGAAAATAGGGGGCTACTGACGTTCAAAAAAAACGCCAAACGTATCAGCTAACAAAACAATGCCAACTTCAAGAAGAGTAGCTTCCAAAAACTGAAAGGAGGTAGAGAAACGACTTCCTATTTTTGCAAGCCTATCAACGGCTTGATTTCCTGAATAATTTCAACATGCTAATCCCAGTGTAATTGTTATTAAAACAGATCATCAGAAGCCAACTTGGGTTAAATTATAGTATATAGTATGATATGATTCTACGAGAAAGGAACAAAAGGTTATGGAAGAAGTTGGTGAGATAAAATGTTATTTAAGTTGATGCATTAATGTCTTTATTGTTGATAGAAAATGACTTTATGCCTAACAGATTGATGAGTAGAGAGATCAGTGGGTCATTTTAGCGACAACCATACGAGCATGACAAGATCGAGCTTGTTCATATGTATGCAAAACCCATGTCATTGATTTGATAATTAAGCATGTCATTTTCAGGGGGAAAAAATATAGGTTGGAGATTTTAATGAGATAATGATATTTAATTAGTGGGTTTATGAAGATATTTTAATTGGATTTTTTAAATAACAATAAGCTCTTAATACTAAGTAAATCTTAATTAGGATTGTCATTTTAGACTTAACCCGACCCAAAAATAATTGAATTGATACGAATTAAATTTATAAAATAATATTATCTTGGTATAATTTGACAAATTTGCTTGATCATTTTGCAAACTCGACCTACTTCCAACCCCACTAGTTACAAACTTTATTCAGATGAGAGGAGAATATGAAATTATTTAACACGAATTCGATTAGGGTTGATAATGGGATATTGGCCGAGCTCAGTGAATCAAATCATGTTTGATTAATTTCCATCTCGGACTAAAATCTAAAATGTTTAGGATTTACATTTTAGACTTAACCCGATCCAAAAAATTTGAATTGATACGAATTAAATTTATAAAAGAATATTATTTTGAAATAGTTTGACAAAGTTACACGATCATTTTGCAAGTTTTGATTAACTCGGCCTACTTCCAACCCTACTAGTTACAAACTTTGAGCTCGGCCAAATTAATTGAATTTTTTTCGAGTGATCAAGTTTAAAAAAAAATTAAGTTCAAATTTAAATTTAATCGAATTTGTCTCAATATGAAATTCAATCAAATCAAAAAATTAACATTTAACTTTTGATAAAACCGGTTTAATTGACTTTTTTAAATTTCTGATTCTATCTCAAAAGCTAATTTACAAGAGAAGAGTTACCAAAAAATATATAAATTTTCTTATTACTGGATATGTGAAATACATATTTAAAATTAATTATTCTATAAATTAATAATTCAAAATTAGATAATAAATTTGATTAAAATAACATTTTGAAGGCCAAATCCAAGGGATCTAAGCTACCTATTCCTCATGATTTTAAGGAGTTCACAAGACTTTTACGTACCTGTTTTTAACACTTAGTAAGGAATCCCTTAACAAGCACTCAAAGTGTAATTTACTATAAGTTGTTGCCTTGAAGTTTGAGGTGTAAGGTCATTTCATAGTCAAACCACTTAAACTATGTCGTATAATACTGTCCAAAACAGAACCCAAATTTGGATCATTTACTACTCTAGCAGTCTAGTTTCTGTCTCATTTGTGACACAAAGTTAAAAAGTATACTAAAGCTTTTCAAAGAAGTGAAGTGAAGACAAAGCAATGCCTTGGACTGTTTTAATTATTTAAGACTGTTTGCTCTTGTACAATTATAGAGTTCTAATCACAATTACCAAAGGGAATCTAAACTAAGCACGAGTAAAAACAAAAATAGGAAGTATTACGAGAACAAAAAATGCCAAATCAAAGCAGAAGTTTAACAAAAAATTTATTTTAAATTTAAAAATAAAATCATACGGCTATTTGATAATGAGAATAAATATATTAAAAATTCTTGGAGTTAAAATAAAAAATTAGAAAGATATAATTTTCAAATTTTAAGAGAATTTCTCGTATTAGGTCAAAAGGTATAAACTTCTCGTATGGTTGAGAAAATTTTGGAAAAAATCATTAATTTTTAAAATAATGACTATATTTAGTATGAATATTATGTGTGACAATTTAACCAAACTCTTAAACTCAAACCAAACTAATTAAATTTGATTCAAACTAATAATTAATTATAATTTCCTTAAATTATTAACTTAAGTAGAATTTAATTTGTTCAGGTCAAATTTAAAAGCTAAGTTGAAGTATTATATTAGTTATATTTAATTAGTCTACGTCTGATATTTATATTATGTATATTTCGTACTCATCAAGACGGAATCGAGGAGTGGAGGAGCTAAAACCACTACGGGGTCCAAACAGTTTGGACTTGAGTAGGTGTAATCGAAGTTTAATAAAAGAGATTTTTTTCAAAGTCTAATTCTTTTATCCTTTTATTAAAATGAATTATGGATAAAATTATAGGATATTTATAATTAAAAATTAGGGAAATGAAGTATTATCTTTAGGATGGGGAAGGGATGTTGATTTAACCTTAGAACATTGTCCATTTGTGATACAAAGACACCAAGTGCTCCAGGGACGAAATCAAATCTTCTGTTCTAACTTTGTTTCATTAAATATTATTCATACATTTATGTGAGGTCTATATAAATGTGCGAATAAGATTTAATAAACATAGTAAGAAAACTATAACCGAAACAGAAAATCTAATTTCTCCTTAGACATGGAAAGTGTTGTAAGAATTGAGGAGTATAGATTTGTAAGCATTATCTACACATAGTGCTTAGGTTTAGGATGTTTCCTCCTTTGAATTTTTTTAATAAAATTGAATTTATAATTATCCCCAGACATGAATTAAATAAATTATTTAATTAAATTGCTGACTCAAAATTAAAAAATAAACTTAGTTTGACAATCATTTATGTCTTAATTATGCGAAAAATTTAAATAAATTCGAATTTAATAAATTTTTAAAAATTCAAGTTAAGTAGAATTCTTTTAAGTTAAAAACCTTATTTGAAACTCAAATTTTTTAAATTTTAAATTTGAACTTAATTTAAAATTCAATAAACTCAATACTTCTTTAAATACAATTTTATTTGAAATTTAAAATATTTAAATTAAACTTAATTCAATAAACTAAAATTTTACTTTCGTATTTCATATAAAAAATTAACCTTTTTACTAAATAGGTTTTAATTGAGCGTTGATGACAACCAGCGTGATAAAAAATCAAACTTTACTTAAAAACAAGCAGGCAGGGTATCGTACTGTTCTATGCCTGAGCTGCTTCCGCTGATTTATCAGCCGACGGTACCGGTTTCGATAATTGAGGTCTTGGGAGGTAATCTGAAACATAGTCACTGTTCTTTTTACGAAAACATTTTATCTGAGGTGGTCCGATTCAGTCCGGTCTGGACCGATCTGGTTCCTACAAGGTGGAAAGGCAGTGGCTAGAGCTAAAGTAGAGAGAACAGAACACAGCAACGTGTGGTTAGTGGGACCGTTTGTTCTTTTTAACTTAACTGATCTCTTGGATTCTGTTCCCTCACAAGCACTCTATCTCTCTCTCTCCTCTGTTCTGCACTGTTCTGCTCTGCTCCACTAGTGAGGTTCTGGCACTATTTTATAGGCTTTATCGAAGACGCGCGTCCAGTAGGGACCCGTATGGGTTTCTGTGAAAGTTAGCTGTACTTTTGCGGGACGAGATCCTCAGCCCCTGTATCCAATTCTACTATGCCATCTCATCTTATTTAATTTTTGTTATTATACATGTAATAATTTTATAATAAAGATAATATAATTAAAAATATTTAACCTCTTAAAAATTGTATTTAATATAAAAAATTTTAATTTAATAATTAATATTTTTAAAAGGGCATATAATTCAAATTCAAATATTATTTTTACTGATGTAACTAATAAATTAACATACTCATGATATTTAATAGATATGTAATATTGATAAAAATAATATTTTAACCTGATTTGTTGCTTTCTAAATTTAAATTTTTTAAAAATTTAAAAATAAATTTAAAAATATATAAAAATTATGTACAATTTAATTTGTTATTTTTTATAATACTCCACTTTTTAAAATACTAAATTATAAATATGAATAATAATGCATTAAGTTAAGTTTAATTCGTATCTTTGTTTTCTTAATTTAGAATTTAGTTGGACCTAAATTAAAATTAAATCAAAATCATTTTATTAACTAACTCATGTCAATTTGAATGGTCGATTCTGTTAAATTTTTAATTCGATAAAAACTCAATTAATTGTTAAATTTAAATTAAGTTGGGCCTTTTTATCCTATCCCTAACTATAAACGCACATTCGAATTTTGTTGTTAGTATAACTCAAGAAAATATTTTAAACAAGTTATTTTATTACAAGTAACCATTAGATATTACATTTTTTAAGAAACGGAAGAACTCTATCTTTTGGATATGCACTGGATAAATCTCCAGATTAATACAATAGTCTGCAATTCACGCCAATTGAATACTCCACACTAGGCAAACACTGTATGATAAGCTCAATCAAGAGAGTGTAAGTAGGAAAATTCGAACATATGACCTTTTGATTCCATACTCCCCCTCCACCGACTCGGCCATCCCCTAAGGGTTGATATCACATTAATATGTACGTTTGATAATATAATTTAATTAAGTAAATGTGAATGAATTTAGTTTTTTAAATATGTAATGAAATTAGTAAAAAATTACATATTATTTTTACACACAGATGTTATCTAATTTTCTATTTAATTATAGTTTTGATTATTTTTTTTGTCTTTTTATTATCCAGCTCATTGTGTATTGATGGTTCAGCCGGCCAAGTCACTGATTGCCCATGATTCAAGGCAAGAATCAATCAAGCATTTAGAGGGAATCCCAGCCGTCTAAGTTAAAAGAAGAATACAAAACTAAAGAGAATAATGCCGTCCAAGCTAGACAAGAAGAAAGTAGAGAAGGTTAAATTCTGAACTAAAAATAATAATATTAATGCCATCTTAAGTTTAAAAAAATTATATTTATTTTGATTTTTAGTAATAAAATTTTTAATAATAATACATTTTAAAAATTGATATTATTCTAAATTTTAATAAAATTATATTTATGTCAATTTTAGTAATTAAACTATAAATTTAGACACTAATATGTTTTAAAATTGACTATTTGTTTTTAATTAAATGTGATATTTTGCATTTTAGTATTTTATAAAATTGAAGTAAAAAGTTTTTATTTACATTTATTATTATTATTATTATTATTATTAATTTTCAACAGACTGGACAGAAACAAGGTGGCGTCTGGTAGTTTTCAGATGAACAGGTCTAGATTTTGACTTCATGAGTACAAGGAAAGGAAAAAGATCTGAACTGTTGCTTTTACAGCCTTCATTTCTTGTCGGATCCTCAGCCGTATGGAACTGTTGCTTTGAGCCTTTGACAGTCTTCGTTTAATCTACTTTAATATCTATTGCTAAAATAATAAATTTATTAATTAATTGGTAAATTTTCGTAATTAATAAATTTTTATAAATTAATAAATTTTTATTTAACAATTTTGTTAATTAAACTTTAATTTTTTTTATAAATAAAGATAATTTTTTCAATCATATTTTAAATTCTTTAATTTTATTTAATCTTTAACAGATTTTATGAACATATAATATTTATTGAACCTTTTAATCTTCAAATATCTTGTCTTAACAACTTTATTTTCTGTCTGATCTTGATAAATTTCTACTAATCAACATAATAATAATGTGGGTAATATTATTATTATGAATAAAATCACACAAATTCACACAGACAAAGTATTATATATATATATATACATATATATCTTTCAAGTATGTATTTAAATAAAAGTTTTAGTAAATTACCAAATTTAAATTAAAATATAAACTTAATTTATATTGTGTTTATAAATTTTAGTGTGATTTCACCTCTAAATTAATTATTTTTAAGCCTTTAGAATAGGTTAAATATAAAATTTTAAATTAAGAAATATTCAAATAAGATTATCTTGTCTTATTAGATAAAGATACAAGCTTTTTAAACATTTAAAATTTTAGAAAAAGACTCATTATACAGTAGAAAGTGATTGGTTCAATGAGATCAGATCTCTTGTTTTGATTATGGTGTTTTTATCGTATTTTTTTAAATTTTAGTCATATATTTATGTATATCCCACATAAATATATAGATAAGATTTAATAAAAACAAAATTGAAAAAAAGTAATTGAAACAGAGAATTTGATACGTTGGTTAATCCCCGTAGTCCAAAGCAACAACAAATGAAGAAAACTCCAAAGCGTGTTCGGTAAAGGAAAAGGCTTATATTATTATGAGATGAGATGAGAAGAAACAAAAAGCCTTACATGAGGAGCCAGTGTCTCCATACTTTATACGCACTATTTGTGGGTACCCAAATCACCGCATTTTCTTTTGTAAGCGGTCGTTGAAATTTGTGGTCATTTTGCTAACTTCAATATCATATGCCATGTATGAAGATGATTTCTAGAACTTTAGGTTTAGAAGTAGACAAAATAGTACGAATATTTCTCGTCTAAAAATAGTCACGAGAATATATACTGTACGGATTTAACAAAAGTAAAAAAGACTCACAAACACGGTTTTTTATAAATATATGGGTAATTTCTACGAGGTTTTTAATATGGACCAAAAGTTAAACGAGTAATAAATTTTTTTTAAAATTTAAAAGATTCAATTTGTTTTAGACTATTATAAAATAAGTTAAAGATTAAAAATTTTAAATTATGATTATGAGAGATTCTCTTTTTTTATTGAAAAATGTAAAGTTTAATTAAAAAATAAGTTTGTTAAATAAAAATTAATTGATTAATTTACAAAACTAAAAGATTAATTAATAAATTAATATTTTTAATAATTAAAATTATTATAATAAATTGAATAGAAAAGTTAACTTATCTAAGATTTTCGCGATTGAATCAGTTAAACCGATTAAGTTTTTAAATTATTGATAAATGCCACTTTTTTTCTTCTTTTTTTTCTTCTGCCTCCTAGGGAGTGGTCGAGTTGGTAGAGTAAGGAGCATAGGGCCAAAAGGTTCTATGTTCGAATCTTCCTATCTGCGCTCTCTCGATCGAGCCTGTCGTACAAGGTTTGCTTATTACGGAATACCCAATTGGCGTGATTTGTAAGTTATTGCGTCAATCCGGAGATTTACCTAGTGCACATATAAAAGATAGCGGCTGTCGGGTTCCTCAATTTCTAAAAAAAAAAGTTGTTCTTCAATTACATAACAAACTACAATTTCTTTGTATAATATTATTTTTCAAAACATGTATTTAATAGATTATTAAATATATAAAATAAATTGGTAAATTATGTGTTATAAATTACTTACAAATTAAAAATTTATGATTAAATAACCTAGTTAATGTGTCTTTATTTATGGTCCATCCTATTTTAAGTTATAAACATAAGAATCGTTTTCTTAGGATCTAAACTTGAGATCCTTAAATTGATAGCAATATAAGAAATAAGTTATATTTATTAAACTTAGGGTGGACATTAAATCTAATTTAGAGTTTGACTTGATTGAACTTTAGATTGAGTTCGATCCTTTTGATTCGAAGCCTGGTTTGAATTTTCTCTTCAAAATAATATTGTTTTGATTAAAATTTCTAAACCCAGATATTTTAATCTTTAAGAAACTAAAGAGTTAAGACTAAAATAATGTCATTTTAAAAAGTGAAACTAAAACTAAGCAACCTTAGGCAAATTGAACTGAGATTTAGACTAAATTCGAGTGGTCCCTTAGAAGAATCGAGCCAGGGGCAAGTCCAAGTCGACTCGACTCGATCTACTATCAAGCCTAGTGTAATTTGGTTATTTAATAATTTAAATAAAATTAATTTAAAAAGTGTAATAATTAATTAAATTACCATTGACTTATTAAATAAGTTATTTAAATCACATTATTTAAAAATTATTATTTACATCTAAAAAATGTACCCAATTCACATTTTTAGAACCCCTAGATTTAGATTGTCTAGTAACATTAAAATATGATGCAATTGGGATATAGGCAAAATTAGCCTATTAGACCATTTGTATAGTGATCTCCAAATGGCTAAAATACAATTTATGGGTACACATCATGATTATTTTTAATAAGTCAACAGATTAGGTCAATTTATTCTTGGGTCTATTGATTAGTTGGCTCTAGATGTTATTATTACCTTTAGAAAAAGAAATCACCCTAAATTCCCCATAATTAATGGCATAGATGGTTTGATGAGTGGCTCAGATCTTCGGATACACGAAAGCTACACGTAATAGCATCACATGCGATTAACGTTAGTCTGAGCTGTGACGGTGGTCCAAATTTTCGCATATTGCAGACTTTTCCAAGTATCGCATACAGCTCAGCTCTTGCTCATGCCACAAGCGTTAGGGACTCCATCGTGAAATTTCACTTTCTCCGAGGGCAAATTCGTCCACCACCCCATCGCCTTCACTTCTAATAAACATCTTTTTAAAATTAAAATAAAAAACTCTTTAACTTTTAACTAAATTTAAAATTTTAAAATACTTATTAAAAATAGCTGCAAAATATATATAATATAAATGAGAACAGATTTGCTGTTCGTGAAATACTGAATTACTGTGATACGCTGTGCTTTTAAAACCCTAACTGTTATTGAGATTTATTCAGGCACAACGAGCACAGTAATTCAAGAGCAGTAGATCTGCTCCCAACATAAATAGTAATAGACCATGTTCATACTTTATAAGAGTTTAGAAAGATTATTAAAAATTATAATTTAAGTATTAATTTAATTAAATAAAATAAAATTTAAGAATTGATTTAATTATGATAACAAATTATATTTTTGTATATAAATTTTTTTTATAAACAATCATGTATTATTATTATTTTTAATAAAATTATTAAAAAATTTAAACAAAAATTGTAAAATGTATTATTATTTTTTAAAAATTAATTAAATTACATATTTAAAATATAAAAGTTTATTTATTTGCATTTGTTTTATTTATATATTTTTTAAAGGTCATTGATTTGGAGCTTTTTCAATGTCTTGCCTTTTAAGTGACACCTCGAACCGAATATTTTCACTTCTCTCTCTCACCCACCACCGTCGGTCCATTTTCTCCGGCTACTGAAAGCTGCCTTCGCCGTCGATACGACCCTCAACAAACCCATTTGATTGTCTCAGGGATCACATACTAATCTTTAAACACACAGTCAATAGCCAACCGTCGTAAATTTAGATCTCCATTATCTAGAGTAGAGGATCAATCCAGTCACATAGTTTCTTCTTCTCCTATCTTATTCCGACCCACATTTTTCTCGGTGAGTTAGTTGCTATTTGCCATCTTCACTGAACTTTTGAGTCTTGAATCGTTTTCGGGCCATCAGTGAAAAAGAAGAAAGCGGACGTGTCGTCCTTTTTTTCTTTCCGCTTTTTCGAGAGCCAACAGTCTGTTTTCTTTTTTAACCCATTGCGTGTTTTTAGAGATTCTGTTTTGAGTTGGTGTCGGTGGAGTTAAGTGTTTCCGTTCTGGGTTTCTTCCATTTTTTTTAAGTTCGAAGCAGAGTTTGGTTCTCGTGTTCTGATTCACCAATTGAAGTACATACGTACGTGTTTGACCATTGTCCGCTTACTTGCTAAAATGGGTTTTCCTTTTATATCGTGATTTCGATATCCTTCTCTGTTTGGTGTGGTTCGGTATCATAAAGTCTCAGTCTTGCTTCGCAGAAACTGATATACTTTGTTCTGGACTTGTACTTCTCTTCATCTGCCATCAAAATCTCACCTTGAGAACCATTGTTTACCACCTCTTGTATCGTTAGTTCCTGATGATTATGTTCTATAATTTTGTTTTCTGATATAAATATTTAAGTTTTGGTTTAATTATTTTGATCAATTGATGGGAATTTAGACTTTAAGAGTCTTGATTGACCGCAGAAAAATCCGCCGTTGCATCTTGGTTGTAGCCATTAAAACGTCGCCGACCTGATTTTTTGGCTTGATATTACTATCCTATAAACTTTGGACTTATACGAGTGAAAAATTACTAAAGTCTACTGAAGTTGTATTTTTCTACTTATTTCGTGTTTGGAATGCTGGAAACTAATACTTTTCTTTGTGTTTAACCACACTTACTTATCTGTTATTAAGGGGACAAAAGAAGAATTATTGGTCATAAAGTGGTGTTTCTTAGCATAATTGCGCAGTAGGAGACAAAGGGTAGTCAGTTTCAGGTTGTGTTATGTTTGCTTATGTTAATTATTAACTGAGTAGCATCTGACCTGGTCTGATGAAGAGACATATATCTTTGACAATGCACGACTTAGGATTATCTTGGGAAAATGTCTGATGTGACTAAGAATTCCCATAAATAGTATACATTATGATCTTGTTTTGAACCTTGTGCATGAATCTGGTTTTTTTTTTCTGGGTTTGCTTCACTAAAGGGGTTTTGTGATTTTTGAGATTGTTCTACCAGTCTGAACCTTAGAATCATCCATAAATTCAAGTTCATGTTTTGAGATATAACTGAGGATTATATCTTTTAGACCCTTTTTGTTGTCAAGCTTCCATTAATATTTCTTGTATTTTGTCTATAAATATTCTTATTTGGATTACAAATTGCAGTCTGAGATGGACCGTCGGAGTTGGCCCTGGAAAAAGAAATCATCTGACAAGTCTGAGAAAGCTGCTGCTTCTGCGGCTGATACCAATTTGGCTTCAACTGGTTCACAGGGTGATAATAAGGTTTGTTCCTTTTCCTATTTACTCTTTTTACTCTTTTTTGGCATTTCTGCTGCCTTTAGTTCTGCCATTGTTGATTGCTTTTCATATCTATCTTTTCTCAACGATGGCTTAGTAATGGGACTTCCTTACTAGAAGGAGCATTCTGGAATTATGTCATGAACCACTACTTGCATAGTTAGATTTGGTCACCTCCACTCTATTTTATTAAAGTTCCAATCTTGTGCATTCAAATGGATGGTGGGGGACTGGCATTATTGCCATGCACCTGTATACATTCATGTGAATTTGATTTGCTTTTTGTTTATTAAACGTTTTCGGGTTGTATTTCTTAATTTTTATCTTTTTCTTTTTCACTTCAATTCTTACAGGACAACTACAAGAAAGCAAATTATGTTCAAATTTCTGTGGAATCATACACTCGTCTAACTAGCTTAGACGATCAAGTTAGGACATACGAGGAGCAGGTTCAGAAACTGGAGGACCGAATTAAAGAGTTAAATGAAAATCTTTCTGCAGCAAATTCTGAGATGACAACTAAGGACAACCTTGTTAAACAGCATGCTAAAGTTGCTGAAGAAGCTGTATCAGGTATAACCATGGTCTCAACATCTTGGACATGAATAGTAACACCAATGCTTTACTGTATAACTCACATGCATTCCATGGGATCATCTCCTTTCGCAGGTTGGGAAAAGGCTGAAGCAGAGGCTTTGGCATTAAAAAATCATCTAGAGTCAGTCACATTATCAAAGCTCACTGTGGAAGATAGAGCATCACATTTGGATGGTGCCCTTAAAGAGTGCATGCGCCAGATACGAAATTTGAAGGAAGAACATGAACTTAATTTGCAAGAAGTTCTTACGACCAAGGCAAAACAATTGGACAAGATCAGGATGGAACTTGAGGCTAAGATAACCAACTTGGACCAAGAGCTCCTTAGATCTGCAGCTGAAAATGCGGCAACTATGAGGTCACTGCAAGACCGATCTAACATGCTATTAAAAGTAAATGAAGAAAAATCACAAGCCGAGGCTGAAATTGAGCTTTTGAAAAGCAATATTGAATCTTGTGAAAGGGAAATAAATTCACTTAAGTATGAACTCCATGTTGTTTCCAAAGAGTTGGAGATTCGTAATGAAGAAAAGAATATGAGCATGAGATCTGCTGAAGCAGCTAACAAGCAGCATATGGACGGAGTTAAAAAGATAGCTAAGCTTGAAGCAGAGTGCCAAAGGTTACGTGGTCTTGTGCGGAAAAAGTTGCCCGGCCCTGCTGCACTAGCCCAAATGAAACTAGAAGTTGAGAGTTTAGGACGAGATTATGGAGATTCTCGGCTAAGGAGGTCTCCTGTTAAGCCTGCTAGTCCACATCTTTCCCCAGTAACTGAATTTTCGGTTGACAGTTCACAGAAATTCCAGAAAGAGAATGAGTTTCTTACAGAAAGGTTGCTGGCGATGGAGGAAGAGACAAAAATGCTGAAAGAAGCTCTGGCAAAGCGTAACAGTGAACTGCAGGCTTCTAGGAATCTATGTGCCAAGACAACAAGTAGGCTTCATAGTTTAGAAGCACAAGTTTTTAGCAATCAACAGAAAAGTTCCCCAAAATCTATTGTCCAAGCTGTTGAAGGTTACTCTAGCCAAAATGCTAGCAATCCACCTAGCTTGACCTCTTTGTCGGAGGATGGAAATGATGATGACCGAAGTTGTGCAGATTCTTGTGGAACATCATTAATCTCTGAGCTCTCTCAATTCAAAAAGGAAACAAATGGTGAGAGGGCAAGGAAGGTTGAAAACAAAAAGCATTTGGAGCTTATGGATGACTTCTTGGAGATGGAGAAGTTAGCTTGTTTGAATACAAGTGCCGCAGGTGGTAAGAGATCTGAAATTGTTAATGATGATCTTTCACGAGAGGTCTCATATGGTAAAGATACACAGTCCGAAGGGCATCAGGATTTGGATGTGCAGGTTTATAAAACTGATTTGTCACCTGGGAATTATAGATCTGACGCAGACAAGCAACCACTAATTAAACTCAAATCAAGAATCTCTACATTATTTGAGACCATGTCAAAGGATGAGGATTTGGGGAAAATCTTGGGTGATGTTAAGCATATTGTGCAAGATGCATGCAATTCCTTTCAACAGAACTCAGGTGGTTTTGTTTCTGATGAATTGAATTCTGATGCAACATGCAACGCCAAGACTTGCCCTGACGATGCCAGAATAACACGAGAGAAAGAGATGACTTTGTCCAAAGATAACAAGATACAATTTGTGCAAAATTTGAGCCAGGAGTTGATAACTGCCATTTCTCAAATTCATGACTTCGTACTTTTCCTCAGCAAAGAAGTGATGGCAGTTCATCACATATCTGCTGATGGAAATGCTTTTAGCAGAAAGATTGAGGAGTTTTCAGTCACCTTTAACAAAGTTTTATCAAGTGACTCAAGTTTGACTGATTTTGTGTTTGACCTCTCATATGTATTGGTCAAAGCTGGTGAGCTCAGATTCAATGTCCTTGGTTTTAAAGGCTGTGAAACAGAGATCAATGCTGCTGATTGCATAGATAAGGTTGCATTACCAGAAAATAAGGTTGCTGACAAGGATTCGTCAGAAGGATATCAGAATCATTGTGATCACATTTCCAGTCCTACCTCTAATCCTGAGGTGCCTGATGATGGGAATTTAATATCAGGCTATGTTCCAAATGGGTCTTCATGCAAGATTTCTTTGGAGGAGTATGAAAAATTGAAGATGGAGAAGGAGAACATGGCTGTAGATTTATCCACATGTACTGAAAATCTAGAAAAGACCAAGTCTCAATTATGTGAAACTGAGCAGCTTCTGGCTGAAATTAAATCACAACTAACATCTTCCCAAAATTCAAACAGCTTGGCTGAGACTCAACTGAAATGTATGGCAGAGTCGTACAGGGCACTTGAAACACGTGCAAGTGAGCTTGAAGTTGAGGTGAACCTACTACGATCCAAGGTAGAAAGTTTGGAAAGTGAACTTCAAGAGGAGAAGAGGAGCCATCAAGATGCCTTGACTAGATGGAATGAATTACAGGATCAGCTACGAAAGTAAGCTTCTTGTTTACTCTTTAACTGCACTAACATTAGTTCGTGTCCAAACTGATACTATTTTCATTTTCTTGGAATGCCTTGTTTTCATTTTTGAGGTCTAGTGATCTTTTTGGTTCAACGTTAAATTTGTAGTTTTCCAAGCTTAAAAAAACCTAAAAATTTTTGGCCTCCCTGTAACAATTGTGGTTTTCTCTCATGGAAGGTGATTGCACAGAATTCTGATGAATAATTTGTGCAAACTTTATGGATATGTAAAGGTTCTCTGATTATTAATCTGCCTTCTGAACAGATCTTTCTCTTCAAATCATAGGAAGGATATTAGTCCGTTCAAATTAACCAATATATTGGTCCGTTCAAATTAACCAATCTGGTTTCAATTTAATCTTAGGAAGTTATGATACTTAGCCATTTAGACCTCGTTTGATTTATTCCAAACTGGGTCAATACGTCATTGAGCATATCCATGGTGATTGTGTGACAATAGTATGTCGAAATTGGTTAAGTGCTAAACTTCAGCTTCTCATTATATCGACATTGCTATGGAAGATATTTGTATGTTTTGGAACTTTATGTCTTTATCCAATCTTATTTCTAACACATGAATGTATTATCGTTTCCAGGAATGAAAGTTGTTCAGTTTGCTCTTCAGCTACTGATGATGACCTCAAGGCCAAACAAGTGAGACCAATCTTTCCTTTCTATATATCTGATGTTAAGATTGCTGTGGAAAGGCGTACTTAGTGTAGAAATTAAAAAACTGGATATACTTCGGTTTGCATCATAAACTATCATATGTTGATGTTTTTGATATAGAGAGGAGTTATCTCCTGAAAGAGCATTTTACCGCTCCAATATATCTGTTTGCAGTGCTATGTTTGTTCATACTAAGAGTAGATTATTGTATTTAATAGTGAATATTGCATTTAGAATGCATTTAAATGATCGTTAGAAGTTTCGTCTCTTGTACTTGCGTCTATATCCTGACGTAATCCTTCACAGTTTCGTACCAATATTGTTTTTCTGAAACACTTAATGACATAAAATTTAATGTAGGAATTTTGTGATTACAGGAGAGGGACTTAACAGCTGCAGCAGAAAAGTTGGCTGAGTGCCAACAGACCATATTTCTTCTTGGAAGGCAGTTGAAGGCATTGCGCCCTCAAACAGACTCGACAGAATCTCCACAGAGAGATAGGAGTCAAATGGGTGAAGACGAACCTACGACTACGGGCTTTGATCAGACCGAGATAGATATTGTTGCTTCTGTCAACCTGCACCGAACAGGTGCAGAGTCTCTGGTCGATTTATACAATCACCAATGTAGTTTATCTGATGCAGAAACTAACCTCTTGAGATCACCTATCAGTTCAAAGCATCCGAAACACAGGTCTACCAAGTCCATTTCATCTTCAACCTCTTTGAACCTAACACAGGAAAAGCATTCAAGAGGGTTCAGCAGGTTCTTTTCCGCCAAGGGTGTCAAGAATTCTTATTAGTCATGCAATTTGTGGGCGTAACTAGTATTTTGGTTGAACAAGGTGCCATTACCAGAAGCTGCTTACCGAGGCTGTACGTTCACGAAACTGTTTATCGACTTCGCTTGCTTATGTTTCATTCCTATAAAATGATGAGTTCGCATCGCCTGTAAGTTTTGTAACTAACGACTGTAAATTTCTAAATGGTACCTTGCATCTGTTAGTTTTCTGGGGTTTCTGTAATTTCCTAAATCGAACAGGAACGAACATAGTTTCCCTGCTCCTACGACTTGTATTCAATATAAATTTGTCCGTGACAGGTTTCTGGGACTTCACTTTGCATTAAATTGAGGCTAGTTCGAAGTTTGAGAAGCTTTTCATATTTTTGTAGGCCCGTTGAGTAGTTAGTGTCCAGCTTTCCTATGCTGTTGGGTTTTGGTAATCAATTTTCGTAGTCGGTTGGAAGTTGGCCGACTCAGGTCGGGCCGGGTCTATTGCCTGGCCCGACACCCAAGGATGTAGCCCGAGCCTGTTCGGGCTGTTCTAAACTAACATGACTCCCAAAGATGTGATTAGCCTTGTCCTTGCCTAAATTAGCAGATATTGAAGATTTTGTTATAAAACCGAAACAAAATTTCAGAGTATTTGGGAGAGAAGAATTATTCTTATAAAATCATTCATCTCTTTCTT
>JAOSBL010000006.1:1245947-1260159 GCA_027568915.1 Erythroxylum roraimae | reverse complement strand
AGAGGGGAGGTTTACACACTATTATAAATTCTTGAATGCCCTGATAGTTGTCCGATGTGAGATTCCTGACATACCCCCCTCAGTCCAGAGCAGGACTGGACATCTGATGGATATATTGGGCAAAAGGACATAACTGGGCACCGCTTCAAATCATCGAAACAACCTGGCTCTGATATCATATTAGAAAGTCCTAACTCACTCTCAAAAGCTAGCTCAAGAAGGGAGATTTGTACACTATTATAAATTTTTGAATGCCTTCATAATTGTCCGATGTGGAATTCCTGACAGTTTGTGTCGAGTTTTTATTATTTGACTTTGAATCATTCACTTGCGGATAAGTGATGTCAAGTTACATGGAAAAGGATCGGTCGGTGACCCTAAGCGGAGAGAAACTAAACATGTTTAGGGCTGACAAAAGACTACACAACTCAAAAACCATAAATTGCGGGGTATGGAAACATTGAATAGTGGAGGAATACTGAAACTATACAGAAACAGACTAGCCATTTGATAACGTATTGCACAAAGTCCAAGTCTAACAATTCGGGAACCACAAAATTGAGTAGCCAATGAAAGAACCTTCCTCAAGCATAGAATGTGAAAGAATAGGAAACTAAATGGACCCAAGAGACAGCTCAGGAATGAGAACAGAAGCAGAGTCAGGAACTTTTACGGAACCGTAGAGAGACTGCTGCACATGTACTGTTGGACGTTGAGGCGAGGACAGGAGGTGAATTAATGTCGAAGTTCATTTGGTCTGCAACGAATTAGCGTGTGATAATTTATGTAGGGAGACAAACCATTTCTATTAAGAGGGTCCAAGCCAGGCTGGCTAATTTGTTTGCCTGAGTCAGAAGTAATAAATTTTAGGAATGATACATGTACTCAATTCTTGTGGCAAAAGGTTGAATCCCCAACCCCAAGAGCCTCCAGTTGCAGGCCCAATCACTGCTGGAGGATTGAATCAGGTACTCAGAGGCCCGTTAAGGGGGAGGTGAGCAACTCACAGGTCTATAAGGAACCCACCCTCAAAGCCCACAAGGGGCTCAAGAATGTTGCTCCCACACTGCAAACCGTGGGATTCGAACCTTGCACCTTGTGACAAATCTGCCCCTCCGGAACCAACTGAGCTACACCCTGCGGGCATATATGTACTCAATTCTAATTCTATCCAAAGTAACTCCAAGTAAATATATTTGATTTGAGTTTTAGATTGACGTAATAGCTTATAACGACAGGTACTTCGCACTAGACAAGTTCTATACGACAGACTCGATCGAGAGAGTGTATATAAAGATAATCGAATACATAACTTTTTGATCTTATGCCCCTCCACTCCACCAACTCAACCACGGACATCAACTGAGTTATTACGTGCATTCAAAGATTTATTCAATATACGTTTAAAATTCCAGAATTCGATTTTCTAACTACCCCTCTGGCTAAAAGTCATGGTTATTCTTTTACCTAATTTTAGATGGCATTGAATGAACCGAGGCTTTAGCTTGTACCAATTTGATCCAATATCAACTTCTAGTGGTCCATCTCATACCAAATAGGCAAGTTTTCACACCCAGTAAAAGTTCTATTAAAAAGTAGGGCTTGAAAAAGTTTAATATTGCGCATATTTATCCTTAATTAATATCAAGATTATTTTTGAAATTAATTAAAGATATCAAATTTTCATTATTTTATTTTAAATATATTTTTTATTCAATAAATTTAATTTAAATTGTATTTAGTCAATTATTAAGATATTTTTAAAATTATGTAATCAGTAAATTATTATGTTGTTACTAAAAAAAAGAAAAAGAGGTAAAGGTGACTAATTTACCCTATTGTTTTCCTGAGGAGTGTGTGGTAGCATTTAATAAAGGGGAAGATCACCTGTCAATTGAGTAGGTTCCAAATGGTTCAATCTATTCATGTACATTCATAAAGCTATCTAAGTCTAGAGACCAAACCTAACAAAAGTCTCATAAAATTTTAAAAATAAATATTTCATTTTTAAAAATTCTTTTTATTAATATTTTGTTAATTTATATTATTTTTAAATTTTATATAAGTAATCTTATTTCGAATATATAATCATTAATCTATTTAGCATAAGATATTAAAAAACTATTTTGGAAACGACCTCTCTATTAGTTAGGGGTAAGATTGTTTACTATTAGACATCCTTAAATCTCGCGCTTCAATAGAATTTATATTGAGTGTTGTTATTGTTGACCGATGTTGTTTATATTTAAAAATCATATTAACAAAGATGAAGAGCCATATCATCTATTTACAATTCATGTAAATGTAAAGACATAAACCTTCCATTAAGAAATTTTAAAAATTAAAATAACAATTTTTTGGGAATTTTTAAAAAGTATAGATTTTTAAAAAGTTTGGAGAATTTCATGTCCTTTATTCTCTGAGTTTTTCGATTTTTTTTAATATTTAAAACACTGAAATACAAAAGTTAGGATTGGATATTTTTAATTCATGTCACATCACACATGTATTGGCCAAGACCACGCTATTATTGCCATGTCCCTGAAGCTGACCGAGTACAAATGGGCCAAGGCCAATCATGACTGAACCAGACAAGCCCGCGTGAACTGGAGCTTGGACCTGACCCCAGAGCAGGTGCAATCGTCCTATTCCAAGTCCTGGCAAAGGCTCGTACTTCCTGCAAATTGTCGAATATCTCTGATCTTTTTGTCCTCTCACGAGGTTATAAACTTTTAATATCTTTATATAAAGACAAAACAGATAATAACGCATTATATTGATGATACTATTCCAATAGATAGTTATAACGGATTTCTCGAAAATACTACTTAATGGAAAAGAAAAAAAACCGAGTAAGTTACCGGTCCCTAAGGGATCAGTATAAATATTTGCGTAATATTTGTATTTGCACTTAATTATGTTAATTATTAGTAATTCTAGCTTCACTTCAAGTTTTGTAGTTACAAAATCATGCTTCTGAGTTGAAATCTTAATCTTTGCCATTGGAACTTTAGATCAATGACTGGACCTTAGTCTACCAATCAAGAAAGATACTTCTTGTAATAAATCTGTAGAATCAATCCCTTCAAGGGAGCTCATTTTCTATAAAGAATGTCTTTGAAATAATAACAATCACTGATCTGCATCTATACCACACAAGTCCCGAATAAAAATTGGAGATCAGTCCACACGGATCAGAGAAAACTCTTTCGATCGGTTAATCAGGATCTCTTCGGAGGCATTCTGTGGATCCTAAGGTCGGACACTCTCCCCGGTGGCTTCATGAATGATAGATCATAGAATCAAGCTGATAAAACAGCAGAGTTCTGTGCTGTCTCTTCTGCCTGCAAGCTCCTGTAGTACTTAACAAGGACTTCCCAACCGCCGGGGCACATGAAACCATCTGGAGGGTTCTCACCGGTTCTTGCATAGGTCCGCATCTGTGATCAAACAGTATGAGTATCAAATGGCATATAGCAAATCTATAATAAGGCAATTCATTTCTGAATATTCTAGTTATAGGATCCTAAAATTAATAAGTTTGTTACTCCAAAAGAAAAAGGTGAGTGCCCTCCTGCTCCTCGGAACAAATCTAGAGAGCTGAAGAAAGTTGAACCAACAATTTTGGGATAAGAAGCACTAGGAACATGGAGGAACTAGTACCACTCAAAAACACTATATTCCCCAAAGTAAGTAATTTCCATATGTTGTTCTTCATTTTCAGAATCTCTCGAATCCCTTACATCATTATATCGATATCCTTAGCGTGCCTTAACTCACCAGAGAATTAATTACCTACCTTGGTACCAGAGATAAAGAGGAAGTCCTTAGCACGAGATGGGTCAAAAAATGCCATCTTCTTTGCCACTGTGTCATAGGCTGCTACCTGAAAAATGCAAGAAAGAACTTAGTAATGAGGAATATATAGAGAGACGACACAACCTCGTAAACCTCATATACGTGTGAAACACAAGCCTTGCAACCTCTTATGCCAAGTAAATTAGACTCAGAAAATAAGCAACACTCAAAGTGAAGGCAAAACGAAACAACCACATGTGATTACAGAGTGACAGCCAAAACCAAATGGAAAACTAGCAGTTTCTTATGGGATCTTGAACATGAAAACTAAACCAGCCTTATAAAGACATCTACTTGCTCTAGGGTATAGTGCACATTCAGGTTTCCTCAATGAAATTGAATGTTATCTTCATACTCCAGATAATTATTTGCAGAGAAAGCTTTCCTGCCAGATTTTTTCTATAAGAATCAGCTCCCATATTGCATTATCTTACATTTTTATCAAGACAATGAATTACGAACTCAACCTTGTAAACAAATGAAAGCCAAATTGCTTAAAATATAGTTCTCATTTCTTCCAAGAGAGATTATCTCTGGTCTAGTGCCGTCTATCTAGACATCTCATCACACAACCTTGAGGGGAAAAAATGTAGTTCATATATTCCACGGCCAAGGGTGCTACAAGTTAAAAAGGCGGATAAATCTGTCTTCAAATGGAGATATCAAAAGGCCTAGAACTCATCAATTGGCCATCAAGCATGATAACTTAATCAGTTCCAATTTGCTCATGCAAATAGAGTGCACAATAGTGAGAAATAAAGATGAAATGATGCTCTTCCGTAGCCACGTAAATTTTATATCACATATAAATATAATTAGATGATATAAAAGCAAGACCAAAACAGTGTGGAAATATGAGGCATGAAGCCATTGTACCTACCCTAAAGGGTAGGATATTCAACTTCTCCAGGCCAGGAGCCATGGTCAGCACTTTCTTTCCATGATCAGGGTCATATAGATCTCTCTTCTCTGTAGGATGACCCATGCCTGCTGGATCACGACCTACTATATAAAAATTAGCGCCAGCATTTATTCGTGCCTTGGCATGCCATTGTACTTCAGTTGGACCTGCATAATGCATAGGTGATGGAAATATGGCGACAATTGTAGTCTCAGGATCAAGAACTCCATCTTCCAGAACCTGAATTAAACAAAACCCATGGATATCCATTCAAAAGCGTCGAGTAAAATATAACAAGAACTGTATTGCTTTTTCCTTATCTGTACAAGTTCATTGTAATGGAATCAATGCACCATCAAAGTTGAATATAAAATTGATAGAAGCACCTTCTTATGTTGTTCCATCCGTACATCCAAAGGCACATCATCAGCCTTTGTATAACCTCCTAAAGGATGAAGCAATAGAACTGGATTCTTGTAACCCAGTTCCAAAAGGCGCTGGCGTGTATCGTTCATCAGCAATGCATGCCCGTTATGCACAGGGTTCCTTAGCTGAAATGCAAAAACTGCATCAGCTTGACGACTATCAAACTCCTTGCGCAGCTGCTGCGGAGAGATCCTATAGTGATCAAGCCCATCATTATACTTGATAGGTTTTAGCACTTCCAAATCTCCACCTATAAGCCAAATTCCAGCAGGCGCAATGACCTCCTCTACATACGGCAACCCTGGTGCAGTTGTACCCCATGTTCTAGCTATTCTTTCCTCTTTGTTATGCTTGTATATCTCAACACTGCAACATCCATTTTGAGTAGAAAATGAACTTTCGGCCAAAGCAAGTGTCAAATGCACAGCACTGAAATACTAAACACTTACGGACAAGGCTCTGATAGAATAAAGAAGGGCTTCAAAATGCACAACCAAAACCTATGTGTTGATTGGAGAGTTTTTGTAGTCTAAAAACAGAAGATTTTTTTTTTCACTAAGATTGTTTTCCTATGAGTACATTAGTAAAACTAACAAGTTCTTTTCCCTGTAGATTGCCTTTGTACTGTCCATTGCAAGTAAGAAACCTGGATAAAAGCAAACGCGGTTGGTATAGCCGAAGGTTGTCTGAATTTCATGTATCTGCCCTAAACCTTACCTTCCATTTAGTGTGAAAGTGAAAGCTATTCAGTTCCTGAACTACAAACATTGTTCATATAGTAGTAAAGCAATATGCCAAAACCACAACAAGGACCATTTATCTAGGACAGAAGAGGCATTGCTTCATTCATTATTGCAAGCAAAAACTCAAACAACAAGGTTTAGCTACTAATAGCAATACTTTGATCTTTAAGGAAGAAGACTGGTACTCTTCCGGGTCTGTTGCTACATTTTCTAAAACATTCAATAAGGCTATAAACTATAGATTTTATAACGATGATGAGTGATTTTCATATACAGTGTTGGATCAGAAATTAACCTTCGAAGTATGGCGATCAAATCTCCACCAGGAGCAACCAACCCAACATCCTTAGACGACCCAATCCTCTCCTTAGTCGCGTCATCAATCGCCAAAACAATAGGAAGTGACATATTAACCACAGACCCATCACTCATTTTCAGAGAATTAAAATGCAAACACTGCAAATACTCATTTTCCCTCATGAATCCCTTCAAAGGACTCGACCAACCTTCGCTAATCACATGAACCCACTCCAAATCAATCTGGGTCAATCTCACCTTCGGCATTGACTCAGCTTCCAGTGTTTTTGAGCTTCTCTCTGCCTCCGACACCAACAGATCCACTAATTTGCCACCATCTGGGTCAATTAACGAGCTCTTCACCGCAGGAACTGCACTACTTGAAGCTTGTTCCATTCTGGGTTTGTTATACAAGAAAGCGACAAATTCGTTGTTGTAATAAATGGGTTTTGATCGAAACCTGAGAGTGTAATTAGCAAACTTGGTTTTGCTATTTTTGCGAAGATTGAGGATGACATGTGAATTGATGATGTGTAGTCTGGCAGTTAGAGACATGTTCTTCTTGCTGTCGCGAGTTTAATGTTTGGATGTTAATGTTGGAATTGGGTTGTGGGAGTGAAACAGGTTTGAGAGATCCGATTTGTTTGGGATAGAGTAAATGCGAATCTAATTTAGGAAACATCATGGAAGGCATTGGATTGGATGATGAAGAGACTTGGGAGAGAGAAGGTAACGCTTGAAAAGTCACTCTGAAACACATCCACACGTTTGATTCTGTTGATGTCTGCAGTTGTCTGTGGTCGGAAGTTCGTTGCTGGTCTGCATTCTCGCTGGGGACCAGAACTTTGAAAGGCTTTTGGCGGCCGGGTTGTATGGGTTTGAAAAGGACTTACGAGTACATTGCGTTGTTGTTAAGCAACGTTGGGCCGGACTCGGATCTACTCCAAATTTTTACATAAGACTTGCAATATTATTGTCAATTAGCATGCAGGGATATCAAACACGATTGACACAACTGAGTGAACTGACATAGCAGCACGATTGATACATATACATCATGACCTAGACGTTACGTACAATAAACCGGAAATAGCAAATACTAAGTGGAATGCTTATCTCCCACGAATTCGGAGTAAGCTATAACTACACTTTCATATATTTATATATATATATATAACAGGAAGATCGTGGATGGATTTTGGAAGCATATAGCTAGCTGGCTAGAAAGAAGGTGTTCTTAGTGTGAAGGGCTGCCTCCAGGGCCAGTGGAGTGACCAACTCCAGGACTTGGGCCGGTGCCAGTGGGACGAAAATCATCGCTCTCAGAATCAGCATGATTCCGTGTGGAGTGCACAGAGTCTGTCTCCAACGTCGGACGACTGTGGTTCACGTTCAAGTTACTGGTGGCCTCTGGTGTGTTCATTTCGGTGGTCATGACATGGTTTTCGTTTTCGTGTGTTAATGCTGCGTTCAATGGCCTTTCCTCCTTGGAACTGATGCTTCCAGGGCCAGTGGAGTGACCAACTCCAGGACTTGGGCCGGTGCCAGTGGAACGAAAATCATCGCTCTCAGAATCAGCATGATTCTGTGTGGAGTGCACTGAGTCTGTCTCCAACGTCGGACGACTGTGGCTCACGTTCAAGTTACTGGTGGCCTGATCTGGTGTGTTCATTTTGGTGGTCATCACATGGTTTTCGTTTTCGTGTGTTAATGCTGCGTTCAATGGCCTTTCCTCCGTGGAACTCATTCCGTAAGTAAGTACCAATGCAATAAGCAAAGCAAGGCTCAAACTGAGCTTGTAAACCTCGGCCATGATAGGTATTTTAGAACAGGTTTTGAAAATGGAAGAGATGAACTAGAAATGAGAAACAAGTTCAGTGAAGGCTTGGTGGTGCATGTATACCTCTCCGTTATTTGCTATTTATAGACTCTGATCAGTAGTTTGCAGATATGGCAAATATGGTTTCCCACGAGGTGTAAATGCTTTTCCAAGGTTAAACAAGTGGGACGCTGGTTTCAAAGTTTGTCATGATTATGGCTTCAAGATTCTCTTCCATTAACTTAGTTCTTCCATTAACTTGTTTTTAATCTGTCTTATTCTATTTCATAAAATCTCAGCCATTTATTTTGTAGGATTCACATAGGTTCTATGTAGGCCTCACATAAATAAATGGCTGAGATTTATTGGACACGATAAAATTCCATAATATTAGATAAAAAATCTGAATTTAATAACAACTAAAATATAATCAATCAATCAGCTAGCGTTTTGGACGGTTGAAGTAAACAGCCCAATATGAAAACGCTCATAATAAGCTAAAATTTTAGTTCTTAAAAGTCAATTGTATCGTTCACGTAAGCATAGGTTAGAAATAAAATATTATCCTTAAATAAAAATTAAAAAAAAAAATTGTATAAATTTTTCATAAATAATAAAATAGTATAGACAAACATGACTTCTTTAAAATCTAAATTTTTATAAAAATATTTAATAAAATATTAAGATATATAATATTCATACTCTTATAATTTTTTTTAAAGTTATGTCCTCGTAAGTCATTTTATACATAAACAGTTAAATACTAAATAACTAATTTTACCAAATATCTCTAACAAACAGCTAATACAATCCACTGATAAAATCAACTAATATAATCTTCTATCAGCTAATAGCTCATACAATCAACTGATTGCCAAACAGAATTATTATATTAAGATTATCTTTCAAAGTTTGGTTCCTTGCATGCCCCGTGCAACAATATAATGTAAATAGTTTATCTATTTCCTCTAGTGCTCTGTATATAAATTCAAATGTTACTTCTGCTACCAAATTATACTAAGGGACTAAAATTTAAAATATAAATTTTTAGGTTGTAAATTTAAATTTTATAAATAATTTAATTAATTGAAATTAAAATAATATCATTTTATTTAATTAGTGAAACATCTAATAGAATTAACCTAGTGTTCTTTTATTCCTTCGCCCACAACAAAATAATATTTATAGGGATAACAAAAAAAAGATAAATTAAAAATATTTAATTTTAATTGATATTTAGAGATATTACTAGTTTTTTATCTTCATCAACATAGTTCTTGAAGTTATTATGACAAACATGTTGATAATTATATATTCAAAACTATTAAATAATTGAAGATCTTGGTGCATTACTAAAAGTGCTAGTAATCTGTTTTCTGAGCTCATTACGTCAATTTATCCTTCTATAGTGTGTCGGACGTCGGACGTCGCTTTCTTTAAGTCGTTTTGTAATCTGTTTTTTCCCTAAAAGACAAAAGCGCTAGTAATCGTGAGTTCGTGACTAAGTGCCGCACTAACATCTAAAAGCTTTTTTCTTTTTTTTTGCTGAAAAGGAAAGCTAACAAGGCAAATCAAAACAAAACAAGCCCCATCACCCTAGCTAATGCAGGGTTTCTTTGGGTCAAAACGCCTAGCTGGTCGCGAAGTAGGGTAACCTGAACTATCGCCGGGGCATCTTGGAGGATGTGCAAGCTGGGGCTGTGAATAGTTGCAAGAGTGGTCAGCAGATCCGCACTCTGATTCCCTTCCCGAAAGAAAGGAGTCCAAATTCTCTGTCCAATATTATGGTGTCTTATTGTATCCAATAAATCTCAGCCATTTATTTATGTGGGATCCGCATGGGACCCGCGTAGGTCCCACAAAATAAATGGCTGAGATTTCATGAGACAGAATAAGACAGAGTAAAACTGAACAGAGGATCTGGGTTGGAAAGAAAGATGAGCAACCTTTGAGACCCGCACAAATCCACTAGGGTCCCATGATTATAGCTCATCAGAATTGTTTGACTTCGTCTTCCCTGATACGTTCCGTGTCTTAGCTTTGCTTCCCGTTTCCTGTCTCTCTCTTCCATTCCACAACCAACATCAGAGATATGAATTTGATGGAGAAACCAACTAAAGATTTAACACCTTAAATTAATTTTACATTGGTAAATCATAAAATTATAAATTATATTATAACAAATTCTTTCATTCTTTTATTTAATAAGGCTCATATTAGGAATGACAATTTTTGACTCATAAACTTATATTTAGTTATTTTCAATAGACCGGCCTATAGTCAGGCTCAAGCTTGAGTTGGCTCAAGACTCAATTATTCTAAGGGGGCGGTTAATTCGTACAGGGGAATGGTAATAAGAATGAGAATGAATATAGTAAAGAATGGGAATGGATATAATCATTATAATTATGATGATCGGTTAAGATAAAAGAATGATTACCATTACTTTTTATGGTTGTTGGTTTGTTAAAATTTTGTTTTATATCAAATTTAAATATATTTTAATTAATTATATTTTATGCAGTCAAACTGTAATAATACTCAGTACTCAACTTCAAGCTAAAATTTAAAACTCTTATAGATAAAATTAGAATTCGATTCCTCATAAAATTTGTAGCTATATGTTTCTAGTTTAATATAAACTTAAAATCATTCTATTTGGATATGTACAGATCAAATTATGATTGAAAGAATAAACGATGTTAAAAAATCTCTGCACTGTCAATGTCACGTCTAATTGGTTGCTAACTTTGATCACTTTTGAATGTTATTGATGTTGTTGTACTGTTTTGATGTTTTGATTTACTTTGGTTGGTCAGAGTATGCCCCGATGACCTTGTATGTATATTTTTGTGGTTTAATACTAATTTACTATTCATGAAAAAAAAAGCCTACTCACGGTGCAATGACTATCATTCCTCTGGTCCAAAATCAGGTAATGAAAATATTACCTCTTCAATGATAGGTTCATATCAAACATTATTTTTTATTCTATACCCATACCTTTTTTCCCATACCTCCTAAACAAGTACCCTTAGAACTGTTAATATGATCATTATTCCTTCGCACACAACAAAATAATATGTATAGGGATAAATAATAGATAAATTTTAAAATTAAAAATTTAAATTAAGTGTCTAAATTAATAGATCAACGTAGAGATTGATATTTAGACATATTACTAGTTTTTCTTATCTTCCTCAACATAGTTCTTGAAGTTATTATGACAAATTTTACGTTCGGGTTTAAGCCTCATTTGAAGTCCGATTGCGTTTAAAACTTTCATCTTAAGTTTAAGTCTAATTAAATTTTTGTCAAACTATGATGTCATTTTTAAAAAAGTTTTAGTTTTCGAGCTGGAATATAATCGATCTCAAATCTAACTTGAAATTAAAAAAAAATCAAACTTAACTCGAAATTTGAGTCTAATTGAATTTGAATTAAGCTTGATTAAATATGTCTTTCTTAATTAAAATAAAAAATGTCATTTTTTTAAAATTTTTAGTTTTCAAACCGGATCATACTCAATCTCTAGTCATTTTTAGAAAAATTTTAGTTCTTGAACCGGATCGTGCTCGACCCCCGAGCTAACCTAAAACTCAAAATTAAAAGAAAAATCAAACTTAATAAACAAAATGAGTAAGATCTGTTGATTTTGGGCTGGATTGTGATGAACCCGATCGGCCCTAATTAGCTTAATTCTTTTCGTGCCTCAATCAATTTCGTGACTTATACGTTAGAAGTTGTTCTTCAAAATGACCATAACGTGAAACTTCAAACTTAGTAACCTTGACCAAAGGTGTACGCCACTTGGACCACTATAATATATGTATTATTATATATAATTTAAATAAATATTTAAGATATAATAAGTCACTTATTTATTTGATTGAAAAAGGTTTTTTAAATCTAAAATTAATAGACTAAATCTATTTTCTTAATTATTATATTTGTACATCAAATCAATTTTATCTAAAATATGGATTTGTCCTCAATCAATTATATAATACAATTGTAAATACATTTTATATTAAAAATTTTATGTTTTAATATAAAATTTTATTATTTAAATAAAATTTGAACTTGTAAATAACAACAACAACAACTTCAATGCTCAAGACTTCTTTTTTTCTTTGGAAGCAGAGGAATCCGCAGTCACTATCTTTCGGATGAGCACTAAGTAAACATCCGGATTGACGCAATAGCCTACAAATCACGCCAACTAGATACTCGTTACTAGAAAGGCCCTGTACAACAGACTCGATTGAGAGAATGTAGATAAGGAGATTCGAATACAGGACTTTTTAACCCTATGCCTCTCACTTCACCAACTTGATTCGTTATGAGGTTCGAAATAGAGATATGGATTATACGCATTATGACTTGAATCTGCAACTTTTTTTGTCACAAAAAGTAATAAAAGTATAGTACAAAACTAAATTAGAATTAATTAATATTTTTCACAATTTTTACGATTATAATTTTGGTATATTTTATTTTTTAAAATAAATATATTTTAATAATTATAAATAAAAAGATATTAATTTTTATGAATTAAAATATACATTCTTGAACAATTAGAATGAGTAGTTAGATTCAATTTTTTAAAATTTATGTAAATTTTAAAAATTTTAATGGAAAAAAAATTTAATTTAAAATTAAAAAATTCAAGATATTAAAAAACTTTAAATCTAATTATACTTCAAACTGGCTAAGTATAATTCGAAAGTATATACTGAACTGGTGCCAAAAGAGCAAAATTCAATTAGGTTCTGTTTTAGCAAACAATTCAATTACTAAAAGAGGAAAAAAGGTAAAGGAATCCTTTTTATTCATCATATCACATAATTAGGGTTTGTGTGCGCGAGCAACTCCTCTCTCTGCAAAGCTGCAGAAATCAAGAAATCGAAGGAGGCGAAATCACCTCGAGCTGAGGCTAGGTAAGAAGGAAACTAAGAAGGCATGGGTGTACCAGCTTTCTACAGGTGGTTAGCCGAGAAGTACCCTTTAGTGATTGTAGATGCAATTGAAGAAGAGCCCGTCGAAATCGACGGCGTGAAGATTCCGGTCGACACGAGCAGGCCAAACCCTAATCTTGAATATGATAATCTGTATCTCGATATGAATGGGATTATTCACCCGTGTTTCCACCCCGAAGACAGGGTGAGATTTTCTCTAGTCATTAGTTTTCCTTTGCCGCATCTTTTGGTTTTGAATGGAGTTTAATGGAATATTATAGTTTAAGTGCAATAACCCTTGTGGTAAAAGGGGTTATACTGCAATTTAATGTTGCATTCATGTTGGTGTTGTGAACTTCCATATTCACTAGCTTGGATAAGGTGTCTAATGTAATCATGTGGACGTGGAATTTTATTGTTTTTGTTGTCTGATTTATGTTAAACGAAATTACGGTCCTTCAGTTTTGTTGGAAGATACAAAGGACGCCGTGGTATTAGGCTTATGTATAAACCACATGGTAATTGGTATATATGATATTAACTTTGGGCTTAATGAATTTGTTGTACTTATGAAATTTGGTTTGTTGCAGCCTTCGCCAACTTCTTTTGGTGAGGTGTTCAGTTGCATGTTTGACTATATTGATAGGCTGTTTGTGATGGTGAGACCTCGAAAGTTGCTATACATGGCTATTGGTGAGCATTTTATTTTCTTTGATATTGTAAGGTTAAATGAATATGGGGTTCTGAAACTATAATACCCTGAAACAAATGGCAGATGGAGTTGCTCCTCGGGCTAAAATGAATCAGCAACGATCTAGGCGTTTTAGGGCAGCTAAAGATGCAGCAGACGCGGTAAGTTGTGGATCCTGGTTGCACCTTTATGTGTGATTTGTAAGGTTTATCATCCAAATCATTGGGGTGGTAGGTAGATATTGGGTGTTTCACTTGGCTTTTCCCAAGGTTTATCAACGAGTTACTCATTCCTGTATATCATTGTTCTGCTTTTCTCTAGATTGGATGAAAGATTATACTTAGATTGAAGAAAATAATTAGTGCTTTAGTTTTTTGACATAAAGAAAAAGAAGGAAAAGTGAATATGAAGTAGCTGCATATATTTGATAGACTATGTTAGTAATCTCTCACAATCTCTTTTAGGCAGCTGAAGAACAAAGACTGAGAGAGGAGTTTGAGAGGGAGGGCAGAAAACTTC
>JAOSBL010000006.1:1235472-1245847 GCA_027568915.1 Erythroxylum roraimae | reverse complement strand
AAAACTTCCTCCAAAGGAGGAATCGCAAACTTTTGATTCCAATGTTATCACTCCCGGAACTGAATTCATGGGTACCTTGTCAATTGCACTTCAGTATTATATTCACCTCAGACTTAATTATGATCCTGGATGGAAGAATATTAAGGTATTTATGCTTTATGGTCCATTATTTCTTATTCTTTACGGAGCTTTTTGTCTTTGAATTGTGGTTGTGCCTTTTTTACGAGGGACACTGTTTGAGTTGTTTCTTCCACCTCTTGCTTTATGAAGGTTATCCTTTCTGATGCAAATGTTCCTGGGGAAGGGGAACATAAAATTATGTCGTACATTCGTCTTCAAAGAAATCTTCCTGGTTATAACCCAAATACACGTCATTGCCTGTATGGTTTGGTATGTTTTTTCTTCCATTTTGATTTCCATGGAGTCACCTTTATTGTTTTTATGCTAGATTTAAATGATTCCCATTATTCTACTTATAGGATGCAGATTTGATTATGTTAGCTTTGGCGACCCATGAGATTCATTTCTCAATTCTTCGAGAGGTTTGTGTCTTTCTATTTCAAGTATCTAAACTTTGTGATAATCAAATTCTGTTTTAGTGTTCTTGTTCTTGTTTACAGCTTTCATGTTTCTATATTTTGATGGGATATTTTAGGGGTGTATTGTGGATTAGGTTTCCTAGATATATTGATCAAGGTAAGTAGATAAATGGATGAGTTACTTTCAGGTTGTATTCACACCTGGACAACAAGATAAATGCTTCCTATGCGGTCAAGTGGGTCATTTAGCTGCTAATTGTGAAGGCAAGGCAAAGCGGAAGGCAGGAGAATTTGATGAGAAAGCTGATGAGGTTGTTGTGCCCAAAAAGCCATACCAGGTTGGTTGCGCTCTGCCTTTTTTGTCATAGATACAGTTTCACTTTATTTATTTATACTGTTTCTTTTCTGTTTTGGCTTTTGCAGTTTCTTAACATTTGGACACTGAGGGAGTATTTGGACTATGAGTTCAGGGTGCCTAATCCTCCTTTTGAGATGGACATTGAACGGATTGTGGATGATTTTATATTCATGTGCTTTTTTGTAGGCAATGATTTTTTGCCACATATGCCTACACTTGAGATTCGTGAGGTTTGTAATTTGCTTATCAGCTTAAATGCATTAGTTTTATAGAAAATCGTCATTAACTGCAAAATGCTTGAGTAAATGTGCACCCGAAAGCCATAATGCGTATGGATTCCAGCATATTGCGCAATGCATTGATAGATAAGGGAGGGCTCTCTGTGGGTTTTTTCTTTTTCAGGTGCAGTTTATATTCTGGTATGATTCAGTCCAGGCCCTTTGGTTGTAAATGGGCTAAAGTACCACTAAGTGAGAGCAGAGTAGTATGTTACAAAGATCTTCCCTTTTTTGGGACTTAGCTATAATATCTTATGTTCTAACAACCTAGGACTTATGGATAATTATAACTATGCATGGTAGGTTGTGAAACCTTTTACTTCTGCTTCTGCACTAGATGTTGGACATGAATCCAGAGTGTGAATGGATTTTGTGAGATTTTATTTTGTTGCAGGCAATGATGAATGGTTCCATTATGTTTGCTTGGTTTGGCCTGTTAGGAGTTTTCCTTAATCTTAATGCTTGCTTCCTACAGTTTCAATTTTTAAAATCTTTCTGTGAAATGTTATGATTTTAATGTGCAATAAGATTTTGACTCTTTTTTTTCTCTCCCTTTTTATAGGGTGCAATCAACCTGTTAATGGCAGTATATAAGAAGGAATTTAAAACATTGGGTGGCTATTTGACTGATGCAAGCAAGGTAAGAAGTTTGCAGTCTCAATTTTTATGTATTTTACTTTTTCCCTGTTGACCGTTAGTTTTTTTTTGGTTGCTGTTTTTAGCCGAATTTGAACAGGGTTGAGCATTTTATTCAAGCTGTAGGATCATACGAAGACAAAATATTCCAGAAAAGAGCCCGCCTGCACCAGGTTAATTTATTTTCTTTGTTGTTGATAATAATGTGCATTGCATGTTGAATGTTTTTACTCATGATGACATGCATTGTATTGTTGTTTTAAGGAACAAATTTGTGGTAAACGGGCGCATTATATTGCCTGATTGATAAATGAACTGCTACTAGATCATTTAAGTTATGGAGTTGCACAATCCAGACATATGCATTCATACTGATATGCTGTTTGTTATATCTAATTGCATTGCATATATACTGCCGAGTGATTGCAAGTCTGTTCACTATGAGTGTGGGTATCAGGTAGCTGAGTTGGAGTGATTATTTTTCTCTAAATATCTTTTAGCTATCCATATCTTTATTACTTTTTTTTTTCTGAATATAAGTTCCTCCATTAATTTGCAACAGCGGCAAGCAGAGAGAATTAAGCGTGAAAAGCGACAGACTAGAAGAGGGGATGATGTGGAACCTCAAGCCCTTCCTGATTCTTTGGTTCCAGTTACTCGATTTCATGGTTCTCGTCTTGCAACGGGTCCTTCACCGTCACCTTATCAGCAAGGTGGAACATCAGATATTGAAGTTTCTGCTCGTCCCCATAAAGTTCCTCGGTCCTCTTCTTCAGCAAATATAGGTGCTGCAATTGTTGATGCGGAGCATAGTCTGGAAACAGAAGTATGTTTTCCTGCTTATGGAGAGGCACTTTAATGTAATTCTGACTCCTTCAACCATTCTTAGGGCTCATATTCGAATGAGCTAACCTTTATTTGGTATGAGCCTTACTGGCAAGGAGTTAGGAGTGCATTTATTACCTCTTAGTATTGTAATCTAGCAATTCTTTTTACATTCTACCAAGAGCTTTTGTCGGGCTAAATTAATTTCTTTTTCATTTTTAGGCTCGTGAAAACAAAGAGGAATTGAAGGCTAAACTTAAGGAGGCCCTTAGAGAGAAGTCTGATATTTTCAACAATGAAGCTGCAGAAGAAGACAAGGTTTGAATTGCTTCTTATATTGATGAGTTATTCAAATTTGCAGAGGACATATTATGGTTCCTTCTTTATGGAGAGATTGAATGGAAAAGTAGTGGCAAATAGGTAGGAAAAGTAGTGGCAAGTAGGTAGGAAAGGTAGTGGACTAACCTTTATTTTGGTAATTCTGAAATTCTAATTCTGTTATGCACTGTGCTCTTTTCTCATGTTCTGCAAGTGCAACTGACGGAGGATTACTCTGATTTTCAATGTGCAGATCAAATTGGGAGAACCTGGGTGGAAGGAAAGGTATTATGATGAGAAGTTTTCAGCAAAATCTCTGGAGGAACATGAAAGTATACGAAGAGATGTTGTGAGTTACATATTCTCCGATGTATTCTTGTTGTCTTTAAACAATGGATCTTTTCTTTATTTATTTGACCTTCATGTGTGTAGGTTCTGAAGTATACAGAAGGGTTATGCTGGGTCATGCATTACTACTATGAGGGAGTTTGTTCTTGGCAGTGGTTAGTTGTTTTTAGTTCTGGCTATTCCCTAGTTGAAAGTTTTTTCATATATGCTGATATTACTGTTTTATTTAGAGTTGTAGTGTTGTAACCCAAAGTGAAGTTAAAAAACCTTTGTTGATAGTTTTGCTAGCAACTATTTTTCTTCGAGTGTGTGCATGAAATTATTATGGGTTATAGTGATTGTCACATTTAACTTTAGGCTTATTTTATAAGTTGCTAAGTGTCCATTTCACCTGCTGTTGGTTGCAAATATATTACTACTCAATTTTACTTGCTTCAGGACCTCTTCGCAGATAAATGATTTCTGAAGTATTATACTTATGCATTGATCTTGGACTTAGTGTTAACTTGTTAATAAACATTTTGTTGCAGGTTTTATCCCTATCATTATGCTCCGTTTGCTTCTGATCTTAAGGATCTTGGCCAATTAGATATAAGTTTTCAACTGGGTTCTCCATTTAAACCATTCAATCAGCTTTTGGGAGTTTTTCCTGCTGCAAGGTTCCACAGCTGTTAAATTTATTTTATATACCCATTTTTGCAACTGTTTTCCTTGAGAAGGCCAAGTGGAGAAACCGGTTATGATTTATCTTGCAGTTCTCATGCGCTTCCGGAGTGCTACAGGAAATTAATGACAGATCCAAACTCACCTATCATTGACTTTTACCCAACTGGTATGGCATTATCAACTGAACAAGAATGATCTATAGATTGCTTTCCTTGGATTATGCATTAATGATCTTGATTTCTTGAGCAGACTTTGAGGTAGACATGAACGGAAAACGCTATGCATGGCAGGTGAGTATGTCTTACTGATGTTACTGTACTATGGCCCAGAGACAATTTTATGAGGCAGGAGTGTTTTTTGGATTCTCAAATGGAGTTTCTTGAAAGTTTCTTGATGTTATTAGTTTAATTCCTTTTTATTGCCTTCTCCCAAGGGTATTGCAAAGCTTCCTTTCATTGATGAAGCTCGCCTGCTCGCAGAGGTTCAGAAAATTGAACATACTTTAACGGTACTGTTCTTTAGATCTTCCTTCACACATGCTCTGGCACATCCTTCATTTCTTTCTATTTATTTCAGATCTCTCTCTCTCTCCACCCGCTCCGCCCTTATTCTTCTAAGGAGGGAGAGGGGATCAGAGATAGGTTCTGTTTCATAATACATTCCATTCCAACAGAACATTCCAATGCTTTTCAGGATGAAGAAACAAGGAGAAACAGTATGATGTTCGATATGTTATTTGTGTTATCGTCAGATTCTCTATCAGAAAGCATATATCTACTTGATAATCGATGTAAACAATTAACAGACAGAGAGCGTATTGAAGTCACGGAACCTATTAATCCTGAGTTGAGGTATGTACATCTGTGCTTTGCTTACATAATGTCATTCAATTTTCTTTTGAGCTTTGTGATGGAATTTACTCAATCAACTTCTGAAGTTTCATTTTTTCCATGAATCCTATCATTTTGGTACCTCAATTGCGACACTAATCTTGCTTGTTGAGGTCGAATTTGAGTCATGGAGTTTAGTTTGCATTATAGTTTGTACCGGAGAGCATTTCTGTTAAGGAGTTCAATCTTAAAGCTTGAAAACATAAAAATTGCAAATCTTAGGAGAAAATAAAGGGATACAAAATAATCCCTTCTATTTATGGAACACTTACCACGTGTTAATGGGTTTATCCGTTTATTTTATTTTTTCCTTTCTGGCTTAATATTTGTACATATTATAGCTGCAATAAATTTCTTCTTCTTTTATGTTATTGAGGACACTGCATAAAGTATGTCTTCCCAATTCAGAAGAGAAAAGGTCCATTCTGTCTCCAAGTTATTGGTTCAAAAAATTTTGATTGGAAGTGATACTTTCAAAAGTGGAAGTGAAACGATCTTAACTTGAAAATGAATTCAGTATCTGCATTTTTTTTTCGGAATAAGCTCATAAGAACCTTCTGTTTATAGTACTATAGTACTGTCCTTGATTTTAACCATCACCTGTTTTTGTTCATGCAGTACTACTAGTGATTACACATTATGAGGAGTTTGAACAATTTTTAACACAAACCATAAACTTTTTAGTTTTATTTGGGATATCTTATGATTTGTTTAGGGCTGCATGCAGTGATGGGATGAATGGTTATATATCCCCATGTGCTGGAGATGCTCATCCTCCTATATTCAGGTCTCCTGTTGTTGGCATGGAGGACATATTGGACAACCAAGTCATGTACGTTGTTAGCATTCTATTGTCTCTGTAGTATATTGACATGGTTGTATGTTAATGGTGGCCTTTTGTAATTAACTATTGCATTTGCTTTAACTTTATTCTTCAGATGTGCAATATATAGACTTCCTGGCCCACATAAACACATTGCTAGACCCCCTGCTGGGGTTGTATTCCCAAAAAAGGTATGCTTGCTGCGGATAATAGAATTCTTTTACGAGTGTGATTGTCATATTTGTTATGGTTGTGGCTATTAATCGTCTAAATGTTTCTCCTCCGTGTATTATTAGCACATTTCATTGTTCAGCATACCATTAATATGATGGCATGTTAGTGTCAATTTCGAAAGCCTCGTTTAATTTCTGCTTAGACTGTTGCGATTAATAAAAATTTCTGCCACTTGTATCCGTTTTTGAAGCTTGTGTACAGATGATGGTTAATATGCATTATCAGCCAACTGCATTGGAAGACTTGTAATTTGGGTCTAACATTTGACATCTTTTACCTTAGGGTTGCATTCGACATTAATATTTTTCTTTGAAGTCCTCAGATAGCCTCGAATGCAAATTTATCGTTTCCCTTATGTGCTAGATAGTTTGACTTGTCTGTTCTGGTTGGTTTACGCGACTCTTTTCCGCAGTTTTCGGTTGTAAAGTATCTTGTTTGACTCTAAATTTCATGCTGAAGATTGAGATGGTTTGGCGGAAATTGGCTTGCCTGATGACATGATGATTGACATCCTTTTTTCTCTTATAGATTGTAGATGCTGGGGATATGAAACCTGAACCTGTTTTATGGCATGAAGATTCTGGGAGAAGGCCTAGGGAACATGAAAGGTACATAAAGATTTCATTGAGATGATATGTTGGAAATACAAGGAACAGTGTGATTTGTTTTCATTTTGCCATCTTCCATGTATGGTTAACTGAGTGGTTGATTTTCCTTCAGGCCACACCCACCTGGAGCTATTTCTGGTCGTCAGCTAGGAGAGGCATCACGTCGACTCGTTGTCAACAGTTTACAGATGAAGGTGGACCAAAATGGCTATATGCACGCCCGCGCACCTTATTCTCCAGCTTCCTATGTCTCGTCATATTCTTCCTTTTCAAATGGGTTCCAGGAAGATGGGCACCGCAGAATGCCACAATCCAACTTTCAGGCTAATAACTACAGATATCCGAATCACTCCACTCACTATGACCAAGGATATAATCAATCCTATGCTGCTTCTGGCCCTTCTAGCAAAAGATTTCAACCTCATCACGAAAGAGGGAAGCAGTCGAGTGGACAACATCTAAGACACGCGAACCAATCGGAATATTATCAGACTGGTGGATCAAGATACACACATGGCCCTTCGCCACAAACATCAAGTGGCGGTACTGTCCCTGACTATCAAGGTGGTTATAATGGTTACCAAAGTCACTTTTCATCTGCAACTGGTAATCATGGCCAATGGGGTGGCAACTATCAAGCAAGAGACAACCGGTTCTCTACTCTAGACTCAAGATCATCAAGTAGGATGCAGCCACCACCTCCCGGATTGAATGGGGGTCAGCTGCCTTCTTCCCCCGGTGAAATGCATAGAGGGCCATCTCGACAGCCACCTCACGCAAATTGGAGGCCACGACCACCACCAGCCGTTGGAGCGAATTGGAGACCTGGTCCACTGCCGGTGAGTAAAGCAAATAGAGGGCCACCACCGCCACCTGGATATGGTCGGTAAGAGTTGTTTCCTTCAGCTGCGGAGGCTTGAAGTTGTACAATAGTTAGTCTGCCCGTTGTTCAATTCATTCATTTCGTTTCCAGAATTATAGGATTTACATGTCCAATCAGTGTTAAATTAAAATTAAAAATTTAATAATATGATTGAATACTATTGTTTTTATTTGTTAAAAAATTTGAAGTTTAATTAAAAGAAATTATTAAATAAAAATTAAATAGTTTATTTTAACTTACGAAATTAATTAGTTTATGAAAATTATTGATTGTTTAATAGATTAATAGTTTTTAATAACAAAGATTATTAAATTAAATTTTAATTATAAAAATTAAAAATTAAATCAAAAATTTGGTTAACTCAAAGTTTTTGCAGTTGAATTGGTTAAATTGTTTTGATTTTTTTAATCATTAAATTTAATTTTACTTAGTTTTCTATTTTACTAATAGTTAATAATTATAAATATTTATTAGTATTAGCCAAGGGTAAATATTATTATTAGTTGTCAAATTACAAATCTATTATAAGGTAAGGACAAATTACTTTGATAGAGCTTTTATTATTTAAAAAACTCTACATAGTCTTCACCTTAGTATAAAATTGGTTGAGTTGGGTCTTTGAAAAATAAAAATAAAAAACAATAATTACCTTTATGATTTTTTATAAGTTATAAAAATTAAAAGAAACTAAAATTCGAATAAAAACCAAATTTCAAATAAATAGTTTTTTAACTTTAAAAACAAAAATACAAATCAATAAAGTAAATAACGAGAATATAATAACTATCAAAACCGATTAATAGTCATAAAGAGATGATAAATATAAAGCAACGATCTCAGAGTTGAACGCCGCAGATTTTGGAAAGTAGGTTGGGACGGGTTGAGTTCAGATTCAGACAGTCGGCGGTTGGGAATACAATAATTATGAAATTCTTAAGACAAGACACACGTGTGGATTGATGAGTTGTTAGCCAGTCTTATGCTCTTCCAGAACTACTTTTCTTTTTGAATATCTCCCAGAAAAACCCTACAAGATAGATACTGCCAAAGTAACGTGTGCATAGTAGTCTGTGGGATTCCTTCTCTTCACCTTTTGTTGTGTTTTTTAAAAAGGTATTTTGGTTTCAACCATAGATTTGATTCCATACACCTCACTCTCAAGTTTTCTATTCAATCAGTCTCTCTCTGATTTTATTAGTTGTTTTATAAATGAAAATAGGCCAAAAGACGTAGTTTTGAAGTTTATAATTAAAATTTGTAACATAATAGTAGGACATGTGTTAAAAAACTAAAATTATAAAAAGTATTTGATAATTTTTAAAGAAAAAGAGTATATTAATAAAAATTCAACGTATTCGGTGCACAAAATTTCCCATTTTGCGAGAATTTGGAGAGAGTCATAATGTGCATAACCTTCTCTTTGTATTTTTATATAAAGACTATTTTAATGACTTGAACTTGTGATTTAATGGTTACAAAAAGAGCAACTTTACTGATTACTCCAATATTCACCCTTGGAAAAAGTGCATTTATAATATATTAAATTATAGGTAAGTTTTATAAATTTAGAAACAAATCCGGTTTATTTTAATAAATATAATTATTCTTTATATATGTACTCCTTTCTATCCAAAATAAAAGTTGTTTTAAAGAGATGCACACTTATTAAGAAAGTTAATGAAATATTTGATATGCCCTTATTAATTGCATGTTGAAGTGTTTTGAAAATATAATTTGTGTAATCTGTGTAATTAAGATGTGAGAGAAATTAAAGGGTAATTTTAGAAGTAAAATCATAAACATGCATGAAAAGTCACGAACGACACTTATTTTGAATAATTAAAATCCCTCTAAAACGACTTTTATTTTGGATAGGAGAGAGTATTAATTAAATTGCTAAATACACAAAAGCATAAAAATTACACAAAATAAAATTATTCTAATTTTGATTGATTGTGTTATTTTAGGTTAAATTAGACCATAAAAATATAAGTTTAAACCTTGGCTAAAGCTTGAAGTTATAAAAAAAAAAAATTAACACAATCCTAAATAAATTTAGGGTAAAATGACTTCTATTAGTTAATTTTAGACGAATTTAAACCATTTTACTAAATAATTATTCTTCATATATGTGATAATTAAATCGCTAAATACCCAATAGTTAATAAATGGCATGCTGTAAAATCAAATGAATTAATAGCTTCAAAGTTGGAATAAGTGAGTATATCAAATCTTTTGTTCCAGTTACTTTGTTTCAATCATGTTTCACATAAATATGTAGATAAGATTTAATGAAACATGATAAAAATATCATAATCAAAACAGAGGATCTGATCGTGAGACCTATCTCCACTATTGATCTAACCTGTTTCTCTTTCAAAATTGAGGTGACTTGATTCGTCTATTGTTACTAACAAAGATGGCGATTTCTGGGGTCCAACAATTCTGGGAATGGATAAAGATACCTGTCAAACTAGTAGTAGTTCGTATTATTATAAGACTTTTTAAACGAAACAAGACACCATACGTGGGACTTTGAGGGGATTGAAGTGGTTACTACTCTTTCGGGACAAGATGATCTAATGAAGTCATCTCTGACGCATGTCTGAGTTAACGTAGTAAGTGTTTGGCTGCTAGTTCTTGTCCCATTTAGCCTATAATCTCCTTTGCTTTCAGATTGTTTTTTGTTTTCTATCACCGACAAAATTGTTTTATAAATTAATAAATATATAATAATTTATAAAGTAATAAATTATTTAAAATTTAACTGGAGAATTTTAAAAGAAATGTTCTAAAGGCTAAAAGATTTAAACTTCTGAGACTTTAAAAAGTCCTCTAATTTTTAAAATTCATAAAAAATTTCTTTGTAGTTTAAAATTTTTACGAAAACTCTTTTTTTTATATTCGATTAAAAAATAATGATGAAAAAAGTACAACGTGAACATCTGACTTGTAAAAATTAAATACTA
>JAOSBL010000006.1:1212866-1223548 GCA_027568915.1 Erythroxylum roraimae | reverse complement strand
TGCATACAAAGTCAAGAATGACACTTATTTTGAATAATTAAAATATATCTAAAACGACACTTATTATGAATCGGAGGTAGTATCTTTTTTTCATTCCTTATTCATTTCTTTCTTCTCGTGCTAACTAACCAAACACCCCCTTAAACGTTGCTGTTGTTGTATACATTCAAGAAAAATGTGATGCAATATAAAGACTCGACCCTAAGCAAGGGCAGGAAAGGCATCTATTCAAAGCCTACTCTCGTAAAGAACAAAATAAAGGTCACTTTAGACCCTAAAAAGACCACCTTTTTAGAAACGTTAGTAAGGCCCCAGGTAATATACAACATAATCTTCTCCTCTCTCAAGCTGGTCAAAATAATGTCATATTGAGATCTCTAAAACGACATAGTTTAGATGGTTTATTTTTAAATAAGATTTCTAAAATATCGTCGTTTTACAGTGAAAGGCGTGAGCCATCAGATCAGCTTCTAAACTTGAACCTGAGCGGAATATCAAGTCAACAAAACATAGCCCATTGACTTCAGACAGACTGTCATCCTTACATATAGGAGCCAAAGAGACACGTACAACCAGCCATATTAGTGGGTCTACGCTGTAACTAAATTGACCCCACACGAGAAAACGTTGTTTCATCTTCGTATTAAAGGATAAGAGTTTGAATTTGGCCTGAAATTCAACGCAGATTCAAGCATATCGAGTTAATGTAACAAAACATACAAGTACAACCAAGTACATGCAGGTTGGAAGAGTGTTCTTACACCTGCGAGTGCGGATAACCAACTCCGGAGTTCATTGGATATAAACTGAACTCCAAAGTACTGAGATTGTGGGCTACATATGATACAAGCAATGGGTAATTAGTTATGTACTGAATTATCGTTTAAGTGAAAGATTGAACCGCAGAAGATGTGGTGACCAGACTGGATAGCAGGCCAACAATGACGGCACCATTGTATGTGCTTGGTTCTGTTTGCATCGAGTTGTTCCGGGAATCAACAAATGTTTCGTTTAGGAACGGTCCACCGACAAGTGCTCCAACAGCTACATTAGGATTGGGTTGATCTGATTCAAGCCATTTCCATCCGTCTTTGCAGGAAGGTGCTTCGTTGGCTGGGATTGAAGCTCCTCTGTGGTGCACATATTGGGGGTACTTCTCACCATAGCCAACAAGGAAGCTCATCTTCATAGGATTGTCTCCCAAGATATAATCAGCCTGGAAAAAATATAAACAGTTTAAAAGGAATTGTCATTTGTTCTTAGTATATTGCAAGATTCGTAGACTTGGATGGGATCTATGGTTATAAGTAGGACCTTAGACCTTAGTACCTGAGATTTAGCAAATTTCCTAAGATCCGATGGTCCATACGAAACTCCGTTGCAGGAGATCTTTGCAGTCCTCGATGTAAGCATATAGTCACTGTAAAGAGAAGCTAAAAATGCAGAAGCAACAGGATGCTGCAGAGAGTTCCACTGGCTGACCCATATAAGACCACCTGTGCCAAATAGTTTGAATTAGTAATACAAAAAAGCTAGCATACTCTTATTGGAAGATTCTATTGATTATTTTTGTCAAAACGAACCAACATCCATCCATTTCCGAAACTTGTAATGATTAATAACCGATTCAGCTGATTGATCTGTCATATAACCTCACAGAACATTGGTTGCCCTTAACTTACACTAATAGAGGCAGAAATGTTATTGGCAAAGCTATGCACTAGAACATCATACATTTCCACCTAAGTCAAGTATCATGAAAGGATCATCTTACTGTCTGTTCTGCTTTTAGTGGCTGTCGGAGAATCTGGTACGAGGCCACACATAACAGCCTCGGCCGTTTTCCTGTATCTTAAAAGGCCAGAATTCGAAGTGTCTTTGTTTCCGAAGAAGGTCAAACGGGATAGTAAAACCTGCAGCAAAAATAGACCAACCCTTCTGTTTAGATGCAGAGTAGTAAACTGTGCCCTTTGCATAACTTATCTGATGCCAACGGTGCACTACATCTATATGCAAAGATGTGGAATTGGTGTTGGGAACTATAATGAAGTAACGCATTCCAGTAAGAGATGTGGCTGCATTAATAATATACACTGATCACACTACAGGGATTACTGAAAAGCAATACTTCTGTCATGACTATGGCATGCGGAGATGGTGCACAAAAAAGGGTCATCAACTAGAGCTAATGCTATAAACTTAATCAATAATTGCAAAGAAAAAGAGCTGGTTTGGAACCAATTTTACCATTGACTTTAATTTTTCTGGCTCATAAAATATACAACAAAATAGCATAGACATAACTTGATAATCTGAATGAAGTCAACAAGCCAAAGTTCAAGTTGGGGAAATAAATACAGAAGGAAGACATGCCTGAGTTCCTGCAAGCTTATTGTCCCAACTAAACCATGTAGGACTTCCCCAATTTGCATAGTTTTGTCCATTTTGCCCAGTCACATATTGCAGGTATGACTTATCCCCTGTTGCATGATAAAGCCAGGTAGCAGCCCACAGGAGCTCGTCTCCATATCCCGTTGAGTTATAGTAAGTCTGAACTTCGGGGATGCTATCGCTATACGAACCTCGATATTTATCAGCGAAAGAAAACAATTTTTTAGCATGCTGAAGAAGGGTGCTTGAATATTCAGAATCACTTTTAAACACTAGGGATGCAGAAGCCATAGCTGCTGCAGTTTCAGCTGCAACGTCTGTTCCTGGAGCAGATATATTCACTTGAGCAAGAGGCCTTTTCTCAGTCATGTCTTCAGGTCTGTCCCAACATTTATGGTCTGCCGAAGGGTTGCCAACCTACCCAACAATCAAGATCAATTGCACACTTCAATAAGACATTTTGTTGATATAGCTACTACACATGAATGACTAAGTCACACTAATCACATTAAAATGAAACATAAGATAGCGATTCTGATTCTTTGTTTATTTTATAAAAAATAGTGAAACTATCAGTTCGGTTCTCCTATTTCCTTAAACAACATGATCGAAATTCAGGGTAACCTTTTCAAAATGGGTGAAAGGTTAAGGATCTTCACTATCAACATTGACTAATTTGAAAGGTGCAGTTACAGTAGCTCCTAATTGTTTACAAGTGGAAACTAATCCAGCAATGGAACTAGTAAAAATTTTGGTAGGGAAAAGAGAGAAGTCGATAATGCATATATACACACATTGACGGAAAAAGAAAACAGCTGATCAATTTATAGCATAGTACAATATCGACCTCCATACCTGAACATAGAGCACATTGTCTGAAGCATGAGCGTTTATAAGGAAGTCAGTGATCCACTTGAGGGAGTTCTGAGCAGGTTTCAACTGATTCACAGCGTCCATCTGATCTCCATACTCGAGAATAGTCCACGACAATACGGTAGCGGTAAAAGCCATCGGGAATCCAAATTTCATATGATCTCCAGCATCATACATCCCTTTTGAGAGATCCAAATTCGCTTCACTTCCATCCTTAAGACCTGAATCTCCTCTCCAAGTAATCTTGTTATCCACCAACTTCCCAGCTGCATTGGCATAATATCACCTTAACTTCATAATTATCAACCCAAAATAAAGTTCAAATCCATTTTTTCCCTACCAAGAAAGCTACAAATTTAAATAATTAACTAGAAACAGAAACAAATCATGTTCATCTCGTATTCAGGTTAAACTACAGGAGAAGTTCTAAACTTTCTCAAAACCCCATCTCAGAACTTAAATTTTAACCACCAAGAGAACAGAACAGATTGAAATGAGAAGTGAGAGTACGTACATTTTTGAACATCGAAGAATTGCATAGCAACTTTAAGAGCATTAGAGTACTTCTTCTCAATGGCGCCAGGTGGACCAGGAACAGGACCCAGATCGTCGGATTTGTGATGACCTTTCTTCTTAACAGTGTAAACAATAGCACAAACAACCACTGCCAATATCACCAACACCATAAGCCAGCCACACCACCCCCTAGACCAAGATTTCTCCCCCATCTTCGCTCCACTGCTTTACTCTCAATGCCAAATGAAAACCAAAATCTTCACGTTTTGATCCGATTCCAGTAAAGGGTTTTAGTCTCTCAACTATAAATGTGTCCCCGAGCTGGCTCTTAGGTGTTCTAATAAGAACAGCTCCGTTACATACAAGTGAAATGTAGCGGAAATATAACTACAGAAGCTTCTTTGGTGATTGAGTTGGATCTGGAGCAGATCGGCGGCGAACAGAACTCGCCGGAGTTCAAGACGTTGGATCTAATCTTATGTTCTTTTTCCCTTCACCGACACTTCAAGTACTCGGACAAAATCTTATGTTCAACACGTCATTGAGTGTTAAAATGATGGCCTCTTCTCTTCGCTCTTATTAGCCCGCGAGATCAGCGGAGAGAAACTGATCACGTGGTAAGACGACCCGTATCCGCCGTAGATCTGCGCGGACTCAATTTGATGTGGTTCCAACAAGCTGCCGACAACAGCTAAGTGAAGCGGACGGCTGACTTTTAATGACGTGTATAATGTCTTTTTATCGAAAAACGGTGGATAATATGTTCAATGCAGTCTAGCTCCTCAGGCTCTATAGAGTATAGAGACATGGGCATATGTTGTTCGTATCAAATTGATTCCTTAATTTAACATTTTATCATTACATTCTTAATTTATAATTTCAATCCTTCCCTTTGCTAATGTTAACGTGCATAAAAATCCATCATCGTTTGGTACCAACAACACTAGGTAAAGGATAAAGACCACTCATCTTTGAATGCGTGAACGGTGACTTTCCTTTACAAATCGATATTTGAACTGCCGGCAAATTGCTTAGACTGGCCCAGCTCTTAATGAATCCCACGGTCCAATTTCAGTTGCTGTGTCCATTTCAACTGAATGGAGGCTCCATTTTCGTGAGAGATGAGATTTGAGTTAGTGCCTGTTATGGACTTTTGGGAGGTTAATATATATACTTTTTTTTTACTACAATTTTTTTTAAAATAAATGTTTAATTGTAAAATAAAAAATATTTTTTAATAGATATGATTTTTTTGACAGTTAAAAAATAGCTTTTTAAGAAGCTCAAATTTGGCGCTTCTCAAAAAAGTCTCTCAAATAATTTTTTTGGGTAGATTTTTCATATTAATTAATGAGTCTATTTTTTAGTCTCTTTTATCCTTATATTTTACACATAATTCTCACAATATCCATAAACTCATCTTCATATTTATCTTGCAAACCTATCGTCTCTAATCTCTTGCGTAGTTGTTTTATTATGTATTTAACTATTTACTCAACTTCAATATTTATTTTGAGATTTATATAATATTATTAGTTTAATATTTATTTTTGATATCAATTTTATTTATGTTATAATCCATATAAAAGATTTGGGTAGATATATTTTTATTTATTTTTGATATGATTTAAAAATATATAATAATTAATATACTATACTTTGCATATCATTTAATATATTTTAAATAATATTTACATGCATAAATAATTTTTATTACAAAATAAAATATAGTTAAAATTAAAATTACTTTTTATTTTGATATTGTCAAATAGTTTGCTGTACAAAGTTTTTTCAAAAAAATTCTTTTTTAAATGATAATTAAACAGTCAACTGACTTCTTAAAAAAGCTCATCTTAAAAAAATTTACAAAAAAAAATTCAATTAATATAAGCTGAACCAAACAGAAGCTTAGTCCCGGGCTGACTTTAAGTTCAAACTGACTAAACTAGAACCTTGTCACATATAAACAAAACAACTTTATTTTTACATTTTTTATTTAAAAAATAGCTCAAGGATGAGCCGGATACTTCGAGCACATTCGGATCTCAAGCCAGGCCCAGGAATCAGCAGCAACGATTAGGTCATTGTCGTCCTAATTTTGGAGATTATTATAATTCATTTGAACTGACTTCATCTGCTTTGCGTGGGCCTAAAAAGCAATTACGGTACGACGTCGGAGCTTGCGGAAATCTTTCTCACGTTTCGTGCGTAAAAATCGCAACAGCAGCAGACACGAGGGGAGTTGAAAGTTGCAAGTCAAGAACCAATCAGCTCTCGCCAAGTTACAATCCACGTTAACTCCACGAACGCCCGTTACGTCAGAGTAACACCCCCTGATCAAAAATTGTCGTTCAGTTAACCTCTCTCTGTCGTGTACACGGGACTCGGAGTCGGAGGCACAGAGACCACCTTCTCGCCGCGGTTTATTATCCCGCGACCTTTACGATCAGGTAAAGCTTTTCAACAGAGAAGGATAACCCAATTTGGGGATTTTTATTTTTGCCTTTTCCTTTCTCTTTGTGTTAATATGCCTCTTTGTATATAGTGGCCTTCTGTGATTGTTCGTACAACTTACATATCAAACTTCCTGAAACTAGTTCTTCTTCAGTTGTTTCCCGTTAATTTTTTCTCTGTAATAACCCAAAATTTGGGTACGTGTTTGCTTCTTGTTTGTTTGGAAGGATTGAAACACCAAATACAATTGTTTGTTAATTTTAGTTCAGGAGATGATGGGGAAAGAGTTGTCTTTTGAATCTGGAAATTTTATGCTGGTTTTTGTCGATTGCCATATGAGTGTTGATCACAAGGTCCATGATCTTTTATTTTGTGCATTACGAATTATTAGTCAGCTATTTCTGATTTGTTACGCGAGGAAGAATAATGCTGTCCATCTTCAGATTTTCTGCTTCATTCTGTCTTTGTATAGTGAAATGAAAGGTTTAATTATGTCTTGTTCATGGCTACCATGTTACTGATTTAAAATTTTGAGAATCTTTTATACTTGTAGATGGATAGTGAGAATGGTAATCAGCCTAAGCAAGAACGGTCACGAACGAGGTGGACACCACCCCTCGATAAGATATTCGCAGACTTGGTTGTAGAGCAGATTAAGTTAGGAAACAGACCGAACAATGTGTTTGACAAGAAAACCTGGAATCACATTCGTGATGAATTCAATCGACGGACAGATTTAAATTTCAATAACAATCAACTCAGGAAGCACCTTGATGTTCTGCGAACTCGGTTTTGTAATATGAAGTCTTCATTTGTTCAAGCTGATTTTCCTGTCGAAGATCCTTGTTGTATCGGGTTTGACCTGTGGGATGACATCCCGGTGTGTTTCTTTTTCCTTGAAGCTACGTTTCTTGACGGGTGTGTTTTTAAATCCTGTTAGCTACCACTTGCAGGGACAATCCAGGCCTGAGATGGTTAAAGTTAAGGATGGTACAATATATGAACAACTATGCACCATATTCATGGATACTTCTGTTCATGGGAAGTATGCTCAATCAAGTCATTTCGAAGGGCTTGACAAATCGGTTCGAAATGATGCCACAGTTTTGGCTTCTTATCCAGGAGGAACCGTTCCTGGAAACACTGCTCCATCAAAATTAGCAAATGTGAACAATGCCCTGACAGACAGAGTTGTTAAGATCAAAGTTGAGAGAAAAAGGAAACAGCCACCTGACAATAGCTTGGCTTCAGAGAAAAGCAGAAGGGATCAAGAAACCAATCAAGCAATCGCGGAAGCTTTGCAAGAAATCATAGCAGCTTCAAGGTGGAGGGCTGAATCGCAGATGAAGAGTAGCGAAAAGTTCACCATAACCAACTGCATTAAAGCACTGGATCAGATTGAAGGTATTGAAGAACAAGTATATTTTTCAGCTTTAGACCTCTTCGCGGAACCCAGCTTACGGGAGACATTTCTCTCTCTGAAAGGGAACAACCTTCGACTAACTTGGTTGCAGACTAAATGTGGTGAACCCACCACTATGTTGTGATGTTCATTTTCCATTTCTGTCTTCTCTTGACAGTTTTACTAGAAATGTACATTGTTAGTGATGAAGCTGAGTTTAGCTTAGGTAAGTTTTTAAGGGGGGATGTTTGATCTTATGCTTCTTCATTATTGATGAACAACAGGTTTTGTAGCGGATACGTAGAAGTTCCAAGCCTATGCAGTTATATGAATGGTCGAAAATTTTCTTTTCATGTTGCAGGGGTACACACACACACACAAAAAAAAAAACTACCAACCAAGAGGTGTACTTGTGAGGTTTATTCAAAAACAGAAACCAACCAAAAATAACTAAGTTCCACAACAAATGCCTGAAAATTGGGAACGATATGACGAATTCCAACTGGGCAATCCAGTTCCAAGGAAGCAAACCAAGACCCTCCGCCGACCAAAATATCAGGCATTCCCATGATCATTCCCGTTTACGGTCTCAGCTTTAACTCTGTAAAAATCCAGCATTTCTTCTTCTAGTGGATGGGTATTGCCTGTTATTACAAGGCAATGCAAGGGTGCTCCAAAGTCGACATTCAGTAGTTGCTTCATTGTCCCAGCAACTATCGTCTGATCCTCACTTCCAAGCCGAGCAAACCCGACACATTCAGTATTTTCATCGTACACTACAAGAGAAGATGATTTGATGAATTTGAATGTTGTAGTTAGTATAAAGTTTTGGTTCAGATTGCGCTCCACAAGTTTGCGTAAACACAGAAATAACAGCATTACCACAGTTCAATCCATGGGGAACTTAAACCTAACAAAAGTAAATTTCACAAGTTTCATAGGAGAATAAGTTCATGTTCATATTTGCCTCACCGGAGCCTCCTCGCCCTTGCTCGACCTCCAGGAGCTGTTCGATTGCTGTGCTTATTGTCATGTATCTGGGTGGTTCATACTTTTTCTTTCCTCTAAAAATTCAAGTAACAGATGCAGAAAGATAATCAGCGTGGAAAAATAGAAACCTTTACCAAATGAAGTAACAGAACTACAGAAAAATTCAACCGAATACGGAGTTGAAGCATGGAAAATTCTGTTAATACATACCTTGACAAGGATTCCCACGAAGGTTCCTTCACCCGTATATCTGCGATTGAACGTAAGCAATAGCAAGATGAAAACAGAAATCACTCAAAACAGCGACTTTTAAAATATCAGAACAAAAACTTCAACTGCTCCCCACCTAATAAACAAAGTGTATGCAATCCGACTGCACGGTTTCTTTGAATTTTCTCATAGAAGCTATCAGGCCTCCAATTATCCATGAAGAAAGGAACCGAAACCGTCTCTCCATATCGGTATAACTGCAACCCACATATCCCAATTGCATTCATAACTGATGCATTGTGAATCACTTTGACATCAACCCCTAACTGCTTTGCTCGAACAACAAGATCAGTGTGTGTTGTAGCTCTGCACGTCACAATAAGTTGTACATATAAACACTATATACGAGTCTACCACCAGTACAAGCAGAGCAGCAACCAAAACAAGTGAAAAAACTAGAAATTTAACAATCACAATTCAGATACATAAATACAAAACTATTAATTACAAGGTCTTAAATTGCAGAATGCGGTTGTTTGTTCAGGTGATTGCAGCAATTATGAACGATACGAACAAAATTGTGAATCGTAGGAACATTCCGGACCGCGACAGCAATTTAAAACCATGATCAACTATTAACCATTCAAAATTCTTCTTAATACAAAATCAACATTTGAACACACAGAATAAGGCCAATATAAGAGCATGCTTTGAATGTACACGAAAACCCAGAATTCATAAAGGAACAAGACAGTACCCAAACGGATCACCGACAACAAGGAAAGCAACATCGGAATATCGAGCTTCCGATAAAATCTGGTCGGCTTTCTCCTCAACCATCTCTCTATCAGCTATTATAATGGGTTTGCCGTAAAAACTTTCCTGCGAAAACAAAAGAAAAACAAAAACCTTTTACTTCACCACACACACACACACACACAACAAGACAATTAAAGCAAAAGTTCTTCATTTTGTTTTCTCAGTACCAGAGTGGAAAGCCCACCAGAGGAAAGTCCGAAGGAGAGAAGAGAAGTGTAAGCTTCCATGTAAACCCTTACGCATTTCTTGACAGCTTCCAGACCTCTCAACGTTATGTCCTTCTCGTCGCCTAGACCAAGACCTATTATGTACAACATTATATATATAACCCAATATAACGAGAAGGAGACAAACTGTGAAGTTCTGAGAGAGAGGCTTAAGAGCGCAAAACAGGCGGAGGAGAAAAAGAGAAAGCGGCGGCGACGGTGGTCAGTGGAGGGAATTGAGCTGAGAGTAGAATGACTATTCTGTCCTCCTCCTTGCTTTGCCAAAAGTCACATTTTAATACGTTTGATTATTTTCTTTGTTTTTAATATGAAATAAATTCTTCATATTTCATATTCAAAACAAGTAATTAAGAAATTTTATTTTTTATGTTTTCTAAAAAAGGAAATAATATTTTTATTTTCAGTCAAATTAATTTTTATAAATTATGATACTTCTTAATTCTAAAAATTTGACTTGATTCTTCAATTTTTTGTATTAATATGTTATAATACATTTTTTTAATTAGTAATTTAAAATTTTAATAGCTTCCTTTGAGAATTCTTAAAATCGAAATTAAATGTATCTTTATTCTTTTATTTTCCAATGTATTGGAATGCAAAATAGTCTTCAAATTCAAAATCAAAATTAGGGATGGCAACGGGGCGGGTATGGGGCGGGTATGCCATCCTTCGTACCCGCCCCATGAACCCACTCTCACCCCCATACCCGCCTCCATCCCCGTCCGGGATTCTGCTCCCACCCCTATACCCGTACCCGTTAGGGGTTTAACCCCCATCGGGTACCCGTTTACCCGTCTCTA
>JAOSBL010000006.1:1198852-1212766 GCA_027568915.1 Erythroxylum roraimae | reverse complement strand
CTACTCGACGGGTATTTTTATATTCCCCCCATACCCGCCCCACGGGTAAAAATTTGCTCCCCATACTCCCCCCCATTCGGGTAATTTTATCGGGTACCCATCGAGTTCGGGTACAATTGCCATCCCTAATCAAAATTTGCTTTAATAGATTCTAAATTCATTTTATCTAAGTTTTAATTCCTTAAGTAAAGCTTCAATTTTATTTTGACGAATAAAACCATAAATCGGAAGGCTAAAAACTAAACCCAAGCCAGCAGGCTTACCCTATACACCCAGATCCTACAAGCCTTTCCCTATCAGATTGATTACAATCAGAATTATCTACCAATAAAATAAGACCTAGGTAAAGGGGACTAGTTTCCCAACGATGAAGGTTTGCATATAATAAGGCTACTCGAGCTAAAGAGTGAGCCGTCCTATTGACAATCCTGCGCTTCTATTGGAAAGACAAGTGAACTATTTTTTATAACCATGGACTATTTTTAGAAGGAAAATAGTATAAGAGTAAAATTCTAACTTTAATTCTTATGAAAGTTAATTTGTAAAAAAAAATCCAAACTTTATTTAATTTTATAATACTAGTCTAAAGTTTAAAAAGTATTAAGGATGATAATGAGTCGACCTATAAGCATAGCTTGTCAATTTTTTAAAATTAAAAATATAAAATAAAGTTTCTTTCAATTAGGTTCGAGTTTAAGTTTGGATTATCTAAGCTTAAGCTTACTTAATACGTAACTCTTTTAAGTAAAATAATATAGTTTTGTTTATAAAAATTAGCTTTCAGGTAGTTTGGGCCTGAATCGGTCCATTATGATCTCTAAAAAGAAGGTTTAAATGTTAAATTTAACCTATTACCGTTCTTAATTACAACAAAGTGAATTCATTACTATTGGTTATAATATAATCATATATTTATATACATTAAACTCTCTTATAATTTAGCTTTTCTCATTTTAATGTTTATATTTATTAAAAAGTATCATTGCACTCTCTATAGTATTATTTAATTATTATAAAATTTTAAACATATTTATTAATTTTTGCCTATTTATAATTTTAAAACGATATTTATGATATTTTAAGTAAAAACTGTTACTAACAAAAAAGATAAAAAAATTTAAATGATAACTAAATAGTACTATAAAAATTAAATTATAGATTTTCAAAAAAGTTATAAAAATTTAATCCATAAAATCAAATAAACTGGTTTTAAAACTAAGCAATCGATTTTAATTTGAAACATAAAAAAAGAAGAAGGAGAAGAAGAAAATTGTATTAAATTTAGCATATGACAAAGGCAATATACAAATATTTGACTGCTTATGCAACAGCTATTGTACAAAAACATTGTGTCTTCCTCTCCCTTTCTCTCTATCAGTTGTCAAACAAGCTTCAATCTCACCTTCAATCATCATCCTTGAACTCTCTGTTCCCAACAAAACAAAAAGACTTGTTTAGCTGTAAATTTCTGTGAATAAAAAATTCGATTTAACCATAAAATCTTAAACTGATTAATATTTGAGTTTGATTTATAACTTTTTTATCCGATTTATTTTAAAAATTTGTGTTGTTAAAACTAATTAATAAATTGTCTTAAATTAATAATTTTTATAAATTAAAATAAATCAATTAATTTTTATTTAACAATATTTTTAATTAAATTTTGAAGCATATTTTAAATTCTACAATTTTATTCGATATTCTACGATAGCTTAATACCGGTTAAATCATAAAATTTGTGTCTTATCAAATTACCTTTTGATCGTCTTATCAAATTACCTTTCGATCTAATTTTTAAAACACTGATAAATTTTCATTTTATCAATTATTAGGATTGTGGGTTGTTGGTTGTGGGATGACCTTCCAAACCCCTAAACTAAGATATTATTATTAGGATTCGAAACCCTAAACTAAGAATTATGAAGACAATCAAGATCGTACCTGCGATCAAGAAACCGGGGTTGAATCCCAGAGCCTTGACAGGTTGTACATGTTAAAGATCCAACACCATTACAGTTGATGCACCGTGAGACCTCTTTCTCATCTCCACCTAGCTCCGCTGTCACTGAACCAGTTCCCAGGCAAAACCTACACGTCTCTGGGATCCATTTCCACCATTTAGAAGAATGGGAAATCTTATTTATTTAGTACTTAATTGTTTCTGACGTGAATCAATGTTTTAAAAATTAGATCAAAAGTTAACCTATATAAAAATAGAAGTTTAAAATTTTAAAAGTTCAACAAATATTAAACTATTATAAAACTGGTTAAAAATTAAATAAATTTTAAAATTTTAAAATATAATCAAAAATTAATTAATTTATTTGTAAAAAATCGATTAATTTATAAAAACTAGTTGATTACTTAATAAACGTGTCTTTTTTTTAATTAAAAGGAAAGCTAACGAAATAGATTATACAACGAGTATAGAGAAACAGATCTCCGATATATCCTCTAAGAGGATAAAGTGGCATCCAATGAGTATAGTATCAAAATAAGTGACTGACTCCTACATCAAAATGACCTGCATAGCTAGTAAGCTAATCGGCGCATCTGTTACTCTCGATATATGTCGATATACAACAGTCCAGTTCCGAGTAAACAGTTCGTTAATGCCCATAACTATAGGATTGAGAGTCATTTTTAACAATACGAATTATTAAAATAAATCGAACTAAAAATTTAAGATCGAACCGAATAGTTGATTTGTAAGCCGATAATGTATTTTAATTAAGGTATTTCTAATAACCTTTTTTTTTATTATTATTATTAAATGATCCATTTAGTATATGCAGTTTCGATCTCAAGAATGAAGTTAGACATTCGGAAGAGTTACTTACGAGCTCCAGAGCCACTGCAAGGGAAGCATGGCTGAGTATTTTCTCGTTTTGCCTGCAAAAATCAAACAATAAGCACAACTTGAGTTCACAATTCCATTAACAAAACGTCATTTCCAGGTTAACTTCGAGCCTGACTCGAATCAGTGAACAAGAGTTCGAATCGAGAACAAATTAGGCCGAAACCATTTATAACTTGACTGATTGGATAAGATTTAGGTCAGATTATATGAATTGAAAAAATCGGACAGCACATTATTAACAAGAACAACAATCTGAGTTCTAAAGAGGTACATTACTACGCAACTCAATGGACTGGCACATCATCGTCCATAAGAATGAGAAGTACAATATATATATAATACAGTGAAGAGTAAAAATGGCAATGGCAATAAGTATGTAATGGTAAAAACCAACTCACTGCATTATCAATTTGTGTTTCGTAGAACACAGGAATGCCTATCCCAATCGCAACACTCGCAAGTCCAACAGATATTGCAACCACCTGAATTTCGAAGAGCACATTTTAGAATCTGGAAACGCAACTGAAAATACAACAGATAGTAAAAAAGAAGTGACAGGATTAAAGACCGTGTTTTGATCAAGCTCAATGGCTCTGATACGTGGGTAAGACGTCGGAGATCGCTGGTTTTGGGAAGACTTGACGGAGACTACAGAGGAAGAACTGATCGGAAACGAAAATTTAAGAGGGCAACATAGAAACGGCGAGTGAAGACGAGAGACCGGAGATGAAACTGGCATTTTTCTGCTTCCACGGACACGAGAAGGAGGAATTCGGAGATGGAACGACTGATCGTGCAAAACAATGGCGCTCGTGGTCGTTGAGGATTTGGATATGTGAGGGTGGGGTTGCTTCTCACGTCAACCACCAGAAAGTTCGGATTGGGAGTGTACTCTTATCAGTATTTGCTCTACGTGGCGCTGCTATTCTAGCTAATGCTTTTTCTTTTTTTTCTTTTTTTTTCTGGAAGTGGACTCTTTGGACTTGTGTCTTCAGGTCCGTCGTAGTCTTTGTTCTTGATGGATCATCTTGAGTGAGATTTTGGGTTAGCCCGAATGGGTAAAGTTGAGAAAGGCAACTTAGTTGATGCTTCAAAAATGGTCAAAATAAAAAATTGAAGCTCGATATTTAGAAGGCTGAATGTGTTGTTTGAACTTCAACATTTATAACAGATATTATTATTTTGAAGTTTTTAAATTAAATAGTCAAAATATTCATAACAAACTTTAAGTGGATAGAAAATTTAACAGTATCCCATCAGTTAAATGTTACGTTAAGATTGACGTAATTTTTTTTAAAAAAATAAAAGTAAGCTCTCTTATTGTATAACTAACGAATGGTTAATATCATCAAATTTTCCATTCATTTAAATTAGTTCTAATCGTTTTAAAAACTTTAATATTCAATTTGTAATTTATATTTTGTTATAAACATTAAAGTTTAAAATGTACTTTTGGTCATATTTATAACATAATACATCATGAATTTTAATATTTTGAAGCATTCAAATAAAACGCTAATATTTTCAAAATATTCACAACATAAGAGAAAATTTTGATAGAGTTAGCTTTTCATTAGTTAAATGTCACATCAATATTGATGTGATATAATTTTTATTTTTAAATAAAAATTGGGTCTCAATAATAAGTAATTTCGCTTTTTAAAATTAACAAGACAGTGGATCTCAGTTGCTATATGACACGAAGACTTAGTTTTTTTTTTAAATAAGAAATAATAGCATGTAAGTATTGATATGACATTTAACTAACAAATAGTTAACCCAGTTAAATTTTGTGTTCAATTAAGATTTGTGTTTGAAAGTTTTGAAAATATTATAATTTAATTTGAAGGCTTTATAATGTTAGAGTCTATTATCTAATTTGTTGTAAATATTAAAATTCAAAATGTACTTTTAACTCTTCAAAAGTTGGTGAACCAAAGATTCAATTTAAATTAGAAATGTCATTTGTGTTCAGATTCGATTTGGAGTTAATTAAATTTTAAATTTTAAACTTTCAAATTTACAAACTTTAAATTAGTTTTCAACTTGGATTATATAGGCTAACTTGACTCAATCTAAATATATCAAATATAAATAAAATTTTTAAATAAAATTACATCGTTTTTAAAATAACAATAAATTGAATTTAGGCGCCTATGTCTTACAAAATTTTTTGGACTATCCCTTAATTCGAGTCTAAACTAATTCAACGTCGTTCTTAATTCAAACCAACATTAATAAATAAAGTCTAATTTAACCAATGTGATGCTATTATTCAATTTTGATTTTTTTAATCAGTCAATTACAAATCACTTCAAAATCATTGAGTCAAGATATGATCATTTAAACAATCTTTTAAAAATTGAATCAGGAGTTAAATTGGTAAGAAGATTTAATTGGAATTGAATCGATAAAGATTAAATAAATTTAAAGAATCTAAAATATAATTGAAAAAGATTGTCCTTATCTATTGAAAAATTTGAAATTTAATTAAAAATTTATTACATAAAAATTAATTAATTTATTTTTATTTATAAAAACTTAATAATTTACAAAAATTTAACTGATTAATTAATAAATTGATCAGTTTTTAATAACAAGAGTTATTAAAATAAAATATTTTTCTTGAACTGACGTGTCATTTCATCTGAAATTTAATTAATTTGAATTTATTTTTAAATAAATGTTGATGATTATTATTTATATTAATTTTTTAATAAATGATTAAAAATACCTAATTTCTTTATATAATAGTCTAACATATTTTTTTATATTACAGTTCTCTTATGTTTTATTAATCTTAAACACGTGTTAAAATTTGTTGGGAAATGCTAAACTAGAAGCAGATTCACCTTACACGTGTGACGAACAACATTTCCGGACTCCAAGAGCCGCGTGTCCCGAATCGAACGGTGATAAAGACATAAGGTCCTCACCAGTCTCGTGCATTCGTAATACTGAAGAGCATCCTTGTTCATTGCGGAGTTGGAACTACCTATTTAACCCAAATTCGAAGCAAGGTCAGAGGGGGAACCAAGCCTAGAAGAGAAAAATTGAAAAGGAGGCAACCTCACTCTGTATCTGGAGGCCGAAATCGCAACATTTCGCTGCCACAACTAGGAGGCGCCGCTTACACCTGAGATCTATCCGACTTTCTTCGCTACTCATTGATCTATCAGCGTTGTTTTGCGCTCTCTGTTACCTTTTGTTCATTGTCTATATCGTGTTAACTTCTTCAGTTGCTGATCAGCGTATTAATAACATCTACAGGTATCGATTTCTCTTTCTTTTTATCTTCCTATGTAATGGCTTCGCTTAGTAGTACTGAGTAACATTTCGGTGCTCTTCCGAGTGTTTCTAGTAAGCGATTGTTTGTAGTAGAAGTTTATTTATTCGCTGAAATTGTTTCGAAGCGGTTGTTCTGTTTTTTTTTTCGTTCTTAGGTTTTTGTTTAGTGTTTTTGAATTACTTGTGGTTGGTTAAGTACGTATACGAGATTTTATGGATGCTCTTCTTCAGTTCGTCATTTACTGTCTTGTACCGGTTTTTCAGTGGCTATAGTTTTGATATAGTGTTTGGAGATGAAGCGAAGCTTCAAAAATGTTTGGACGTCGCTTGTGTGACAAATTTTTGATTCGTTATATGCAAATGTAGCGAATCGATCTAGGTTTCTTGATGAGTTTCGGCTTCGCTTTGTTTGTTCGTTGTTTCTTTATATCTAAGGATTGTAGTATTGTTTTTCAGTAAGTGACTATTTGGATGAGATTTTGAAGAATGAATAAACACTTTTTTAACCCTAGAAGCTTTTTAAAGAAAAAATAGAGTTTTGTTGTAAGATAAAAAATGTTTTTTAAATAAATATGATATTTTTTACAGTTAAAATATAATTTTTAAAAAAGCTTAAATTTAAAACTTTTCAGAAAAATACCTCATTTTAATTTTAACGTTTTTTGGGTAAACGTTTTATCCGACTTTTACGTTTATATCGCAAACAGGCGCTTTCGTCTTTTGTGTTCAGTTTTCTCTTCCTTCTTCAACTTTCATCTTTTGCTTTTCCGAGTTACCTCAATATTAAGATCTGATTCTTCAGGTTATTTTGCAAACCCATCTTCACAAGGGAAAAAGTGACAACCGACTTCTCAAGGGACACACCCATCTTCTCAAGGGAACTTCTCAAGGGACACACCCATCTTCCCAAGGGAATCTTCTGCGCAGTTGTTTTTGCAAACCCATCACAGGTGAACAAAACTTGCCTTTCGATTAATTTTTGATTTGTGGTTTCTGGTTTGTGTCGGCTGATGGTGTATATTAGGGATTATTGTGTGGATATTTTGGGTTGTGTCGTCTGCTCACTGTCTTCATCTCTTACTATCTGCCCTTTTCTTTAATTAACTTCCATCACCAAACGAGGCAACCAACAGGTACAAATTAACTTCCATCACCCTCCATTGTTTCACGCTTTTTGTACCCAAGTACAAATAACGTTCGGACCAGGTTTTTATTTGTCCCACTGCTATCTGGTACCTAGTAGATGGTAGAAGGTGATTGCTTCTGTTATGTTTTGTCCGGATTAGAAACCTCTTCGTTCATTCTTCCACCTTCCTTTTTCTGTGTATGATTAATAATGAGACTGATTAGTTCATTCTGTTCAATAAGGTTAAAAGCTTTCCAAAATTAGAAGACTCAGGCAAAAATGGACTTTCAAACACTTTGGTCAAATCTAGTTTGTCAAGTGATTCACCATCTTAATCAGTCAAGTACGTGTTTTAAATAAATAATTTGACAGATTTGCAACTCTAAACTAAAAGAAAACATATTTACCTCAAGGTGATGATTAGGACCTCTCTTGCAATACAAACCTAATCTCCAACAGTTAAAACTGTTTGAAGAGTCCAATTAAGCGCTCAGATCTCATGATTTCCAGTATTTGGAGACACTTGAGGAGACTAGAAGTTAAGACTCACAAAGAACTTGCTTTAAGTGTTGGTGAAGGTTCTTAAATGCCACATAAATGGCAGATTGACACTTTCTAGTTCTTTTAGAATTCTACTGCAATGGCAACTTTTGCAGAAACATAACTATATACTGATATTATGGACATTACAGGAATTACATGTTCTGCAACTCTAACATCATTAAACATATAAGAACTTCATCTTTGCATCAAGTTTTTTTTTTCTTTCTGGAAAAAGAATCACTAAAAATACTAAAATAGTCCAAGATATGGACTGTACTTAAATAAATAAGAACCATACATTTAAGAAATAACTAATCACTGCTGCAACTCGATCCACAATGTTCCTAGACCTGCATCCAGAGCTTTGCTGGCTTACTTCTGGTTATGCAGAAGTATTAAGGTGCCTTGTTTGATGGTATGATATTTAGGAGAAGTCATAGGAGAGAAGAGGCATAAGTGCCATAATTGGCTGTTGCCTTTAGATCATTAAGAAGTTCCCAGGAGCCGTGTCTCTGCATGAAAAAAGATTTCAAGTTCCAAAAGCTTATATCAGTATCACAGCAAGAACAAACTTGAGTGCTGCATTCTCGCATGCAGATCATGAAACTTGCAGAAAGATCATTTCTTTCTTTAGGATACACGGAAAGCAACAGAAAATTACATTGGTATCACAGTTCGAAGCTCGAACAAAGAAGCAAACTCTAAGACAAGATAACTATAGCAGGAAGTTATGTAGAAAACGAATAATGGCAATGATTAAAAGAAAATTGCAGTTTAAACTTTAGCTTTACACTTTGATTCACCATGATGAGGAACCACATACCACTAGCAATTATAGTTGTAGGTTGATCTTGTAAGACCACTTAAAGTTATCTGAATAAACTCTATCATCTCCCAAATCCTCTCCACTAGCTCCAGCGGCCACCCTCATAATGCCCTCAATTAAAGCAAAATTTCCCATTATGTCAACACGGGCACCACTTTGTGTGCCCCAACCTTCAAGAAGATTTGCTGGAGGAGAATGGTCACAGCTATAGATCATAATGTTATACATCAGAAAACTGCACTCATGTCTATGTCATTATTATGCTTTTGTCTATGTAATTCTTGTTATGCTTTTAATACTGAGTTCACAAAACATTTAATGCTTATTATGCTTTTGTCTATGTCATTCTTATACTTGCTAAATTAATTGTTATATGCAGTGGGGATTTTGTTTTCTGGATCATTTGTTGTTGATAGAAAATGTCAAAAAAGGATTCGCAGCTTTGGACAAATTTAGTAGGTAAGGAAACTGGACTAGGATGTGATCCTACTAATCAAAATATTGATGCAAGTGACGAATGGTGGAAAAAGAAATTGAAGGTAAGCATTTAAGCTTTAGATTTATAATGTTCTAATGTTACTTGATAATTTAATAACTTAAACAATATTATTGTAGGAAAATCCCGAGGCTGCAAAATTCCGAACTAAAGGCTTGAAATATATTGAAGATGTTGCAGCTACAGGGGAAGGAGCTTGGGCACCTTCTTCAGGTTTTGTACCAAATGATGCTTATGTGTCATCTAGAGAAAGCCTAGTTGATACCGATCTTGATGATAACGTTTTTGAAGTCTTTACTGTCAATCAAGAAATTGAAAATATTAATAATGAGGTTGGTTTATCAACTCCAACTTTAGGAAATTCTACAAAAGGAAAGGGGAAAAAAAGAAAGAAATATAATACTAGAATAGAGGCAACAGAAAGGTTATGTAAACATTTAGACCGTATATGTGATGCAGTAGAGAGTAGAACTTCATTGAGCTCTATTAAAAGAGAAGAACCTGGTTATAGCATTGCTGAGGTGCTGAACATCTTACGAAGTATAAATGAAATAGAAAAGGGAGGTGAACTGTTTATGTTAGCTACGAAATTATTTTTGAAGAAGGAAAATAGAGAGATGTTTGTTGAGCTTAAGGATGTTGATCTTCAAATCGAATGGCTTAAGAGAATGAAATGATTGTGATTTTTGTAATAAATTAGACATGTCTTTGGATTTTGTTACTTCTAATGTGTGATATTGGATTTTTGTTTGGTTAATTTTGTTGTAATGAATTAAATTGTATTTTATTATTATTATGTTATGATTATTGCTATGTTATTTTGTTATACAATAAGCTTATTATTTATCTTTTTAATTATTTTGATATAGATATCATCTTTTGATAATGATTCTTACAATGATCATGAATATAATTAAGAGATTGAAGAAGAAATTTTGCATATAGCTCAAACTGGAGTTGCAATGACCATAGACCATCATATTAAATATTATATGAAAAAATCATGTAGAACATCCCCTCATACTGGATGGATGTTTGTAATGGAGTTGCTTAATGGCCATAAAGATAGATGTCATCAACAATTTAGAATGGAGAAGGATGTTTTTATCAAATTATGTAAATTGTTGAATGAGTCATATGGATTAAGGAAAGGTACAGAAGTTACAATAGAAGAGGCAGTAGCTTTGTTTTTGATCACTTTAGGTCATGGGCTTTGCAAGAGAATGGTTCAAGAAAGATTTCAACATTCTGGTGAAACAATTTCTAGATGGTTTAAAACAGTTAACTGGCTTCTTAGAAAAGCTCTTCTCATAAAAGTTTTACTGACAAAAGCTCTACTGCCATAAGTTCATCCAAACAGGCATTAAGTGGAAGATAAGCCGATGATTGACTAATCTTGAACAAGTAGTACAAATAATGAATCGGAGAACTGGACCTGATATGTCCCTTTTCTGAGTCATTTAATAAAACTGGATCTAGGCTTTCTAATTTCTTTAAAAAATGAAAAAGGAGTTCAAATGCGACCAATCCACTTAGTTGTATTGTGGCCTAAGATTTGATAGCATAGGGTATGACTTTTGAGATGTATATGTATATTTTCGAGGTTATATAATCATCCTCGGCGCCATTGTTACAAAAAGCCATGTGTTTATTACAATTTGAGTTAAAAACACTAGGAGCCATGTTATTTTATTTATTTTTCATTTTATTCTTAGTATTTTGGACTGTAATAGGATTATTTAAATAGCACACAATTTCTTCCGTTAATTTTCTATCTATTATTTTACTTAAAATGATTAAGTGTTGAAATTTTTAAATTTTAATAAGACTCTGTTTTGTAATTATGAATAAAGAAATACAAAACATGACATAATAAATTGTATAATTAAAAAATACTATAAATAGAAATAATAATTATAATAATATAAAATTGAAACAAAAAATTAAATTATAAAGGAATTTAGTATAATTAACTTTTGTAATTGAGATGACATTTGGGTCTGGGATTGGCTAAGGTTGATAGGGTATCATGCCCAATTCTTTCAAACGATTTGGGCCTTAAGCCTAGCTCAGGCTCGGGCTGCCCAAACTCGACCTGATATGAGGCTTGATATTTATAATAAAATTGAAGTAATTTAACGAAAATAAAGTCATTTTCTATTTTTTAATTTGAAAAATAGCACAGGCCGGGTTGAATCAAGCTTAAGCTTGTTGTCTCGAATTTGGTCAGGCCTCCAACCCTAACAAAATATGTCAAGCCTGGGTAGACCCGAGCCCAAATCAGTCTTTAGTAATATTTTATGGTTTGGATTTGGACGTTGAAATCCACTGTAATTGTTAAGATATATGTTATATATCTCGTTATTTAATTTTGACATTTTTGATAATCGGACCAACAAGATAATATAGCTGCAAATCCTAATCAAGATGAGGTAGAACATATATTTGACTTGATTAGTTAATGCTAGCTGGATCATGGCTTAAGAATTGTCGTTTGGTGTGATTAAACGATAATTCTTGTTTAACTTGGATTCTGAAATTAAAAACGATATCTTGGAAAAACATATAAAGTTAGAACTCCACCTAGAGACGATCTCTTATAGATGATGTTAATGTGCTTGATTACCGTGAGCTTGATTAGGTCTGTTTTTGGTGGGGATTGATTTTGTATGTAAAAAATCTTGGTTTGTTGTTCAAGGCTGGGAGTTGATTTTAGTGTGTGATTCAAGGCAACTCTTTGAGTGTGGTTGCGGTATGATATTCTACCGTAATTCATTCCCTTTTTGCCTGTCGTGGTTTGTGTGGTGGACGACTGTGCGTGCTCTTTTGTTTGTGGACGAATCTTTGGTTATGAGCTTCGTGTCTGGTGTTGTTGATTGAATGGGTGTTTTGCCGAACTGATTCTACGTCGATAATTAATTCATCTTATTGCTATGTTTAATTCAATGGAGCTGCGTCTCTCCTTAGTCAGCCGTAGTTGATGTTTTCTAGTGCATTCGTGAATTTGTTCTACTGATTCATTGTTTCTAATCTGACTTCTAAAGTATTCTTGGTGAACTATTCTTAGATGAGTCTTTGGGGAAGTTGAAAACATCAAGAATTTATTCCTTTCTATCTCAAGTGTTTTCATTTTTGGTTCATATTTATTTAATCACTTCAGTTATTTGTTTATTGTCTTTCATTAAAAGATTGTTGAGAAATTCCTCTATTGAGGTAACACGAGTCGGTCGTGTTATCAGGTGTAAAATACTTTTACTGGTTGTGAGAACGAAAGATAATGCAAGGGTTGAGTGAGTCGGTTCTATAAGGCCTTGCATAAAACTATTGTTGTTCTTTGGTAAAAGTATTAAGCTGAGTGAGGTCCCTGCAGACGTAGGCAAAGTGTGTCGAACTCGGTAAACAAATTTCGGTGTTGATTTATATTTGTTTATTTAATTTTTTTGGTTTTGATTGTACTAGAACGACTACTATTAAAGCAGAGATTTTGCGGAACCATTACATCCTTTGAATTTTCAACTGGTGCAAATCTGTATGTTGCAAATATGGCTACAAGAGAAAGAGCATCGACTACCAGGCCACTGTTATTGGACGATTCCAGTTATTTTGCGTGGAAATCACAGATGAGAGACTTTATTCAGACACAAGTAACAAAAGCATAGAACTCAGTGCTACATGGCTGGACACATCCGGTGATAATTGATGACATAGGAGAAGTAACATTGAAAAATCCGTCTTAGTGGATAAGAGCGGAAGAAGAGAGAGCACTTGGAGACTCACAAGCCATGCATGCCATCTTTAGTGTTGTTGATGAAGGTCACTTTTCAATGATATCAGCTTGTGAATCGGCTAAAGAAGCGTGGGATACTCTACAAACTATACATGAGGGATCAAACTCAAAACTCCAAATGTTGACTGTGAGATTTGAAGAGCTGATAATGGATGATAGTGAAACCATTGGAGACTTCTATGAGAGATTGGAGACTTCTATGAGAGATTGTGTGATATAGCAAACCAAGCATATCAACTCGGGAAGAAATATTCTAACTTGAAACTGGTCAAGAAGACACTTAGATCATTACCTCTGAGGTTCATCTTGAAAATTGCAGCAATTGAGGAAGCTCTTGACATAAATGATTTGTTGTTAGAGAAGGTAATTGGAATTTTTACTAATTTTGAAATGAATCTGTTAAGCAGCAAACAAGAGAGGAGCAAAGGATTGACAATACAAGCTGAAATTGGAAAAGGTATGAATGATGTAGAAGATGAATCCGACGAGAACGAGCGTCTGGTATTACTAACACAAAATTTCAGTACATGGTTTAATAAAGTGAAAAAAGACAGACCCGAGTTTATACAAAACTGTTGGAGTTCATCGAACAGCAAACTAAAACTCAAAAGGGTAAAAGAAAAGTGAAAAGAATTCAATGTCGTGAGTGTCAAGACTTAGGACATGTGCAAGCAGAATGTGCTAACACCTTGAATAATAGAAAAAGGGAAATTTTATACGAGCACTTGGAGTGAGAATGAATCCGAAAGTGAATATGACAATGAAGAAGAAGCTATGAATAGTGTTACGTTAATTGCTTTATATAGCAAAAGCCAGTTGCTTGCTTAACAGCAACCAAGAAGGAAGTAACCGATGATGAAAACGTGAGTAAATCAGAAAATTTCGGAAAAATATAAACGAATCAACTCAAAGCTCAATGGTGAGAGGCGTGCACTTAAGTGCAACAAAACCTTGAGGTCATGTGTTCGAGTGGTGACTCACGCCTCTG
>JAOSBL010000006.1:1157982-1172924 GCA_027568915.1 Erythroxylum roraimae | reverse complement strand
ACTCATCTCCCAAAAACTAGTTCAAGAGGGGAAGATTTGTACATTATTATAAATTCTTGAATGCCCTCATAGTTGTTCGATGTGGGATTCCTGATACACCCCCCTCAGTCCAGAGCAGGACTGGACATCTGATGGATATATTGGACAAAGGGATATAACTGAACACCGTCACAAACCATCGAGACAAACTGGCTTTAATATCATGTTAAAAAGGCCTAACTCACCCCCAAAAACTAGCTCAAGAGGGGGAGATTTGCACATTATTATAAATTCTTGAATACCCTCATAGTTGTCCGATATGGAATTCCTGATAAACTCAAGCAGAAACACAAGCAAAGAAAACAGAGGAATTACCTCCAGAGCCAATTGAGAAGGGAATCCCAGAGACCCATTCGAAGAAGCCAATGTTTGTTGTTGTGAAAGTGAGTCATTATTGTGAGGAGATGCAACAAAATTGCGGAAAAGCAACTTGGTTTGGTATCAAAAGGAATCGTTTGCTTCACTGTGACAAGAAAAAGAAATCCACATATACAAAGACCCAACATACTAAACGTCTCCATCAAACATCCTCCATTTTCGACTCCAGATAAGAAAAAGAAAAGAACGATACTAGGTGGAGCAAATTTGCACAACCAGAGACATGTAAGCCTTTAGAGGCAGCGACATTTTTCCAGCACAAAATAAAAATCAAGCTTACTTTGGGAAGAAGCGTCCCAGCGTGCGACAGAGAAGCATAGAGAGAAGCTCAGCATGTAAGAGATGAGTGATTTTGGAGGCGAAGGGGGGCAACAGTGAGATAGAAACAAGGACGCAGCGTGCGAGAGAGGGGTAATTTTGGACGCAACGTTTTTCTTTGTTTCTGTCCTCTGGAGATAGGGGACAAAATACCGGGGACATCAACCAAACACGTATAAAGGACAGGATTATTTTGTTTTCTTATCTGTCCCCGTGAGTGGGGACAACAACCATACACAGCATAATTTTGGTTTATCTTTCTGACTTCTCAACTAATTGAGACGGCAAGAGGACCTAATTTGGAATCTTTGAGTTGGCTATTTTTTTTCTAATGAAATAACACTAAATATTTTTAATGAGTCAATGACTCAAAAGTTAAATAATATAAATAAGGAGTTTGATAAATTAGTGATTTAAAATTAAGTGATATAAATAACTTATTTGATAAATGAATAATTTAAAATTAAATAATAACGTCAATTTAAATGATTTTTTTTAAAATTTAAACTAAAAATTTAAAAAAATCCAACTTTTTTAAAATTTGGTTTTAAAATCCAATATTTTTTTTAAAACCAATTTTTAAAAATTGGTTTCTTCTAATTTTTAAAAAATTATAAAAACTATTAAAAAAAACAGTTTTTGTTTTATGCTTATGTTTTTTCCATAAAATGATTTACTATCAACTAAATATGTATTATTTAATTTTTTGATATGTTAATTATTAATAAAATTATGAATAATTTAATTTAATTTATTAATTAAGAATAATTTATATTTAATTTTTAATTATCATTAGTAATAAAAAATAACTATATTAATATTATAACATAGGTCCAAGCTGTCCAGGCGGTTAACCTAACACGGGACTCTGAAGGGCATACAGGAAAACTATGAAGCCTAAAGTGGTTAAAGCCACAAACAACTTGTTTGGACTAGACGAACGACTAACCAAAGTCGGATTGAAAGTATGCCTCCTTTAGTAAGTTCTAAGTATGTTGGACGAGATAACAAAGCCCTCTCTAACTCTCATAACTTACGGACACAACTCTCATCTTGCCTTTTAAAAACTTTACTTTTCTCACGTAATTTTACTCGTCATTTTCCGTTAAATTGTCAATCTAGTAGCGGAAATTGTTTAAATATAGTCTTAGACTGTCATAGATTTTCTGATACACAAAATTTTCAGAAGAGGCGAGTGTAAAACATACTTGTCCTATACCAAAACAATTAGGAAAAATAAAAACTAGAAAATTAAAATTAAAAAATAAAAAATAAAAACTAAAATAGAACCAAAGAGACTAAGGAGATTTCTGATTTTAAGCTTGCCACATTGGATTTGGACCACTCGCTTCGTACGTACCTACTATTAAATATTAGCCATTTGAACCCACCGCCTAAGTAAATGAGATTTAATGATTTATCCGAAAAAAGCCAACAACGAAACATCTGAACTGAAGGTGAATGTGATTGACCGAACAAACAAACAAGACATGTTCTGTCAACATCGACTTGTCCGCCATAATCCCCCAATTTGTCCTGTAACTCTTATCCATAATCTAAAATCCAAAATAAATACTAATTGGCCTACCATGGTTAGGCCTAATTGGTAATCGAGGACGGATTCAGTACGGCCGAGTTCAGAGTCGTTGGACAAGTTTAATTTAACTGAGTCTCGAGTTTAAGCCTAAGGTTTAGCTTTAAAAGATGTTTGAATTGTCTTATCGTGCATTTGAAACGATATGACCTACTTGATCTCAAATCATTTTTCCCAAGTCTGAGTTCAGTTCGAAATTTTCTATCTAAACTCAAGTTTAGTTTAAAGTTTGATCCATCTTGAGGCATTCAACCTAAACCTAAGCCTAATCGGGTCTAGATTACTTGAAAATTTGAGTTGTAACATAACTAGAGCCAGGATCTTTTATTTATTTTTTTCTATCCTTATCTTGTCTCATAAATATTAGTCATCTATTTATATGAGTCCCGGATAAATAGATGACTGAGATTTATAAGACAAGACAAAGACAGGATAAAATTGACAGAAGATCCAATCCCATGTAACTAACCTACTCAACAAACTTGGAAATAAAATTGGCGCGAGAATAAAAATACATTTTATTTGAATAGGTAATTTATAAATAAATTGCATACACTTAAAAATTATCTAGCTTGTATCCAAAGAGTAATTATCAAAAGTTAACTAATTCACTTAAAACCAAACTCCAAAAAGCGTATAACAGTTAGGAAGTTAGTTAAACGAACTTAACTGTAAATAATACACACACTTAGTAACCTAACTGTTGGAAACCTTCCCATAGCAATTAAGATCGTAAACAACTGTCATAACTGTTCAACATGTTCTCTAACTTCTTTTCTTCGTCTGGGCCTCACAAGTTTCTTTCACTCTCTTTCTTTACTTTCCTCGATCTCAGCGTCTACCGACAATGCCGGTAGCCACCACCACAACAACACCGGCCGTCGGGCCGATCTCTCTCTCGCGATCTCGCAGGAGCACGCGGCAAGTGAGAATGGCAGTCCGATCCAACGTCGTTTCCGTTGGGTCCATATTGACCAAGTTGCAAGCGGAGTGTGCAACGCCTTTGCCGGTTCTGCGTCACGTCGCCGACGCCATGACCGCCGATATGCGATCTGGGTTGGCCGCAGATGGCGGTGGCGAGCTCAAGATGATACTCAGTTATGTTGACAGCTTGCCTACTGGGTATATCAATGCTGAGTTATTAGTTTCCAGACTCGTTCATGTGTTTTACTTTCTGATCACGAAGTTTCTGTAGCTGTTGATACCTAAGTTTCTGGTTATTTTGTGGCTTAAGAGGATCTTGTAATGTTTGGTGTCAGTTTTTTCAGACATGTTTTGATTTGTTAGGAACGAGAAAGGATTGTTTTATGCATTGGATCTTGGTGGCACAAACTTCCGGGTTCTGAGAGTACAATTAGGTGGGAAGGAAAATCGAGTTGTGGCTACTGAATTTGATCAAGTGTCTATTCCTCACGAGCTCATGTTTGGTACTTCTGAGGTCTGTGTATGGATTTTGGCAATGATCTTTCACTGTTCTTGATGTTTTACACTGTATTTGTTGACCCTTTTTAGAGTTTTGTGTTTTTGTAGGAACTTTTTGATTTTATTGCATCTGGATTGGCAAAGTTTTCTCAGAATGAGGGTGGGGTGTTTCATTTGCCACATGGAAGGAAAAGGGAGATTGGATTCACATTTTCTTTTCCTGTCAGACAAACTTCCATTGATTCTGGCATCCTAATCAAGTGGACCAAAGGTTTTGCTGTCTCTGGGACGGTTTGTATACTTCTGCAACCTTCAATTTTTAGTTACGTTCAAGTCCTAAGACTTCATGAATCAATTTTCTAATTAGTACCAAAAATGAGGAGGAGAAATAACCTAGGAAGCTTTGAAACATAGAAACACCGGACAAAAAGATGAGCCAAGAATCTAAATTCATTCAGGCAGAGTGATTGGAAAATTCCTACTTTTGTTTTTCAGGCAGGACAAGATGTTGTTGCTTGTCTGAATGAAGCTATGGAGAGACAAGGATTGGACATGCGAGTGTCTGCTTTGGTATGCACTATGCTTATCCATCTCCTACATAGAATGTCTGGTTATAAAGTTGACAAGTTGTACAAATTGATGTGAATTAGGTTAATGATACTGTGGCAACGTTAGCTGGTGCAAGATACTGGGACAATGATGTTATGGTTGCTGTCATTTTGGGCACCGGAACGAATGCTTGCTATGTAGAGCGAATGGATGTTATTCGAAAACTAACAGGATCGAATTCACGTTCCGGAAGTACGGTGTGTAAGAATGCTGGTTTTCTGTCCTCATCTGATCTTCATTTGAATACTTAATGTGTGTGAGTTCTTCTGTTTCAGATAATCAATACAGAATGGGGAGCATTTTCTCAAGGTATTCCTTTGACAGTGTTTGATAGAGATATGGATGCTGCAAGCATCAATCCTGGTGAGCAGGTAACATTAGATTTTTACTGCTTTTGTTCGTCCATAATTATTGTACTAGTGCTGCAAAATAAATGATGATTTGGTTTGATGAACAGATATTTGAGAAGACAATCTCCGGAATGTATCTTGGTGAAATTGCTCGACGAGTCCTGCATAATATGGCTGAAGAAAGTGCTTTATTTGGAGAACACTTCCCAGAAAAGCTATCCATGCCTTTTACACTTAGGTAAGTTTTTCTCACGTCCTAACATAACTACTGATTCTGAAATGACCAACTTCATTTCTGGTTGGCTTCCTAGCCTTTTCTTATTGCAGCTCTCACTTTGGTTTTTTCCATATTCTATAGAATTCATCCTGTATTTTCTCCATCAAATATCTGTTGCTTCAAATATAAATCTGTCATTTGAAATGGCTACTTACTCTCACTCAATCCGAGTTTGATAAGTAGTGGGAAGGCCATCCAGTGCCGATATTGACGATATTAGAATAACGCAAATGGAATCAGATATGACACCTCTTTCAAATGTGATCACTGTGTACTTTCCCTAAAATGGTTTCCTGGAATGTTTAAAATTTGAATGCTTGTTGCTTAGATCAATCCGCCAGTCTCGAACTATTTCCGGTAATATTACAGGACTCCGGACCTATGTGCAATGCAGCAGGATTGCTCTGATGATCTTCAAGTTGTAGGATCAATTTTATTCGAAGTTTCCGGGGTAATTTTCACCTTCTTCAATGAGATACTAAATGTTCAATCCGACTTAAACTTTCTCAATTCCAAATCTCTGTTCAGGTGGAATCCAGCTTTAGTGCAAGGAAGACAGTTGTGGACGTTTGTGACATCATTGTGAAGAGAGGTGGACGCTTAGCTGGTGCAGGCATTGTTGGGATTTTGCAGAAGATGGAGGAAGATTCAAAAGGTCTGATCTTTGGGAAAAGAACAGTTGTTGCTATGGATGGTGGACTATACGAGCATTACCCTCAATACAGAACATACATGCAAGAAGCTGTTAAAGAGCTTCTAGGTTCAGAAATTTCCAAGAACATAGTCATAGAGCATACCAAAGATGGGTCTGGGATCGGAGCTGCTCTAATGGCTGCCAGAAACTCCATGTATGATCATGATTATTAGATTGGACAATGGCAGGCAGGTAATTTGTTACCAGGTAGTTGAAGATAAAATCTAAGTACAGTGGTTAGATCTGTGTTGTGTAGTTGGATTTGGAGATCATGAGTTGAGAATAAAGGTGCAGAGAACAATGTCAGGATTATTATATTGGGTGTGTCAACAAATAAATTATTATTATTATTATTATATAACGAAAAATCATGTTAAATTTATTAACTAAAAAAATAAAGCATTCTATTTTTACTTAAATATCTTCCTATTTATTGATTATTTATTACTGCAACATAATATAATTTAAATATAATTTATAATCTCAAATTTAAATATAATTCATAATTTAATTAATTTAAATTTAATAAAATTGATTTGAAAATGTGTAAAATTTAAAATCAATTATTAATTGAATTTAATTAAAATAAATTAAATGAAAGAAAAAAAATTTCGGAGAGTAAATATAATTTCCTTTTAAACTGCATTTTGAGAAATAAAATTGCGCCAAACGAATCCCTTTACACTCTGATACATTAATAACACCTGTACCCGGAGCATAGACGACGTTATAGCCGTAGATTAAATCAGATCACCAAATCAATCAAATGCACGAGATCTGCCGTCCGATTGTCACCTTGTAGCTCTCGTCTCTGCAAGGCAAGATCATTCAGACACTGCATAGCCATAGCCTCTACTGTCGCTTAGCTCTTCGTTTAATCTTATTGGTAAACTAGAAAAATGGTAAGTTTAGGTGTTTCTTTAATGACCTAATTGTGTTGCTGAGTTGGTCAATTCTGAATCAGAAACGATTTTGATTTGCTGGGTCATGTATGGATTTTACAGATCCGGTTCATACTTCTTCAGAATAGGCAAGGCAAGACTCGTCTTGCCAAGTACTATGTTCCTCTTGAGGATTCTGAGAAGCACAAAGTCGAATACGAGGTGACTAAAGTTCCTTTCTTTTTCTTTCTCTTCTATTGTTAAGATTAATATAACTGATTCTCTTGTTTTGATTATATTGGCCTTTTTTTCTTTTCTTTTTAGGTTCATCGTTTGGTGGTTAATAGAGACCCCAAGTTCACGAATTTCGTTGAGGTTGGTACCTGTTCCTGATTCTTTGATTATACAATTTAGTTTATCAGATAAAATTATGCTTGTGCAACATTTCCCAAATTTAGCTTTATGAGATGGAAATTTCAAACCCTTTGAAGCCCCCAATCCGTCTTCGAGTGGCATTACTTAAGATGTTTTATTAACCATGTACATCTGTTCTGTACCTTGTAATTGTTCTTATTGCAGTTCCGGACGCACAAGGTTATTTACAGACGTTATGCCGGATTATTCTTCTCGTTGTGTGTGGACATAACGGACAATGAATTGGCTTACTTAGAGTGCATCCATTTGTTTGTGGAGATATTAGATCATTTCTTCAGCAATGTGTGTGAGCTAGACCTTGTATTTAATTTTCACAAGGTCTGCCTACTGTTCTTGATCACTTTGTTTATATCACACGATTGTATGATCAATGCTCATCTCTGTGTTCAAAGTCACTGTGGTACACGTATGAATTGAATATTTTGCTTTTCTTCTGCCATCCCTATGGTACTGGTGCTTTTTTGACTTGTTAGAAGATAATGAAGTAATATTTGGTTGCTTAATCTTGGTCACAAGACTTCAGCCAGACTTGTACTACCATAAGTCTAGTGGCACTGATCCGGCCTTTCTGTTAGCTAAAAGTTTTTACTGTTTCAACTAGCAATTTTAGTAATAATTCCACAAAGTGGATTCCCAGATTAGAGTTACTGGAGAATGATATGCCCTTTAGTCTGTTTCACAGATTAGAGTTACTGTGAATGAAGTTTTCCGATTCAATTGCATCAAACAATATCCGTAATAGGCTCACATAATTTTTTAAGCAAGTATTGGAGTTTTTTTTTTTTTTTCATGTTCATCATGCAATGTAATATCTATCTTTGATTCAATGAGCATATGGTTGTGCTTGTTAATTAATAACTACCATTTCTTTCTTTATTCTTTGACTTTTAACATGTTCATGTCTCTTTTCTCAGGTTTATTTGATTCTTGATGAATTCATTCTTGCTGGAGAGCTTCAAGAAACTAGCAAGAAGGTGAGCTAGAGATTGTTGTTGATATTCAATATGTTGTGCCGTTTCCAAAAACTTAAATTTGTATGGATACAATATCAGCTACAGACGACGAATAGAATTACAGTTTTACGGTTGACCAACTATCGGCGTAATTTCTTGTTCCGTTAGTAATTGGGTGTAATATGTGTGCTCATTTTATCCATCTTAGAGCATTGTTTCTTTCTATGCACTATTTTCTTCGTATTCTGGTTAAACATTTGGACATTATGGAAGCTATTCTAAGACTGAAATTGTTCTTGCTTGCATGCAGGCCATCATAGAGAGAATGGGAGAGTTGGAAAAACTAGAGTAAGCATATGTTTGTGTGAAGAGTGACTGATAACTGAAATGTCCATTCTCTTTAAGAGATGATTGTTATCGTGCCAGAAAAACTCTGCCTCTTTCTTCTTGGCATACACAATCTGGATTGTTGATCCATCAATATGTGTAATGTACAATTCAGGAGACTTAAAGATCTTTACTAAAAGAGTTTTTATGTTCAACCAAGCTTCAACAATACTATTGTGACCGTTATCGACATATAGGATCGGGTGATCTTTTGGACTTCGCTTACTGCACAGCTTGTGGAACATTCTGGACTAGTTAGCAATCTCTATATAGATAAATAAGAAGGTTCGAAAGACAGGCATGAAGAGGTCTATCAATAAGCAAGAGGTGATTTCTTTTAACGTTGGAACTTTCAATAACTATCTTTGGTATCATCTTCAACAAATGATTTCCAAAGAGTTGATCCAAGTCAACCTACAATACTATTATGAGGTCTCATTGGCTCTACTGTTGTCGTACTTGATCCGAACAATCGTTGGATGTTTCGATTAACTCACAGGTAACAAATGATATACCAGTACGTACGCTCATGAAAGAAGACTTAAAATTTTTATCCTTTTTAGAGGATAATGAACACCTTGGAGCATAATCTAGCACCTTACATTTCGAGGCCCATATGCTTTCAATTCTTAATTTTATGCCCCCACTTCATCTCAATCGACTATGTCCTGCTTAAATCATGCAGCAGTCTGCCGCCTGGCGTTTAACAAACAACTTATGAACGAAAACACCATATCTGTCGTCCATTTCTTCTGATGAATGTAGCTTATGATTCAAACCTGTTTCAGAGGCGTTCATTACAGAGCAACTGCAATGCTAACGCTCCTCTGCTCGAAACCCGCCTTCGGTTTCTTCATAAACAGAAGAAAGGTGGTGATCTTACTTCTGAAGACGTTAATAAGGTAATGATGAAGGGAAGATCATGGGGTGATGGAGGTGTTGTTGTTGCTGTTGAGTCCCTTGATAGTACTGAGTGCTTAATACATCAATTGGAGGAGAAAGTGGGATAATGACTTGAGTCTCTTGGCCCTTTTGCCAACTTGGGAATTGAGTCATGGGCGAAGAAATCTCCATATTTCTGTATTGAGCTAACATCTGGGCAGCCCATAGCTGCTTCTTTTGTTGTAGTTGTTGATGATGCTGCACCTGCTGCTTTGTCAAAGGCAGATTGCTTCCAGGAGAACCATAGATTGGATTTCCAAGATAAGTGGGCTGAAGTTGGACCTAAGATCAATCAATGGAGCACGTTCAATATGAAAAACTTACAAGGCAATTCAATAACCAATATGAAGCCTACAAGCGGAAGTTGATAAAAGTTTGAAGTCATGTAAAGTTGTATCGTTTAAGCTTAATGCCACACCGTGTTTGTCATGTTGAATCTCCTACCTTAGTCTCAGGAAACAACAAAAAACACTCTATTCTAATTCAGTGATTAGAATTACAAATGAACCATCGAAAGTTTTGACCACAATGAGGATACAGCATTTCACAGTATCTATTATCTATTCAATGATTTCGACTCCATATCACATGTAACAGCCTAAACCAAGAACAAAAACCTGCTTTGCAGCTGCAGCTGAAGGCTGATTGGGATAAGAAGTTCTGTGTCGAGACATGGAGAAAGCTGGTACTATAGTTGGATGCTGCATCTGTGAGTGTATATAAGGATATTGGAGATGTGTCAATGGTTCCGATCCATTTCCAGTTCTATCCAAAGTATCGTTTGTTTCCAGTTTCGTACCACCAGCCGGCAAGGAAAAAAAATTGAAAATCTGGGAAAAAGTAATTACCAGTTAGGACACAGTATTTGGATGGTCAGAACTTAAATGCCATTGGAATTGGATGCGAAGATACCTGCTTCTGAGAGGTGAATGTGCCTGATGCCAGAGAAGCCTGTGGCTGATCTTGGCAAGGCCTTTGATATTGAAGAATATCAGTTCTGACTTCAATCGGATTACTCTCAGTGATGTTGACAACTCCACTAGCAGATGTAACTCCATTTGATTCATTTCTCATGTCATTTAAGTCATTTATCATCATAATTGCACCTTGATTTAAAAGAGAGATTTGTAGCGACCTAATAAATTGACTTATGTGGACATGAGTAGCACACTTTTTCCATGAATTCCTGTCAGTGTTGACCTTAACCTGTGATGAGATGGTTGACAAAATAAACAATAAAGAAACAAATAGCTCTCCAGTAGGCTTTCAATGGCAATTAGGGACTGGCATTTGGGCAAAAATCGGTTAAGATCTGTTCACGCCAGCCCTCCCGAACCCGAGCCCTACCCGGTTTGCCATCCCTAATGGCAATTTATAAAGGATAACTAGACACTGGTTAGTACCTTTCCATTTGAGGAAAAATCTTTCCATGAGCCAGGTCTGGTGGCACAGGTAGCAGTATCTAGCCAAAATGGAATTTTAGCAGCAGAAGATCTGAGATAGTAAAACTGCTTGATTAGTGGGAACAAAATGAATAGCAGAAAGGTACCGAAAGAAAAGAAAGTTTTAAGAATTACTGTGATGAAGGACCACAACTCCAAGCACTACTTGAGATTGCTGACAAGCCTGAGGACAATACTAGACCTCCTGGTAGTAAATTATGCTATCAGTTGAATATAGAACTTCATATTTGATTATGAAGTGCTATTATCAAAGTTGACTAGTGTGAGATAAGGAGATTTACCATTTTGATCAGAGTCCTCGGTTTTAAGCTGATGATCCGGTTGTCTTTTGGCCGTAGCCTGAAAAGTAAAATAAAAAGAAAAGAAGTTAGAAGAATATAAGCGTATAATTGAAAGGGTTAAACCAGAGTACTTGTCTCACCTGCCCCAGTACAATCTCTGGTTTTGGATTAGATAGTGAAGTCTCCAGCTCTGTGGGCTGCTTCATTGTGCTATATATTTATGTAGAAGTATTGCATCAAAATAGAGAACAAAAAGGGACTATAAAGCATCACAGAATCTCCTAAAAGTAAAAGGGATACCAAGTATCATGGTGAGGCATATGTTGGATGCTAAAGTCAACCGGATCATAAGCTGGCTTGCCTTCCTCATGCTTCGCTCGACCAACAGACCTATTATCGGGCTGTTCTTTAATGGTGGATGAATCGGTGACAATTTCCTCTGATGATTTTTCTAAAACTGGAGCAGGATCAGCAGACTCATTGCCCGAATCTGACTTCAAGTCTTTGTCTATAGTCACAGAGACAAAACCAAAACAACTTAAGCCCATGAATGCACAAGCAAAAGTGACTTCTTGATCAATAGTTTACAGAAATTTGATTAGAGAACCTTCCAATGTTGGGGTAGTCTCACTAGCCTCTGGTAAAACTGAAGGCAATTCATCTAAAGAAGCATTCTCCAGTTCATTCTTGCTGTTGGGTCCATTGTCTAGGAACATGCCAGCCAATGCATACAAGGTCTCTACCACTTCTTCTTCATCTTTAGTTATTGGCCCACAAACACTCTCTTCAGTGGACCAAACTAGGACTCCTTGTTTCTGTAAAACCAATTCCATCTTCATGTCAAGTAAAATGCTCCATTCAAAAAGAACACGAGGTGAATTTAGTATCCAAAGATAGCCAACTAACCATGTTTAGTTTCGATTTCAGTTTCTTTACACCATCCCTTTTGTTGGGTGATTCCAGTCCACCAGCACTTTGGTTCAGCTTCTTCGGATCAGGAAAAGGCGGCGAGATAGATTCCCGGTTGCGTGTCTTCGTGGCTGTGAAGTTCAGTACCAATTTAATTGCAAATTTGTGTTTTTTTAATTCCAACATCACAAAGAAAATTAAACAAAACTAAAAAATTTCCATCTTTCTGATTCATAAAGAAGTTGAAGTATCTCCCCGGAAAAGTAAATGAGAAAAGATGGGAAATAAAGAACTTAATCAATTCATTTCAGAAGTATCAATAATGATATATAATAGAAATGAAAAAGAAAAAGCAAAAAGCAAAAAGCTTTGAGTTTTGCTTCGGCTAAAATCAAAAGAAAAATACTCAGCAAAAACACAACAAAGACATGAAACTTCTGAGAAAGATCAACCACCAAATTGCATTCGATCTGAAACAAAAACAGTAAACCCCATCAAAAATAAAACAAACTAAAAACAGGAAAAACAAACCTGAACGCAGCTTCCTTGGAACATAGGAATGATCAACGCCATTGCATTCATCAAGAAGCTGATGTAAGAACAAAAGCACAAGAAGTTTACTCATATAACATAAAAGAGAACTGTTAACAGCAACCCAGTTTTCGACTGTTGCAATAAAAAAAAAGTATCAATAATGTACCTTGCTGGAAAGCTTAAACCTCTTGCCAGTACCAAAACTGCTTCTAGACGGAGTTTGAAGATGAGGCTCGTGTTCTCGATCCGAAACGTCGTAAACCATCTGGCAATTCTCTTCTTGGCTTGAACTCAGTCTCTTGATTCTCGCTTTCCTCGATTTCTCCAAGGACACAACGTCGAAACCTTTTCGAAACAAACGAGCACACACAATGAACGATAATAACAAAAGTTAGCAAACAGGAGATGAGCAAGAGACTGGCATTTATCTGAGAAAAGGAGAAAACTCTCATCAACAAACACTTGAATTAAGAACATATAGATAAGGACAAGTGACCCGTTTGGGTTTCGTTGGATTTCTGTTTCTGGGTTAAAATCTGGGGACCAGAAACTTTGAAGGAGAGTGCAGTAAATTCACCAGAAACGAGCTTGTGTCTTCCAGATTGCTTAATCTGTCTCGCTCCACGCCTCATGTCCCTACCAGTACAACTCTTGTCTGTTTCTATCATCTGAATCATAACAATTCACGCTGTTAGGCCTAAAAAATCCATCCAAATAAGCCAAACCCAGATCTTTGTTTGGCCCTTTCTCTTCAAAAATTTAGAAAAATGCTTGTATGTCAGTGAATTACTTCATCTTCTCAGTGAATTACTTCATCTTCTCCTTGAGATATAGAGAGAGAAACGAAATTTCAGGTTCAGTTACACAAGTCAAATGCCAAGATGGAGAAACTGAAAAAGCTGGTTTCGAGTTCTTTCTATGTAGAGAAACGTTAAGATCTCTACTTCTCCATTCTAAAGAAGAAGAAGTTGGTGAAAAAGCAAAGAAAAGAGAGGGACATTGACGACTAGAGAGTAATTCGTTGGAGAATCAGGTTCTTCTCAAGATAAAAAGCGTATAAAAGTTATATATGCGTGTGAAAGGAAACAAAAAGAAGAGAAACTCTCAACATCTCTCTCACCCATTTAAACACTCACACAACTACACCACAACCAACCTCCTCCATAGCTCTTACTCTCACTAATAAGCTTCAACTTTCCTTTAAAACAAAAAACCCATTTCATACAAAAAAAACAGTTTTTTTTCATGAAATTTCATTTCTAATCGAGGCTTCACTATCATCGCTTCATTGGGTCACAAATTCAGAAGCTTTCTCACCGTAAAATCATTCCTTAAATACTTCATAAAACGGCCACCACCATTTATGTACTCCTTTACAAGTCCAATTCTCAAGTCAGTTCGTGATCGACGGTGTCCAGTCGCTACTCATCCACAGCCGTCGGATTCTCCTTTCCCTCCACTCATAAATGATGAAAAAAGAATCCAACGCTTCCTATTCGTTCTAACCAACGTCAGCCTCTTCCAGCCGTCGGATTTCTTCTTTTGTTGACGGTTAATTCTGAAACGCGATTAACCGAAACATCAACGGCCACGGTCCAGAGCTCTTATATGTCTGCCACGTGGCTAACGCGATACCTTGTACGAACTTTTAAGATATATTCCTGATTTTTTGTCTACAAGAAAAAAGAAATTAAATTTTTAGAATTTCACCCGCTTCTTTCGTAAGTACCGACAATACGCGCCACTGCGCCAGTAATGAAGAAGAGTGGTCTGGTAGGTGCATAGCACGCGCTAAAATGAACGTCCTCCAGCATCCAAACAGAATGTTACGTATCTCTCTGGGAACAAACTGAAAATGCGCGACATGTCACGGGAAAAAAGATTTAGGCAATCGGCGATTAGTTGGGAAAGGACCGGCGATTATATGATAGGAAATGACCCCAGACATTTTTTTTTAAAACCGGGTAATCACAGTTGCTAATTTTTGAACGTGTACTAAATAAATATTTAGATTGACGTAATAGTCTGTAAATTACACTAATTAGATACTTTATATTAGACAAGTCTTATACTACAGGCTTGATCAAGAGAATATAGATAGAAGAATTCAAACACATAACCTTTTAACTCTATACTTTCCATTCCACCAACTCAGCCACTCCTTGGGAGACTCCCACGACGAGTATATATATATATCCTTTTAACTCTTCAATGTTTAAATTTTGTTACCTAAAATTTTAAATTATAATATTTTCTTAAATTTAGAGCATATATAGTACAACAACAACTACAATTAAGTAAAAAATTTGTTAAAATATTTGGTTCTGCTGGATTCTGGCTAAACGGTACGTTGCTGTTTGGATCCATGAATTGTTTACTTCACGTAAGAGCTTCAATGCAAAGATCCTGCAAAACAAAGAAGGCACGTCGGGGGTGGTGTCCCGATTAGCCCCTCCGACGCTCAAGTAAGTCTTTT
>JAOSBL010000006.1:1139201-1155002 GCA_027568915.1 Erythroxylum roraimae | reverse complement strand
TGTACTATAAATAGAAGGTTTGATGTAAGAGAGATATGAATGATTTTATAAGAATAATTCTTCTCTCCCAAATACTCAGAAATTTTGTTTCGGTTTTATAACACATTTTAAATTTAGATTACATAGTCATTAACATATTTACTAGTTTTATCTTTCATTTTGAGTCTTTGCCTTGTTTTATATTTATTATATTACTTATTTTTATTTATTTATTTATTTTATTTGTTAGGTTTTTTATTTTTATAATTTTAATATGTATATGCTTTTTTTTCTTCGTTGTGTGGATCTATCAGAAATAATCTCTCAACCATAAGACTACGTACGACAAGATCTCCTTAAACTTATATGTGATGGTGGGTAGTGTTGTTTTTAGTCATATTGTATATCTTTTTGTATCTTATCCTTTTTTTTAGATTAAATTATAGAAAAATAAAAAATACATTAAAAAAGGCAAAAAGAAGAAACAATTAATAAAAAATTTAAATTGAATTCAATTTAAAAAGAAATTTTTATAAATTTCAAAATTTTCAATTTTTTAAAAAAATTAGCTTTTGTTTGAGAATGGTGAGACAATAAATTTCTTGATGGTCATCTTAAAAAAAATAATTAATAATAAAAATTTAGCATAAAAATCTTTAAAAATTTGAATAAGAATATATTTCTATTTGAAAGAGTGTATAAACTCGCATTAACTTTTAGGATATAGTAGTTGGATGTAAAGTTTTTAATTAAATGAAGTGACTTATAATGGAATTAAATGTAATAGAGATAATGTTAAAACATTGTTGTTTTAAAAGAATTGAAAAGTTCATGATGTAATATAATAAAATATTATTTAAAATAAGGGTTTATAATATAATATAATAAAATGTCGTTATTATTGTCAACTTTGTGCCTGACCATGTCGACAAACAGACAGTACTTAAGATTAGGGCATAACATACCATTATTAAACACACATTATATTTGGTTACAGATAAAGATGAGTTGAACATCAAGGGCACTTGGGTCTACCGCCATGAGTGGTCAAACTGGCATAACAAGGACAGGAATCACGGTTACCCGAAGTTCCCGGAGGAACACAGTTGCAACGAGCACAGCATGACCCGCATGCCCTCTTACACAAGCGTTGTCTCGACGCTGACTGACACCTAGCCACGCAAGCTCCACCACAGTCTAATTTACGCTAAACATCAGTAACGAACTTATAACTAAGATTTGATTACTCATATGTCTTTTTTATTAAAAGTGAAAATTACAACCGATCGCTAAGATAATAAAAATGATAATGATACAACAATTGTACCAATATTATGTAAATTCGAATTCGATTATGATACTATATTGCAAATAATATTATTTTGAATAAATATTTAAATTAGTCCTTAAATCTGAATTTAATTTATTAATTTCAAAGTTAATTAATTTATAGTTTTATAATTAATGATAATATTTAAACAATTTTATAATTTAAAGAGCTTCTTTGTTAAGAGTAAGATAGCGTATTACTGAATTTTTGCAGACTTTGCATCTCAGTGAAATTTCTACGAAGTGTTGTTGTATAATTTAAAGAATTGGAAAAAAACTTTTCACAAATTTTTAATTATATATTTTATTTAAAATAATGACAAAAAACATTACTTAATTGATATAATAATTAATTTAATTTAATTTAAACTAATAATTTTAAATAATTATTAATTTAATTAATTATATTTACTATTAATTAATTTTTGTGAGATATATACGTTTTATCACATGTTGAAATTTGAAAAATAGAAAGATTGAAAATTCAAATTTTATTTTATTTTTCAAGTTACTCGCGTATTTTTACCTCGTACGTAACTCACTAGAAGCATTATTTACCTATTTTCTCTGCAAAAGAAGTCTCCAGGGTAGTGTTCTTCTGCTAGAAAGTGAAACCATGGAAAGTTAGAGGATCTCAAGAGAGAAAGACGAGAAATGGATGCACAAATTCATGATCAGATCTGACCTTCACAGTTTGTTGAGCTTCGACGAGATGGGTCAGGAAAAGAGACGTGAAAAGTGAAGTAATCAAAAGCTTGGAGAAAGCCTTAGGTGTGGTGATCAAATGCCTGAAAGAGAAGAGTTTTGGGTTTGCTGCGGATTGTTGTTGCACAAACATGCAGATAGCAAGTTTGGTGAGGGTGCAAGAGCAAGGGGGTTTTCACGGTTTACACGTGGAGGAGACGGGAAAAAAGAGTGTCCATATGGTGACAAGTGTCGATGACTTGGCAATAGCTTTCATTGGAAGTTCACATCCTTATCCACCAAAACTATGTTAGGAATGTAATATAATATCATTCTATTATTTTAGAAAAAAATTTATAATGTAATAAAATAAGATGGGATGAAAGAGGAAGATATTATATTAAATCTCATCTTATCATAAGCAATAAAAAAAATTAATTTAAAAAATTTATGATGAAATATAAAACGATAAACAATTTTATACTATATTGTTATAAACTCTTCATCCAAATATTTCACAAACCTTTTCATCTCTCTCAAACAACAATTTTCTAATATTACATTTATTAACGTTACATTCTATTATAAATCATTTTATTTTATTTTATTTTATTGAAAACTTTACGTCTAATCAAACATAACCCAAATGTAAATTCACATATTTAATATAAATTTAGGTCGTGTGGTACCACGTTTGGTATCGTACCAAAAGCTACTCGTAAAAAAAATAATGTCGATTTAGATTAGAATTAGAATTTTAAAGGAAGTTGATAAAAAAAAGATATTATAAATCTAAAATTATAAAAAATATTAATAATTTTAAAATAGATAAATATATTGATTATATATAGTTTATATAATTAAAGACAAAAAGTATTAGAAGAAGATTTTAAAAAGAAAAGGTCTATATGACCCACATAACGAAATAATGAATAACATTATTACAACTTAATTATTATTTAATACCCACCCAAATTCTAAATTATTAAACCAAAAGCCAACCAATCACAGCACTTCGTTTTCACACTTAATACAAACTCCAAAGGACACGTGTAATACTCTCATGACGACGACGAGCTCAAATCAAAGTACTTAAGGACACTTGCGCCTTCCTCCGTGTGTGGTGAGGCTAGCATAGCATGGACAAGCTTCATAGTTACCGGCGGTTCCCGGTGGAACGCAGTTGCAACGTGCACAGCAAGTTCCACAAGCCCTGTGGCACAGGTTTGGCCTCGAAGATAACTGACACCTGGCTATACATGCGCTTCCACAATCTGTGTATTATACAGGATTATAAAGCTAAACTTGTCTGAGACATGGGAATTAGCCGAGTTGTTTCCTTAAATCTTAACCATATATTTATAAAATATATATATATTTATATATAATATAATTGAAATATCCTAACATGATTGATTACTGAAAATTCTAACAATTTAATAATAAATTTAAAAATATTTAAACTCTAAAAAATTTTAATTTAGTATCAAAATTTTAAAATAATAATTAATCTTTAAAATTTTATATAACTTAAATTAGAATATAAAATTTATTAATGTAATTAACAAATAACAATATATTTAGTAGACATATTATATCAATAAATAAATAATTATTAAATTATGATTTTTATATAAATTAAATTAGAATATAACTTTTGTTAAAATTAATTATTAAATTAAAAATTTTAAAATTTGATGCTAAATAAAAAAAATTAAATTTGACACTATTTTAATTAATTTTTGATATGATTAGATTAAAATACGTAATCTAAACTAAGCAGTTGGGCAATTACCAAATTTTTTGGGACCCTTACTGGCTCTTTGAATGGAGTTCACCTGGAGATATATAAATAAACATGCCATCTTCAGGTTAGCAACGGAAAGATTGACAGGAACTTGGGTGTGATCAAGCAAACTGAACTCTTACCTCCTGATCAGCTTCGGCAGAACGAAGAACGAGAAGAGAGATGAGTATCGAAGCAATAAGAAACTTGGGGACAGCCATTTTTCTACAGACTATGATCAGTAATAAACACTTTGACTTCACGTTTTGCTCTGTAATAAAATGTAATGGAAACCTTAACTTGTTGTGGAGATTGAGGAAGTCTGGTGGTATTTATAGGAACAAACTTTAGGTCAGAAGATTAAGTTTACGCGTAGGGAACGACGAGGGAGAAAAAGGGCTAGATCGTTGAGTTGTCAGGGAATATCTGGTGGAGGGGTAGGGTTTAGAATCATCTGGACTGATCTTTGAGGAAGAGTCTAAAGCAGGTATGTCATTGGCAATAATGGCGCTTTTGGAATTAACCTGAAGTCTTGAACTCCAGTTGTCTCATCCTCAGATAGTGCTTAATAGTGCATGCTTTCTTTGTCACTTCAAGACGATTCCCCTCTCTTAAAGGGAAGATGTGTTTCAAACTTGCCACCTTCTGCCGCCTCGTGGCACCGAACACTCAAAAAGCATTATGTAATATTTTAAAATTTGGACCGCCATTAATAAGATTTTTTTTTTGAAAAAATTAAATTTTAAAAATTTTAAAAATTATTTAAAAAATTTTATTCTTACTTATAAAAGAATTTAAAATTTAATTTAAAAAATATTGAATGAAAATTAATTAATTTATTTTAGTTTATAAAAACTTATTAATTTAACTCTTTTTGTTAAAAATTGGACCGTCATTAATACGATAAGAATTTAAAATTTAAAAGATTAACATCATAACATCAGTTAAGATTGAATAAAATTAAAAAATTTAAAATATTATTTGGAAGAAATTGTTCTTATCTATAAAATAATTTGAAGTTCAATTAAAAAAAAGATTGTTAAATAAAAATTAATTAATTTATTTTAGTTTATAAAAATTTATTAATTTATAAAATTAAACAACTAATTAATAAATTAATTGATTTATAATAAAAAGAGTTATTAAAATAAATTCAATTGACTAACCAAGATTAAAATTTTTATTGGTAAATCAGTTAAATTTTTTAATCATTAATATTATGTCATAGAAATTCAAGTAGAAGTGATAATTAATCATATGAGTTCAAATTTGGGTTGTAATATAATAATATGATTTTAATATATTTAATTAAAATAATTGAACTCGATTTTAAATTCAATCTTAATTCGATAATTTTAGATTGAGATTAAGAGATTAATATATTTGATAATAATTTATGGAGATTTTTTTTGTAGACTTTTATATATTTATTAAATTTTTTACTTTTGATCTCTTTTTAAAAAGTTTGATATTTACCCTCTATTTGATATATTATAATCTTTTTTTTACTTTTGATATTTTCATTAAGGTTTGAATATAGTTCAAAAAAAGTATAATTTTTTTATAAATTCATATTTAAAAATTTTATTAATAGTCACTCGTTATTTACAATTATATTGTTTATTCTTCTATCTAACATTATTTTAGTGGAAATTTATTCTGATATTATTTATAATATTAAACATCTAAAATAACCTAAACTCAAAATTTAATAATGCAGAGTTAATTAATTTATTTTTTCATGTAAAATTTGAACTCTTTTATATACGGGAAATAAATTTCAAATATTTAAAATATTAATTTAACTAATAAAAATTATAACTGTTCAGGATTAATTAGTATTTTTAACATAAATGTATAAGAATTTTACTTCTTCTCTTTTGTAATATGAGATTTGAATGTAGAGTTTTCCAAAATGGGACCACGTTTTAATTATTAAACCTTTGGTTGGACTTCATTGACTCTTCTCCTTATGGTCTTAGTTAAACATAACTAATCATAATTAAATATAGAAACGACGGGACATAACCAACCAGTTGATGTCTATTCACCAGTCCTGTTCTAAAGATGTAAACCAACGAATCCTCCTCCTAAAATCAGATGGCCAAACTTCCGAGTTCGGTATTGTGTTTTGTCCATTCCTTCGAAGTCACCGCCTAACTTTTACCGAGCCCGCAAGATCTTATAAGGGGAGGTGTATTGAATTTTTAATATGGACAGAACGTAGAGTTCGCTAATAAAAATTGAGCTTAGATTAATTATCGACTAAATAATTAGAATTAGTTGTTTGGATAGATGACTCTTACTATTTATAAATCCTTTAACAGTTTTCATGTCTAGTTAATATGAGACATTCTAACACTCACCTTCAAGTGCAATTGGAGCTGGACATTCAGTTGTCACTTGAAATATACACAGTGATAATCGGACCGAGCCGCTGAGACTGGACATCCAGACGGACAACTGAAAAATTAATAATTCAGGCCAAACCTACTATGATACCATATTAAATTTTTAATATAGACAGAGTGTAGAATCCACTAATAAGAATTAGGCTTAGGTCAACTATTGTCCAAATAACTAGAACTAATTGTTTAAATAGTTGACATTTACCATTTATAAACCCTTTAACAACTTTTATATCTAGTCAATATGAAACACTCTAACAAGGTGAAACTAAATCTTAAATATATCATTTGTTTTAAGTCTGCGTTAGCAGATGGGATCTACAAAGTACTTTCTACGAGTCTCATTCTTACATTATTTTTTTTAAATTCAAATTTACGACGTTGGACAAAGTCAGGTTGAATTTGGTGGTTCTGATATCTCTAAACTCCTCGTAAGATCTTACAAGAGAAGTTGAAACCAAATCCTAAACTTTCCTTAAAATATCAAAATGAAATTCCTTAAAAGGAATACTTCCTCTATAACATGTAATTTTTGAAGAATTTAGTAAATTTGAATCCAAAAGCTCAAAAAGTGTTATTAAGTTCTTGAATATCCCAATTGTCGGATATCGAGGGTCAGAACGTGGATAAACTTAGCCAAGTTGAGTGGCAGCTGACCTTATAAAAATGAAATAGTGTCACTTAGTACATCATATACATATAGATCAACATTCGTCGTTTTGTGAAGAAAACTATGTGCAATTTGAAGGCTTTGGATGGGCATTACTGATACGTCAGTTTGTGGGAGAGCGGAGAGCCCCATGAGAACAGCCTCAAAAGCGACTTCACAGCTGTTTTGAAGTAACAGCAACAGCTGTACTCCTCCTGTTTCCAAGCACGAGTGGATTATGGATTTGGTAAACTGGTCCAAAGCTGTCACTATTCTTGTTTAATATCACATTTTGTTTTTATTAAACAAGAAAATTTTTATTTCAATATAATATTATTTTTAATTATTTACTTTACTAATGACTATTAATTTATAAAACTTTTTAATTTTATTTAATAAAACTATTTTTAAGTTTTAGTAATAATTTATCAATTTAAATTATTAAGTCATGTTTAATATTTTAAGAGTTTTTAATTTAGTATCAAAATTTTTAAAATTGTCAATTTAGTAATAGATCTGCTTAAAACTTATACGAGGGGTAAGGGTAAGGAAAAAGCAAATGAAACCATGCAGGTCTTATTCTTGCCGACGCTTACGATTCAATGTATGAACGGGAATAGTGGGGTGGAGAGATTGATTTCCGAGGGGAACATCTTTATATAAATAATGATTAAAAATTTGAATTAGTTCCGACTATCAATCATAAAAATTTAAATTATTTAAATAATTCTTATTATTAAATTTATTTATTTATTTTGTTTGTTTTTATAGTATTATTTAATTCAATATTTATTTTATTTTTATTTTTTATTTTGGTCATTTGAAAACAACCTCTTTATTAAGGTTCCTCCAGATCGGCGAAACTTTTACTAAGTTATTGTTGTTGTTATTATCATTATTAAAAATCGATTGATTAATTAATTAATTAATTAACTTTTATAAATAAAAACATCAGTTAATTTTTTTCGGATAGATATTTTCTTGAATTAAACTAATTTATTCAATAAGCAAAGATATTTTTTTAAAATTTTATTCTAATTTATTAATTTTGTTCAATAAAAATCTTTATTATATATGATAGTCTAATACCGGTTAAGTATTAAATATTTTATTTTACTATTTTAATTTTCGATCTAAAATTTAAAATATTAGGTATAAACATTTTTATATAATAAATGATAATATAGTATTTTAAGTATTAAATGAATTAAAAAAAAAGGAAAACTATAGACCTTGTAAAGAGAAAAAGGAAACCAAGGAGCATGATTTTGGGTTACAGCTGTTTGCAACAGCTGTGTTTTAAAAGCATTCATGGACCACTCCAGAGTTTGTTTTTTTATACTGCGGTCAAAGCCTAATTTTGACAAATTAAGTTTGATTTGGTTTGTATTAAATTTGAGTTGACTATGTTAGTTTTAAAGGCTTGGTTAAAATTAGGGATGACAATGTACGGGTCAGGGCTGGCCTGCCCATTTCCAAGCCGAGTCCAACTAGGCCCAATGCAACCTTATTCTAGCTCTAGCCTGAATTAAATAATATAAAAACGACATTGTTTTGGTTATATATGTCGGGCCTCAAGCTTGGCTAGACCTGGGCAGCCCGAGCCCTAGCCAAGCCCAACTAGAGGTTCGATCAATAAGACTTGGCCTGCTATTCTCGATTTGAGCCGGGACAACCCAAATACCATGTCTAGTTGAAATAGTCTAAAATTAGGATGACATCTATTTGATTTTTATTTTTAATGATAATATTTAGATTTTAAAATTTAAAAACTCAAAATAAAACAATAATTAAAACTAAAACGATATTATTTCTGACAACCAAAACAAATTCGAGTTTGATTCAAGTTTCACAACTCAAGTCTTATTGAAATTCAAATTGAATTTAGATTGATTCTATTTTATTTTAACCTGATTCAACCCAAACTATTTACAATATCATTCAACTTTTCTTTAAATAAAAAATTATTACCCTTAATTTTAAATTAAATCAAATTAAATAGATTTTATTACCTTTAAATCGATACGAATTTTAATATTAAAATTCAGTCGGACCAAATTTGACTTATTCAGGAGTTTGACTATTAAAATTTAATCAATTTGAGTATGACTTATTCCGAAGAAAAAAAAACTAGCCATCAATCAATTTTGAACTTTTTTGCAAGCAAAAAAATTAGAATTGCTATTCTTTTAATTGGTTTTGACCCTGTTTGATAATTATCATATTGCATTAGTTGTTAGCTGATAGTGGATTAATATAAATGATTTGATTAGTGGATAATATCAATTATTAATTTAAAGATATCTGGTAAAATTAACTGTTTAATATTAACTGTTTTATGTGTAAAATGACTTGTGAGAGCGTAACTTAAAAAAAGATTTATAAGGACGCGAGTATTATATTTTAGTATTTCTTTGAATATTCTCATAACGACTTATACAGAGCAAAAGAAGCCATCATCATCATTTAAAGCAAAAGTTTATAATAATCTAAGAACATCGTCTAACTGTCATTAAACTAGAAACAATATTATCACGAATAGTTGTCATCTTCCGAGTTCTCAGTTTTTCAACGCTTTTTTGTGTATAGTTAACTTGAACATCTGAAAATATATCTGGAGGTATAAATTCAAGATCTTGATCAATAATGTTGAAAGCCAAGTCGCTAATTGTGTTTTTTCTAATATAATTATGCAAAACAAATGTTGCACAAATTATTCTATTTTGAGTTATTAATAAATGCTTAGGTATTTTCTCTAATATTTTCTATCGAGGCTTACTAACACTTAAGCCTCTCAATACAACTTCTCAATGATGAATGAGTTCAATGAAATTTTTTTCAAGATCCTCCTGGATTTGCACCACAAAACTCCGATTGATGATACCTTATCTTTAAGTAAGGTAGGCGTTAAATATCTTTCCTTTCCAAATAGACTTTGTCATGAATTTGTTTAAGAAATTGAATTATTCATTAGAATATATAAGTAATTTTGCTTAAGGTAAATTAATAATATGTTTAAAATAATATTTAAACTATAAAGAAGTATGTTTACGAGACATTAAAAATTAAGTTAGAATAAAGTTAGAGTCATTTTTGTTGACTTTCTTTAAACATACTTCTACTTTTATGAATCTTTAAATAAATAATAATATAAAAATACGATTTTTAATTTATTTTTTTAAAGATTAAATCTTAGTTTAAATTATTAAATTTATTATATAATAATAGAAACTACTAGTTCATTTTTATTTCAATAAAATATTTTACTTTATACTATATTTTTACTTATTGTTATAATTTTTACTTTTTATTTATCATATACCGATTTTATAGCGGTTTAATATTGGTTGAACCTTTAAACCTTAATCCTTTTTCTGTGACCCATTTGATATCCGATTCGATTTTTAGAACATTAATGTTATTGCATAAAGTTTCAAATGTCAGGTGAAATTTTAGTGAGAACAAAATTTGAATATTTATACTAACGTTGAAAATCTTAATTAGTTTGTAATAATTTTAATTTTAATTTATTTGTTTCTTATTTGTCCCACTGGAGCTAATCTGCCTCCACTTGTACACTGAACTATAAGAAAATAGATATTTTGAACTATATAACTTGATCAGTTATGTAAGAAAATAGATATTTTGAACCATATAACCAACTTACTGCATGTAAATTGTTTGTTATCTTCATACGATAATAATATTTTATTTCTTTATTTATTAATAAAAAGAGTTATCATAATGGAAAACAAAAATTTTCCCTATCTCTATCTCTCAAGGTGAAGTAATTTGTAACAACTTTTTGGTACAATCATTTTTTTGTCCTTTAATTTATCAACTGCTAGAGCAAACGCTTATATGAAGATCATTTTCAAAAACAGTAGATTGAGTTCAATTCGTTAACTCAATTAGTTGATTACCAAATATGATTATCAACAGTTTAACATAGTTAAATAGCTAAATACCTCTCAATATGCAAAAAAAAATTGATCAGCCATTTATCAAATAAGTCATTTGTATTTTTATACAAATAGGAAATTCAAAATTGTATTATTTGATATCCATTGAATAAATTTACACATAATATTTAACAAAACATAATGAACTACTTCATAAATTCACATTCCAAATAAAACCATTTAAGACGAACTCAACTATAAATTCCAATCAATTTAGAATATTTAAGAACTCAACTATAAATTCCAATCAATTTAGAATATTTAAACTAATATTTTTATAATTTAGCACCAATAAAGATGATAATGAACCAGAATAAACTCAAATTTTATGGTCAATTTGAGTTTAATCGAGGTTAAATTCCCAGTCCAAGCTCAATTAGGCTTAAACGACTCGAAGCTCAACCTATCTTGATCAAATATAAGTCAAGTTTGATTAAATTAATTTTTTTAAAATGACGTTATTTTTATTAAAAAATTTGAACTTTAGACTTGGCCAAACTAAGCAGTTCAAATATGAGCCCAACCAAAGCCCAAAATTAGAAAACCTCAATCCAACCCAAAGCCCAATCAACTACGGCTGACCCATCCATTGACTTTAATTGAGGTCGCACTTGACTGGACAAACCTTGCCATTCCTACTGAAAAGTGACCGTTATAACGAAAAAAAACTTAAGCCACAAGTACAGTTTAAGAGTAAAAGAAGCACCTTAAGCTCTTTACATGTCAAAGTACAACCATGGTGGCACTACAGTACTACACTGTTGCTGTGGAAATTCTGACATTTTCTATTGAATTATTAAATTATTGTATCCCAAGAAAACCAAGTTCAAGCCTAAACTTTACAGTCCACCAACTACTGTAATCGCTCTGCCGCCATGAAAACAGAAGGATTTTGTCTACATATTACACTGGATCTGCCATAGAAACTCAAGAAGCAAGCCTCACCATATTACTTTAACTGTTCCTGTTGATGCATCCTGCAAGTTTATGTAATCGTGCTTACACCACTCCCGAGGGGAGACGTAGAACGAGTTGCCCGCCAAATACACTGCAACCAACCAAACCACTTTTCAGATGAACGAAAAACATATCGCTAGCAATACCTGCAATGTTCATTTCAGAATCTCACCTCTTGATATAGTAGTAGCAAAAATCAGCAAGAATGAAAGTTTGAACAATTTCGGAAAGGAGGACCATAGACGGCCATAATCCGTAGCCCAGCGCCGTGAGCAGGCGTCCTCGAGTGTCCACTACCTATGCAAATGAAAGATTGTTCCATTTCAAATGACTTGAAACACACTTACTGATTCACAACACTCTTCGTTCTTTAGTATCAGAAATGAGATGACACAGTATAATCACAATTCGCATTGAAAAATTGTGAGAATGAATCTTGTTTACGTTTTTTCTCTTTTCGAACCACCTAGCTTTCTACCTAATTGAATGTACTCTCAAAAAAATGATAATTTTTAGCTACAATAACCGGTATGGGCAATCTTACTAGCATGGACAAGTTAAAGCATTTTTAATTTCTTAATGACAGCCAAATCTAATCTTAAAATTGAACCAAATGGGAATTTCAAACTGTCGTATCTTTCAAACCTGGAGGACCCAGTGTGCACAACTCAAGAACCTTGCAACTCCAAGGGCAAAGACATAATGTGCTGTAAAAGGTTCAACAATCTGAAAAGAAGGTAAGAGAATGATGAGTGAAAAATTAGTTGCCAAAACACCATCTACTTGCTATGCGAAACCAAAAGCTTGAAAAAGAAGACCACTAGTTCGAATAATGTCCGCGAAACTATTTGTCTGGTGGTTATGAAGCTTGCAATCAATTATGCGGCAACCCGATTTAGAAAGCTGACATGGTTAAAATCACTTTCAATTGTACCTTTGTGTTCTGCATGACCCGTAGCTGAGGTAAAACCGAAACAGCTTCAAGGTAAACACAAAAAGCCCAGCAGATCCTGTTAACTATGTGATGTGCAGTTGCTGGATGAATAATTAAAGAAAGCACAAGACAAGGAACTACCTGCAATGAGAATCCAAAATGAGAAAAAAATGACTATTTTGAACGTAGAAAAGAAATCGAAGAAATCGATAACGCAAAAGAAAGAATAAAACCAAATTCAAGTATGCTACAGAGTAAGAATTACTCTCTTTTGGCAGATGTAAACTCTGGTTTTCTTTAAAGGATACCTTTCAATTAATACAAGTAAAACCATTTTCTGATATAGGTTCTTATTGCTTAGTAAGGTAGGTACTAATATTTGTGTCAACATAGAAGCTTAGAAAATGTACCGAAAATCTTACAGTCCGCAAGATAATTGAGAAAAATAAGATAAAAGTTACACCCAGAATAGTTCGCCATGTTTAGATGAGCCCTTAAATGTTCAGAGTTGAATACAAGAAAAGCTTAATTCACATAAGGAGCATAATTTTCAAATATCAAGATGATTTACGTAAACCTGAACAAGGGAAGAGCTCAAAGGAATAAGACAATCAAATTTAGATCCAAACAACAGGCACCCAAACACAAAAACACCTAAGTTCTCAACAATTCTATCCAAGGAACACCAATACCAACGTATAGACACGAAAAAGCTTTCTTCTACAAGACGAAATGTTGATTCAGTTAAGAAAGTGGCAACACTAAAACTGTGATGCTTTGAAAAGAATAAGAAAGAAAAGTGAATCAAAACACTTGCCACCAAGTAAAGTGCAAAGTTGTCTTTGTCTTCCATGTAACTGGATCCCAATTTGAAGCGTATCGTATATATAACCCAAAGGGTTGTCAGCAATGTAGCAGAATCGAGTAGGGTGTGGATATCATATTCCATTACAAAACTGCAATAGAGTCTAACAGCCAAAAACAAAGCTGTTAGCTCCTGTGATTTCAGGGAAAGTCCTGCAGAGAACCAAAAGGATATGTGATACAAAATAGAACTCATATTAAAAATACAGGTTGACAAGGTTTAAAACATAAATTTTCGATACTGAAAGTACTGATATTGGCAGTGACCAACGATCACTATCACGACATGGTAACATGTAATCGGTCTGCTTTCTTCCGACAGATTCGTCGATCACAGATTAACATATCAAGCACAACAAGAGTTATTAGAAACAATAAATTTTCTGTCAAGCAACAGAAAGAATGGCAAGAACCTCATGAACACTATACTAAATCTCTTTCAGGTTCTAGTTTCAAATCCATATTCATCCCTCAAATCAATTGGTATCGCCAGTGTGTGGCTAGCTAGGTATTTTGGCTTCTGCATGAATTTGTCAAAAATTTAAACAGAGAGAACCATACTTCCCGAGATTATTATTCTTATTGTCTGAAATAGTGCATGAAGCAACTAAAACCAATAAAAAACCCAAATGAAATAGCATCATCCAACAAGAACCCAGAAGATAAAACTCACAACTGAGGACGACCCATCAGACCAAACCCATAACCCAACTAATACAAACCGTTTCGAACAGAGCATTGAATTGAAATTAGCGAAAAGAGAGAGATATCACGGTAGATCATCCCACATACCAGCACAAGTCTTCTCCTTCATAAGCTTATATATGAGGACGGAGATTCCAATGGCGTGAACAGCCTCGGCAGCAACAAACAGATTGTCGTGATCGTTAACCACCATTCGAATAAAAACCAAAGCCGTCATACCAGAAATCACCGCCAAAAACGCCTTAATCTTCGGCGGTTGCCTCCTTACCCATGTCGCCACGGCTTGGATCGGCCTCTTCGTTCCCTTCATTGCCTTTTCCTCAACCCCCCTCTCTCTCTCTTTCACTTCTGTCACTTCCAGTCACAAAAGCTGGAAGCTTTTTTGATTATGTGATCTGGGTTTAGGTTGGTGTCGTTTGCTTCTTAAGATCGGCCGGTTAGATTGTCTGAAAATGAAGTGATACGAGAACGTGAAACGAAGAAGAAGCTGGCTAAGGACAGTTATGTTGAGACGCGTGTTAGTTGAACTGAAGTTTAGTGGGAAGGTAGGAGTTGGATGCTGACTGGGCTGTTTAAGAGTATTGGGTGATGCCGTTGAACCACTATGCCTTGGTGGTAAAGCCCACTTTGTATTGTTTGATAATGACATTTTCTTTTCGACATTATGCAATTAAAATAACAAAAACTGATTTTGTTTTATCTAATTAATCCATCAAGTATCATAAATTTAATTTTAAATTAAAAATAAACCAAACATTTGAATTTATCCTCAATTAAAAATATATTAATTCGTTAAATTTAAATAGATTTAACTAAATTTTAAATAATTAATCAGATTTGTAGATCTAAATTCAAATTCAAATTCAAATTTAGTTTTATAAAATAATTTTTAATTTGAAAGTAATAACCACTAAATAATAATATAATTAGTTCATTATAAAATATAATTCACTCAAAACTGTGAAATACTACCAATTTATTAATATCAATTAATTTACACATTGAAATTTATATAATTTATAAGTTATCATATACACTTGATAATTTATTAAGTATACATTTTTTAAAAAGCAAATTACAAATTTTATTAGTATAAAAATAAAGAAAAGTACTGGCACACAGATGTGGATACCGTTTCGTATCGGACCAAAACTAGTACGAAATAAATAGTCGATTGTACTGGTTTAAATATTGGTTGGTATCGGCCTATTTCGGATGGTACCAGTCGATATTCAAAATACCAGCCAAATATCAGCCGGTACTGGAAACTTTAAAAAATAAGGGGACTTTTTTGTAAAACTTTCAAAAATTTTTAAAATCTCCCTCCCCTCTCCCTCTCTTTTTTTCAAAGTTTTTTTAATTAGTTATTTTATCTACTTCAACTTTTCTAATTATTTTGAATTTTGAATTTTTGTTTTTAAAATAAAAATAAATATTTTTAATACTAATACTAATTATAAATTAAATAAACTTAAAAATAAATTATTTTTATTTAAATTTATTTTAATATTTTATATAATATTTATTAATAAAGTATTAATAAA
>JAOSBL010000006.1:1105738-1134499 GCA_027568915.1 Erythroxylum roraimae | reverse complement strand
ACTTAACTCATAAGTTATTAAAAACTCAAAAATATAATTAATAGTTATCTAATATATAGAGAAGGATAAAAATGTCCAATATTCTCCGCCGTATCTAATTCACTCTGTCAAATGCGGATAGGCTGTTTAATGATAACTTGCTTATGGGCCCATGTAAACAATGGGCCTAAACGCTGTCGTAGCAGGCCGATCTGCGTTCTTCTTTTTAAATGCTTAAAAAATGGACCGTTGAAAGTCCTTTCCTTTACCATCGAAACGGTCGGCTCTCTCGCGCTGCTTTCAAACACTTGAAAACTCTCTGGTTCTTCTTGTTTCATCCTTCATCTTTTGCTTCTTCTTCTGGCTCAAACAATCGAAAATGGTTAGTAGAAAACGCCCTCAAGTCTCGCCAGATCGGGAAAAATGGGATAAAGTATTTAATGGCTTGGTTAAACTGCTAAAGAACCAACAAGAACAGCTCGAGTCTCTCGTCAAAGACAGGAAACTCCTCGAAGATCGCATAAAAATGCAACACGAGAGATGGGTCTCCGATGTTAGGCTATACCAAGATCACATCTTTCAAGTAAGCCCAGAAATTTTCAGTAAATTTCGGTTCTTTTTGTCTTTTCGAACTAGGGTTTTTGAGGTATGACCAGACTTTGGGGGTTTAGAAGACCTTGAATTATAGTGTTTTATTGTGTAGATGAGGGAGGAATTGACCGAGAAAGAAATGGAACGGTTGCTAGAGGCCGCGAAATCTGATCTGATGGTGGGATTGAAGCAGAGAGATGCTTCTCTTCACAAATTGAAATCAAGTAGGAGCCTTTTTTCTCGTCTCTTTGTATTTAGTTCATGCTATCAACGTGTTTGCTCTTTCTTTATTTGATTCATAGACAAAGATGACTTCTTTTAGTGTCTAACATGGAACTATTTGTTGTTAGATATTTTTTAATAAAAGGATCCTTACAACGGTACTTTTGTTTTTGAATTCAAATACTATTGTTCTGTACTGAAGAGAAAATAGTGTTATTTCGTTATGTGTAAGGCATTCAATTCTTCAATCTTAAAGCTGGTAATTTCCGTTCTTCTGCACAAATCTATGGTTTAAAAGTAGTTGTTTTGAAGGACTAGATGGGGAGAAGGATCCAGTTGTTTGAAACCACAATTCCCTCTTTTGTTCTCTTGTGTTATGCGCAATGATTGCCTATTAAAGAACCTAAAAAACACTTTCTTACACCATCACGTTCATATGCCAGTTTGAGTAATTTTTTTGCTTTGTCAATTTCTTGGAATTACTTGTGTATCTACTTTCTAGCATTGGTTTCGAGATTAACACAATTAATGTGATTCTGTCCTTATTGCAGATTTAATGGAAGATGAATTGGTGGACCTTAAGGATTGGTTCCACTGTCTTATGTCTAGCCTAAAAGTAAGCTCTTCCTTTATATTGAAACTTTCATGATTTTTCTTTTTAAAATCTTTTGGATTTGGGTGTTGTGTATTCTAATTGGTTGCGTATATTTTTATCAGGGAGATAAGGAGAACTCTGACCACAGAAAAGGTGGTAGAGATAGCAATAAAAAGTCACCTGCTTCTAAAGCTGAAGTTGACAGGCTACGGCTTGAATATGAGAAGCTTGCATCTGAAAAGGATTCTGAGATATCTGCCTTATTGAAGGAAAAAAGTTTTGTATGGCATCAGTATAATGTTTTAGAAAGCAACCTCACTACGAAATTAAAGAGTAAAGAATCAGAAGTTGAAAAGGCAAACGAGAAGATCACAACGGTTCTTGCACATGCTGAGATGCTTCAGGCCTCTAATAATGAGAAGGATGAAACAATTGAGAAATTGCAAACTAAACTGGATCATATGGAGGCTGAAACAAGTAATTACAAGGAACAGATATCCAAACTCTCCCAGGAGTTGGAGTTGTTACGGAAGTCTAATAATACTCTAGTTACACCAGTGTTAAAACCCTGCAATGGAGAGCCTAAAAGTTCCCAACCAGGAATCAAATGCAGCAACCGGGATAGGAGCAAAATTGTAGTGAAGAAAGAACAGTCTCCTTTACCCGACAAAGTTCCTTCCAAAGATATCAAAAAGGTACTTGTGAGTCAATCATACGAAGTATAACTTCAGACTGCTTTTGCATTTGTAGGGCATCTCTGAATATTGCACTTCAGATGCTTTGGAATGTACTAATGAGAAAATATATGTAGTAGCTATGTTGAAAGATTGTTCGAAAAATCTAGAGGAGAGACTAGCAGAGTTAGATTAGATATGTTTACAGGATCCTATTGAGAAAAAGTTTGAAAAACAATTCGAAGTACCCACGTTAGTTCACACTGCATTTTATTTGGTACTGGTCTTGAAAATTTTTGCTGGTGATCAACATTCAGGATCCATCCTAACCATATTTCCTGTTTTTCTTGTTTCTTAGGTTGGCAGCAGTTCAAAGAGAAAAGCCACTGAGGTAATTGACATCTCAGAGACACCAAAATTGTTCTCTCCTGCCTTCAAAGTTCCCAAATTGAAGAACAGTTCAACTTCAAAGCTGTTTGCTTCTGCGTCTGTCAGATGATTCGTTCCCAATTTCCATGTAACCTCTTGTTCAGGTTTTGTACTTTCCCTTTATATAACAGCTTATTGAGCTTCCTCTTGGCTCTGTAATTTTAAATCACCTTCATTTCTTGTAAATTTGTACTGTTTTAGACAAGTATTGAATCAGTGTACAATTTCCAGGTGCAATATGCAGTATCATTTTTCTTTACTGTCCTGTTTTTGCGACACTTTTTAGTATTTAACCATTTGACAGATGATTTTGTGGAGACTGATCTCCTGTATAAATTATACTTTGTGAAAGCCATTCATGGTGTAAAAGGGCCTCAACAGATCAGTTTCTGGTATTTTCACCATAATGCGACTTCTACCAACTATCGAGTTTTAGGTAAGGCTTAAGACTAAGGAAGCATTAACTCTGCACAGATAAATGACTCTTAACAGGGATATATAATGGAGCTAAAATCAGAAGCTTTTTCTCCTCCATTTTTGGCCAAAGGTTCAATGCTTGGATTCTAACTGTGGCTTGCGAGACGAGCTGCTACTCCAGTTCTTACTTCTTTTCTCAACCCTTCATAATTGGAGAAGAAGCAACGTTACATAATTGACAGCAAAAGGAACTTTGGATCTAGAAGACATAATTGTACTCATCATCAAACACTTGATTAAGATTTCCTACTTCACTTCAGACATTTACTTAGCCAGCTGTGTAGAACATGACACCTATAACCAGACACTAATTAAACCTCCTGACAATAGGAGACCACATTGCCTGAAAAGATGATTGGTAAGAAACCAACAGCAAAAGCACCACCACCAACAGTAGTATTCTCCAAGGCATGTCCCTGGATCGATTATCCGAACCATACTGTGCTTTTGCGTTAGGAAAGAAGAAACTTTCACAATTGTGAACGAACTGTGCTATGAGTACAAGTAACATAGGCAAGAACAACAGAAACAATTTGAAATTCACAACTGTGTTCTGCAACTGGTTCTTGCATGTCACGGAAGTTGAAGTATAAACAAGGAGGAAGATGATCGCGAAAATGGCAACCAAAGCCGAAGGAGGTGGAGACATAGAAGCTAGTGTGTGCTCTGCCCAACCTTGTCTTGTTTCCATGGTGGACCTCTTCTTTCTCTAAAGAACCACCCCATTTTCCTCTGTTTCTTAGCTTCAAAGGACTCTGGATTCCTGCATAAGCAATGAGTGTCAACTTTAGCATTTAATAGTCTCAAGAGCTTGGGAGGCTGCTTTAGCATAAATTCTGGGGTATTGATTCTATCCACAAGCGACCCATGTTTTGGACTCACCTCCATTGAACTGAATGGATGCCAACAGCATTTATATTCGAAATGCAGGGAAAATGGAATATATTTCTACTTTCTTGCATGTAGGGCCTAGGGAGTAAAATAGGTTAAAATCTATAAAAATCTCGCTAATTTACAAGATACGGTGGTACTGATGAGGTCCAATAATATGCAGTCTTATCTTTAATTAATAGAGAGATTACGGTATTGATGAGGTCCAATAATATGCAGTCTTATCTTTAATTAATAGAGAGATTATTGTAAAATCACATATATAAAAAATATAAAATAATAATAATAATAATAAATACTTAATAAATAAAATATGAAATAAGTAATAAACTAATTAATACACACACAAAGTATAAATATCAACAACAATAATAATAATAATAATAAAATATTTGTTTCAAATAATTTTAAATGTGTGTTTCTATTTTTAATCATTTTTCTCTTATCAAATATTATGTCACATTCAATTTGTTAGTGGTAATTATTATTATAAATAATAAAAATATTTTCTTAATATTTTTATTTGATAATAATAACTATCAATAAATACCAAATAAAAAAGCACTTCTTTTGTTGTTTAAACCTAGTTAAGAACTGCGTCGTTTTGCAAAAAGGCTGAAAATAAAATAGCGTCGCGTTTCGATAAGAAAAGCAGCGTCAAACTGAGCCTCAAAGGTCAGATGATGAAGCTTTAGCTTTAGAATCTCCGAAACCCCACAAGCGGGGCTCTTTGTATAAGTTGAAACTTCACAACAAGAGGGGTTTTTAGTTTTGCCTCCAAAACTTCAATTCAGATTTTCCCGGATATTTCATTTGATTCCCGGAAAAAATGCCGTCGGAAGACGCAAAATCTGTGAAGAGAGAAGCGGTGAAAGCAGAGCAAGAGGCGGAAGATAGGAGCTTGAGTTCAATTCTTCAAGCTCGAAAGAAAAACCCAACAAATGCTGGAAGTTTAGCTGCCAAATCTCGTCCTAAGGAGGGTAAGATGAAGAAAGAAGATTATGAGGACTATGAAGATGAACCCATTAAGGTTAAGGGTTCTTCGGGGTCTCGATCCAAGCCCAAGTCAGAAAAAGTGAAGAAGGAAGTGAGTTTTAGTGATGAAGAGGACGATGATGACAAACCGCTGTCCAAAAGAAGTGTTACTGCCAAAAATACTAGGGTGTTTATTCTTATTTATTAGCTTTTTGCTTACAAATTTTAGAATTTGGTATTTCAAGTTTTCAAGGGATCTTTCTGTTTTATTCTTGTTTCTTTCCGGGGCTGAGGGGTTTAATCTTGAACAAGATAGATTTGTTTGCTGATTTTTTTTTCCTTCTCTGTTTTCATGTTCTGTGGATTGGTTTGAGCTAAAGGAATTAAATAAGAAGAAGAAACAGAAGGAGGAAGCAAAGAAGGTTTCTGTGAAAACAAAAGAGAATGGCAAGGTTAAAAGGGACAGGAAGGTATATGATTTGCCTGGCCAGAAACGAGACATTCCTGAGGAGGTAATATGGTTGAGCAATTTTGCTTTAGTGATGCTTTTATTCTCTGATTATCTGTAGAATGATTTGTGCATTCTGTAAATTACAGAGAGACCCACTGAGGATTTTCTATGAGACACTGTATAAGCAGGTTCCAAGTAGTGAGATGGCTCAAATATGGTGAGACTTCTGTTTCACAATAAGTATGCTATGTCCATAATGTTACTTCCTCTTCTTATTGGCTTTCTTCTGATGCATACAAAAAGTTTGGACCCTTTGAGCTTAGGAACTGGAGTTGAATATCTGTCCTGAAAGAATATTATTGAGTGGTACTTCTTGAACCCTACAATTCCATGTTTTTATGCAGTCAGGAAGCCAACATGGTTATTCGGCCGTTTAGATAAACAGATCTGATGAGAGAATTTTGCATCATTTAAGTTTATTCACGAATCAATGAGTATCTGAGTTAGCCAGTTAAAGCTGAGTTGAACTGTTGAAGTTATCTTCATAGATGTTCTTTTCCTGGTGCACTCTCAATTGTTTATGATTAGTTTTTGAAGATGTTTGATATAAAATCCTGCCATCTTTGTGGTGTTTTAGCTAATGTTCTTGAAACAAGACAAGTTACCATACTCAATGACACAAGTCTATTGTAGCTTATAAGTCAGCAAGATCTTATAATTGATTTTTGAGGTGGGAAGTTGTAGAGAAGTTAGTGAACAAGGATCACTAGTTTTCTGGATACCCAATTAATCGCTTTTTTTGATACTTTTGTTGAGGTGGTCTTGTGTTTGTTTCTATTGGTGTTTTCCAATTAGTGACATCCCGTTCTCTTGCACTTGCTATTTTTGCAGCATTGGCTAGTTCAGAGTCTGTCTTCAATCTTCCTTACTGGTCATGAATGCATAATGTCAAACTTTCCTTACGAGTCAACCACCCTTGCCCCCACCAAAAATTACATTTGCAATGAAGAATGGTTATTTCTTTCCCCCTCATCCAAGTTATCAGACCAACCTGTGGGCATGATCATTTCATAACAGCTTTGTTATGATGAAATGTTTGTTTGAAGTATGTCTCATTTTAGATGTCATTATACTCTATTTTATCTACAGCTGAAGCACTTAGAGTGCTGGGTTTACTTTTCTTTGTGTACTTGACACGTACCAGTCGAAACTCTCTGGATGTGCTGCGCTGCCTGTTATGAACTGTTTGTTAGTTCAAATCTTGAGTTCAGCTTCTTATACTTGGCACCAGTTACTCTGAAGAGTTGTTGAGTAGATTCAGGGGTAGTTACCCTTCAAGTTGCAATTGCAAATTAACCATTTGTAACCATATCGTAATCCTTTAATTTCTTATTTCTCTGTCTTGTATTCACGTTCAAATCTCGTGTAGAGTTGTATATTCATGGATATTCTTCATAGAAGTGATTTTGACCCCAATTTGAGCTTTTGTAAAAGATCTTTCTCCATCTTTACTAGTGCAATCTTCTATGGCTAGATCTAGATAACATCTTCAGCTCGAGGCAACTTGCATTGGACTCTATTTTCAGATCGTTATCGTGTAATGGCTCGTGTTTTGGATGATTTTTCAAGCTTCCGTTTAAATATATTTGCAGGATGATGGAATCTGGTTTGCTCCCAATAGACTTAGCAAAGAAAGTAAATGAGAAGAAACAGAAGAAGAATCAAATCAAGGTCACTTCTCCATTGAAAGGAATTACTCCTGCAAGAAGGGCACAAACTGAAAACATTAGGAAATCGACAAATACATCTTCAGTATCACAGAAAAAGAAGATAACCGGAACCGGTACAGTTGCATCGAAGCAGTCGAAGAAACGAAAGATTGGAGATGGAAGCTCTGAAGATGATTCTGACCGGGATTTCTTAGTTAATATAAGCACAAAGAAACACAGAGCATCTTGAAAAAGGAAAATTGAATCCATCCATTTGGAAGTATTACTGTTTTAGTAGATGAATTGCTAACATGATCCATCAATTTGGGATCAATGGATTGCTTATGGATAGTATATTGACATCTTTATGAAGAGAACTTTCAGGGAAACAAATTTTTCTTTCTTTTGACCACTTAGATCAGCTCGGATTCGATTTGATTAAGTTCGAAGTTGGATATTTGGTCTCAACTTAGAAATATTTTTTCATTATGTACGTAGTAGGCAAAGAAATAAGGTGTTTAGTGCAATGATATAACTAAAAACTATGTTCTTATGTCAACATATTATCCAAACTCATAACGATGGTGTACTAAAAGAAAGAAATTAATACTTATTGACTAAAAAATATTTAATCGTCAATTTATAGAACAAGAAAAATAAAAAAAAACTATGAAAAAAGTAATTAAAAGTTAAGCAAAATAAAAAGAGAATTTGGTAAATTTTATAATCATATAAAAATTAGGTAACGGTCTAATATCAATTTTGAAAAATTTTAGTTTGAGCAATTACAATTTAATAACTTATTGTATTTATCCAATCTCTAGTTAAAAGTGTATTTTGATTCTCGAATTTTATAACATAATATATAATAGAATATAACGTTTTAAAGTGTTCAAATTGAATCCAAATATTTTCAAAACGTATCCTAATTAGATGAAAAATTTAACAGGGTTAATTTTTTGTTAGTTAAATGTCACATTAATACGAACGTGATTATTTTTTAAATAAAAAGTGAGCTCTACTATTATATGGACAAGTGAGATTCACCGACTAAAATATATAAATATGAATCCATTATCACATAAAAATGAACCCACTGTTTGAAATATATAAACAATGACCCTGTTGTCTAAAATATATAAACATTAACCAAGCTATCAAGTGGCCGTGGGACTCAATTTTTAATTAATTTTAAAAAGCTCACTTTTAAAAAAAATGTAAAAAAAATGATGACATGACATTTAATTGATAGAGAGTTAATACTCTCAAATGGCTCACTTCGGGTGGTTGAGTTGGTGAAGTAGGGTCAAAAGGTCTTGTGTGCAAATCTTCCTACCTACACTCTCTCGATCGAGCCTATCGTATAGAGTTTGCCTAGTGCTGAGTACCCAATTGACGTAACTTGCAAGCTATTGTATCAATTCGAAGATTTACTCAGTGCGCATCCAAAAAATAACGGCTACAAATTCCTCCGTTTTCAAAAAAAGAAGAAGAGTTAATACTACCAATTTTTTTGTCTATTTAAAGTTTGTTCTACTCGTTTTGAAAAAGTTAGAGTTTCAAGTTATATTTTACCGTAAACGTTAAAGTTCAAAATATACTTTTGTCCTCCGATCATACAAACATAAGGTTTTTTAATTAGAATGTTGATAAATTTTATATTCATGGTAAAAAATAAAATTGTCACCTCATATTATGCTCTAAAATATATGAAAAAAAATAAATTTTAATTATTACAATTAGATGGAGAGTTTTTCTACTTCAATTTTAAATTATTTTATAAAATAAATTTACGTTATATAATATAATTAAAAAATTGGGCGCTAAAACATTAATAAAATACCAACATAAATATTATGAAGGTTTTTGGGTATAAATATTTTTCTACCTTTGAATTTAAAATTATTCTCTTAAAAGAGTCCTATTTCAACTGTATAACCAAACTCCATCCTCATGCAACTCTAATAGTCCATTCTTAACTAGAAAAAGCTAAACCTCATCTTCATGCAAATCTTAATACTCCTTTCGTGGTTAGGATTATGGTGTCCCTCTCCTTCAATGTAGACTCTTCTTCTAAGATATAGATGTTTCTTTGTTAGTGACTCGCCGGAAAATAAAAACAACTTCATTATCTTTTTCACCGTGAGAGAAGCACAATGATAACGCCGATCGTCAGGACAAAAGGTGGCACTTTTTCACTTCTCTTCGACGTTACTGAGGAAGAGCTCGACGTCGCAACAGTGTTACGTGATTTGCATAGTTACGTTGAAGCTGAGGCTCGCGGGGTTCCATTAAAACCGACCACTGAAACTTCCTCTTCTCGTTGGGGTGCCAAACGAATAAGAACTTCCGCTAAGAAGCCGTCTTCCCAGTTGCCGTCAACCGTACCTACTCCACCGCCGTCAGTTCCGTCTACTTCCCGTGGAACCGGTGTTAGAGATGAGAAGACCAACTCTTCATTCACTCTGTCTACGCAGTCAGTTCCGTATACTTCCGGTCCACCAACGGTTCCGTTGTCGCAGTCATCACCATCCCCTCAGACGCAGGCAGTTCCGTCTACTTCCGGTCGACCCTCCGTTAGAGTTGAGGCGCGGACCACTTCATTCCCTCGCAATGGCGCTAATGACTTGAATCCCAACCGTTTGAACAAGACAGCCCCAGCTAGACAGGTGCGTGTTTGTTTCAGAATCCTTGCTCCCTAAAATTTTCCAACTTCTTGTCCGCCTACGCCGTCGTTTCTGTGGTTTAGGTCTAAAGTTTTGGGATTTCCGTATGCTGTAATTGTACTGTTTGACTTATTTAATTATCTCGTTGGCTTCCTGAAGAAGAAGAAGAAGACGAAAGAGGAATTGCTAGAAACCGTGGAGAATTTGACTAAGAGCAACGAATTTCTTGTACTGGTAAATTAATATTTATTATTTTCTTAATATTCAATCTTTAAATTAATACAGATACTGACCATCTTCTTCTTCTTAATCCAAACAGGAGATTGAGAAAAGGAAGCTTGAGTTGAAGAAGAAGGCAGCCATTAACGAGTTCCTGAAAGCAAAGAAACAAAACGTAATGGAGCTTTTTTGCTTTAACCTTTTTTCTTCCTTATAGCTGTGTTAACTTACTTACTACTATCTTACATTACAGTTAAGTTCCGCCATTGATGGTTCAAAGACTTCTCCAGAACCAAGCACCGTACCCCAACTGGGCATTCTGAAATTACCTGCTACGGTAAATTAATATTTATTATTTTCTTAATATTCATTCTTTAAAAAAAGACTGACCATCATCATCATCGTCATCTTCTTCTTCATCATCTTCTTCTTCTTCTTCTTCTGCAAAATCCAATCAGGAGACTGAGAAAAGGAAGCTTGACTTGGAAAAGAAGGCAGCCATTAACGAGTTACTGAAAGAAAAGAGACAAAACGTAATAAAACTTCTTTACTTTAACGTTTATTTCCTCATGGCTGTGCTAACTTGGTACTTTCGTAATATTCAGCTAAGATCCACCATTGAAGGTTCGAAGACTCCTCCAGAAAAAACCACCGTACCCCACGTTGGCATTCCGAAACTATATCTTCATATCCGTAACGGTCATCAAGAACCGAACGAATCTAATCCGACCACCGCGATCGCAGGACCAGAGACTCGGTGGCATTCATCGGAAGATGGTGAAACTATGGTGTTGGCGGCTTCGATTAGAGCAATTGCTAACCAAAAGCCGTCTTTAAGTGAAGTTCTCTGGAACAGGAAGGACTCCACATCTGTTCAGGCAGCGAGCGGTGAAGCAAGACACGACAGGATGGTGACTAAGAAGGAGGGGATGAACAAGAATGGCAGTCTGGTGACTAAGAAGGATGAGATGAACAAGAATGGCAGTCTGGTGACTAAGAAGGAGGAGATGAACAAGAATGGAAGTCTGGTGACTAAGGAGGAGATGAACAAGAATGGCAGTCTGGTGACTAGGAACGAGGAGATGAACAAGAATGGCAGTCTAGTGACTAAGGAGGAGATGAACAAGAATGGCAGTCTGGTGACTAAGAAGGAGGAGATTAACAAGAATGGCAGTCTGGTGACTAAGAAGGAGGAGATGAACAAGAATGGCAGTCTGGTGACTAAGAAGGAGGAGATGAACAAGAATGGCAGTCGATTTGTGAACTTCCTAACCAAAGGCTGTCTTTAAGTGAAATTCTGTGGAATCGGAAGAACTCCATAGCTGTTCAGGCAGCGAGTGGTGAAGCAAGACACGACAGGATGGTGACTAAGAAGGAGGAGATGAACAGTAGCGGCAGTAAGTCGCATTTTCCGTACACGAAATTATGCTGAAGATTTTATTTTATATAAAAAAAATTATTATTAATATTGATGGTAAATGTAACTATTAATCTTAGATTGGGAATTTTTTATTTTAGTGATTTTTATGACCAACAGAGTCAATATTACATAAAATTATTCTTAGATTATATATAAGAATATTTTAAACAATATTGTCTTGATAGTTACTAACAATATTTTAAAAATTAGACCGAAAATTAATCCGGTGAGATGAGAGGTTTAAAAATTTCAACTAATTTAAAATATGATCGAAAATAATTTTCATTACTTATTAAAAATATTAAAGTATCATTAAAAAAGAAATTTTTAAATAAAAATTATTGATTTATTTTAGTTTATAAGAACTTATTAATTTATAAAAATTAACTGATCAATTAATAAATTGATCAGTTTTTAACAATAAAAATTAATTGAAACAAAAAATTCGACGGTTCAACAATTTTATGATTGAATTGGCTGAACTGGTTGAGTTTTTTAATCATTCGTTTCAGTAAATATGTATTCGATATTTTTCTTTGTTTTTGTTTGAATTTGGCATGATAGATATTATGTATACGGTATTAATTTGCCTCTTTTATTCTTTTCAAGTGCATAACTATGTTTTTTTTCTTAATTATATATTTTTTAATGTTAATAGTATAAATATTATATTTTCCTTAATTATGAAGTATTTTTTAAGAGTGAAACAATAATCTATAAAAAGATATTTCAGAATTCTAATTTAAATTCTTTTTTATTAACTTGCTTTAGGGTTGCTTGACTTAAGTAACTAAATCACTATGAAAAAAAAAGGTTTGGGATTAGAACTAGCTCTACTTTGGGCCTTATTTTCCTAAAAATACGAGTCTGGGCTTGAGTTTGGGTTGCCCATGCCCTGCCCTACTCAAGGCTTGACCCTTATAAACAACATGACATTGGTATGTTAAAAATGAATTTGTTTTATAATTTTAATTTATAAAAAAAATTTAAGCTACGTTTTCTCAAACTTAATCGAGCTTAGGCTCGAGCTCTTTATTTCTAACCATTTAATATTATTGTTTTATCATCGTCATCATCACATTCAGTCTGAAGTTTCACAATAAAGTAAAATTTGAGAAGGTATAATAATATGCAGCCTTACCCCTACATAGTAGAGAGACTGTTTTCGGTAGAACCACATGCAGATATGACATAAAGATATAACAAAAAAGTCAAATAAATATAAAAGATGTAAAAAAATTATTTTACAAATTAGTACAATTATTTATTATCTCTTTCACGTTTAAAATAATTGTTAAGCCAACTGATTCCTTTCAAATTAATTAAATAAATTTTCAAATTAAAAATAATTACAAAAAAGTGAATTTACAATTAAGTTTTAAATTTAAGTATTCGACCAGATCTTGAATTTAATTTAAGATCTGAAACTAAACTATGATTCAACCACAACTGATTCATTGTCATATTTAATTATGATTAACAAATCAAACCAATTTGAACGATTAGACGGTAAAAATTTTGAACTGATTAATTTTTCGATTGGATTTTTAACTTTTTGATTCAATTTACTTTAATAACTTCAATTGTTAAAAACTGATCAATTTATTAATTAATTAGGCGATTTTTATAAACTAACAAATTTTATAAACTAAAATAAACTATGTAATTTTTATTTAATAATATCAATTTTTAAGTAAACTTTAAATTACAGACATTTTCTTTTAATATTATTTAAAAAATTTCAATCTAAATCAATCTTTTATACTTTAAACTATTGTAATTTTTAAAGCATTAATATTTTCCTTCATTAAAGTGGGCCCAAAACACTAGTCGGAGTTCCTCTTTCACCGTCAGATGATCATCGGCATGCATTATCCTGACCGTACGATTTTACTTAACCATAGTTCTCGAGTTTCCCCCGGAGTCTTAACCTGGGTTCTGAACCAACTCTAGGGTTTTAGTTACTTTATATATAAGCCCAAGCCTTCACTTCCTCTACTGCCTTGCCTGTGTACATGTGCGTGTGCGCGCCGTACATAAACAATATTCTATTTTTTCTGTGTTCCTCTCTCTCTCTCTCTCTTCAACTATCTGTCTCTGTCTCTCTTCTGACGCTATACTATGTGGTCGTGTATTTAATCTGTGTGATTTACGGGTTGTTGATATTTAATATTGCAAGTTGGTCTGAGAAAAGTGAGCAAGTGACGAGAACAGTAATGGGTTATGAGAAGCAAGCACGCATGCGAGCAGTGTTCTTACCTCATTACTTCCATGACTCTGATGCTTTCTTTTCCCTTTTATCAACAGTGTGGGATTTGTATTACAGGAGATGTGTTCTTAATTTTTTTTCCTTGTTCTTATATATTTGTATGTATTTTATATATTTAATATAATTTAATGGCGACTGAGTTAAAATTCGATTGGATTAGACTTAATAATTGGAAAATTTTGAATTAAATTTTATTTAATTATGAAAATTAAATAAATTAAATTATATTTGATTTATTAATATAATTTTGAAGGCTGAAAAATACTTTTGGTATTATCACACCCTTGATGAGACGGAGGTCGACATTGCTGCCATGTACTTTGAAGGTGACGCTCTTGATCTCTTTGCATGGATCAACACTGAACGGACTTTGCTTTATTGGGCGGAACTCACGGAGACGTTTCAAGAGCATTATGGCCCAACAGAGTTTTAGAACCCGGACGAGTATCTCTGTGGCATCAAACTGACGGAAACAGTGCAAGAGTATCATCAGGAATTTGCTAAGCGATCTGTACGAGTGAAGAATTGGCCAGAGCACTGTCTCTTAGGTGTTTTCCTCAAAGACTTGAAGGGGGAACTCAAGGCGGACGTGCTCATCCAACCAGAAGCTAAGAACGAATTACAAGGCGATGAACTTGGCAACTGAATATGAAGCCGAAACTTAGATCGGGCGTGGGCCTAAATTGAGCGGTTTATCCAACCTGACCTGACCCAACACCAATACCATCTGGGTCGCACGTGATTCACGTTTTTCTAGAGCAAAAATTCAGCTCGCAACGAACGCGAACTCTAACATGTCTTCTTCAGCACAAAATCTGACTGCAAGCTCGTGGGATGTTGAGAAACAAAAACGGTGAGATAAGGGAAAGGGACTCTGTTATCTACACAATAAGAAATTTCAGCCGGGTCATCGTTGCAGGGCAGGTACTTTAAAAATTATGGAAATCACTAAAGAATGAGAACTAGTAGCTGATTTCGAATATGAAAATGAAGAAGATTAAGAGATGCAGGTCAAAATCTCCTTCCACGCTATCCTGGGCAGTAACTCAGGTTCAACTATGAAGCTACATGGGATACCGAATCAGAGGAAAATAATTATTCTTGTAGACAGTGGTTCTGCCCACAATTTTGTGGCTCAAACACTTGTTTCAGAATTGAAGTTGTCCACTCAAACTATCGCTTCATTCGCTGCAATAAGGTGTGTAGACGGCTTCGAATTCAGGTTCAAGATTTGAAGATTGTGGGTGATTTCATTCCATTCATTCTTGCCGGTGTTGACATGGTTTTAGGAATTGAATGGTTGGCTTCCTTAAACACCGTGCAAGTAAATTGGCAGCAAATGTTCATGATTTTCTGGGTTGATGGCCGAAGATACAAATTGCAAGGGCTACATCGGAGTTCAACTTCTAATATAGAATTGAGAGTAATGACTAAGCAAAATGAGTCTTCAGGGAGTTTGCGTCAGAAGCTCACTGATATTGATGGCCTACTCCAAGATTTCTCAGATATATTCGCTGAACCAACATCTCTGCAATCTCTCTGCAGTCATACTCATGCCATCAATCTTCATCCTAATGCTCAACCTCCAAACATACAGCCCTATAGATATCCTTATTTTCAGAAGGATGAAATTGAGAGGCAAGTTGCTGACTTGTTATCTAAAGGATTCATTCGACCTAGCTTTAGTTTGTTCGCTAGTCCTGTGCTGCTAGTTAAGAAGAAGGATGGTTCATGGATGATGTGTATTGACTATCGGGAACTCAATCACATCACTATTTCTGATAAGTATCCTATACCTAATGTAGACGAGTTGCTCGATGAACTCCATGGTGCTACCTACTTCTTAAAGATTGATGTTCGCTAGGGTTATCATCAAATTCGAGTTCAACCTGAAGATATTCATAAAACGACATTCTAAACACATTCAGGCTATTATGAATTTACTGTGATGCCATTTGGCCTCACAAATGCTACTTCCACATTTTAAGCCGTAATGAATGATTTCTTCCGTCCCCATTTGAGGAGTTTTGTCTTAGAATTTTTTGATGATATTTTAATTTACAACACCTCTCCTCATCTTCATAAGTTTCGTTTAGAAGTGGTCTTTAATTCATTACGCTCACAATGCTCATGCTAAGAAGTGCACTTTTGCCCAGCAACAAGTGAATTTTTTGGGACACATTGTCTCACAAGTAGGTGTTGGCGTTGACCCGGAGAAAATTGAGGCCGTATAGCAATGGCCTTCTCTGATTAATATCAAAGAACTTCGTAGTTTTCTTGTACTCACAGGTTATTATAGACGATTTCTGCAAAATTACGGAGTCATTGCTAAGCCACTTACTGATCTCACCAAGAAGGATGCATTTTGTTGGAATAAACGGGCTGAAATTGCATTTCAGAAGGTCAAGGATGCATTGACAATAGTGCCAGTCTTGAAGCTACCAGTCTTTCACTGTTGAATATGATGCTTCTATGGAAGGGATTGGAGTTGTTCTCATGCAACAAGAGCACCTTATAACGTATTTCAGTAAGGGACTCTCTTTCTCTAATAAGTTTGCCAGTCAACTTATGATCGTGAATTATTGGCTCTTGTGCTTGCTGTCCAAAATTGGAAACATTTCTTAATTAGCCATCATTTTTATGTCAAGATTGATCACAATAGTCTTAAACACTTGCTTGAGCAACGGATTTCTATAAATTCTTAGTAGCGTGTAATTTTGAAGTTGCTACCCTTTGATTTCACTATATTATATAAAGTGGGGAAGGATAATGCAACAGTTGATGCGCTCTCCCGAAAACCACAACAAGCTGATTTCTTTAATTTAATCATGGTTGTACCTCTAGATTATTCTGATTTGCAAGAAGCATATCTCCGGGATAATCACAACAAGAATCTCACCTCTAACTTACATAAAGATTCATCCTCACATTCTAATTTTCAGTGGTCAGCCAATAAGCTCTTTTACAAAGGCAAATTGGTAATCCTTTCTAATTTCAACTTACGTGCAACTCTTTTGGTTGAAGCACACGAAACCCCCATTGGTGGACATGGAGGTTATTTGAAGACTTTAAAGAGGCTTTCAGATCATTTTTATTGGCTTCACATGAAGAACAATGTCAAGCTTCATGTTTAACAATGCTTGACTTGTTAGCGCAACAAATATGGAATTCTTGCACCTACTAGTCTTTTATAGCCACTACCCATTCCAGAAAAAATTTGGGAAGATATTTCCATTGATTTTGTAACTGGGCTGCCTGAATCTTAAGGTGTTGACACTATATTTGTAGTAGTTGATCGCTTGAGTAAATATAACCATTTTTTGCCACTTTCTCATTCGTATACAACTAAAATAGTGGTTGGAATCTTCTGCAAGGAAGTTGTTCGTCTCCATGGCATGCCTCGTTTAATAGTTTTTGACCGAGATTCAATTTTCCTAAGTTCTTTTTGGCAAGAGTTGTTCCGTTTCAGTCAAACTTGTTTACAGATGAGTACTTTCTACCATCCTCAAACCGATGGCCAAATAGCAGTTGTCAACCGATGTTTAGAGGCCTATTTACGTTGTTTTGCCCATGAACAACCCAAAAAATGGAGTTCCTACTTTTGCTGCGCTGAATATTCATACAACACTGGTTTTCATGTTTTTACGGGCACTATACCTTTCAAGGTGGTTTATGGCAGGGACCTACCACTTTTACATCCATTTACGAAGGGTGAGATTGCTAATGCAGAATTAGAAGACCAATTATTGATGAGAGATGCAATGCTGAAACTGCTAAAAGATAATCTTGTTAAGGCTCAAGCACGTATGAAATATCAACAAGACAAGAAGCGTAGGGAACTTTCTTTTAACGTTAGAGATTATGTCTTGCTACGCATTCAGCCCATTAGACAAAAATCTCTATCCAAGCAACGCTATGAGAAGCTATCTCCTAGGTTTTTTGGGCACTACAAAGTTCTGAGAAAGCTAGGTTCAGTAGCTTATGAACTGGAACTTCCACCAGTTGCACGGATTTATCCAATTTTCCATATTTCCTTGCTTCGCCCTGCTCATGGTGTTCTACCACCATTATCACCAGCTCCACTACCCATTTCTATTGATTGTGAACTGCAATTGCAACCAGAACGTGTGCTTGACCATCGCTGGACTTCTATACAAGATTTGGAGTTATTGGTAGCTTGGAGAAGACGACCTCTTGAAGATGCTACTTGGGAAGACTATGACCTCTTTGGTGCTCAATTTCTAGATTTCCTTGAGGACAAGGTGATTTTCGAAAGGGGGAGACGTGATAAACCCCTAATTACGTATTCCAGGAGAAAGCCACGTGCTAAGCAAGAGTGAATCAGCAGATCATTTTTAATTGTTTTATGTCTGTTCTACGTGTCCTAGGATGTAGGAGTCCGTTATGTTTAATGGTTAGTTGAGGATCTTATTTCAGATATACTTCCATTTCTCTGTTCTGTTAGCTGGAGGGTCAATCATTTTAGGCAATTAGTTATTTCATTTGTCTATAAATATTATGCATTACAGGATACAGAGATATGACTAATAATACAACTCATTCGAACATTTCGTTCATGGAGATTTTCCCATTGGCTATTATTCCTTCTTTAAGTGAGATTCTTGCTTACAGAAAGCTTAATAGATATTTATTCTGCTTTTATGTTTTAATGTACCTAGTCCCTACCACTTATCTCTGATTTAGGATTGACTTGGGCCTGAATTGGGCTTGGACCTGAGAAGATGATCTCAGGTTTGACCCCAAAAGCTTGATTGTCTGTCCAAAATAATGTCCCACGTCCTTAGATTTGGTGCCGTATCTTCCATTTAGGATTGACAATTGGCATGAATTGGGCTTGGGCCTGAAAAGACGGTCTAAGGTTTTACCCGAAAAGCTTTATTGTCTGTCCAAAATAACGTCCGACATTCTTAAATTCTCATCTCATGGGCGATCTTTAACACTTCCAGGGGTTCTAAATGAAGAGTATTATAGAACAGATCAACAATATCATAGCAACAAATAGTTCAGAAAGATAACAGCAATCGTAGTATAGCATAAATAGTAAAAACACATACGAGGGAGGCAGAACCAGACTGCTACTCACTACTCCTCGTAACCCTCTTCAACACCTTCCTCGTACTCCTGCTCATCGGCGGTTGCGTCCTGGTATTGCTGATACTCCGCAACCAAATCGTTCATGTTGCTCTCTGCTTCAGTGAATTCCATTTCGTCCATGCCTTCCCCAGTATACCAGTGCAAGAAGGCCTTGCGACGGAACATGGCCGTGAACTGCTCGCTCACTCTTCTAAACATCTCCTGAATTGAGGTGGAGTTGCCGACGAAAGTAGACGACATTTTCAGACCTTTTGGTGGAATGTCGCAGACGCTAGACTTAACATTGTTAGGAATCCATTCCACGAAGTATGATGAGTTTTTGTTTTGCACATTGATCATCTGTTCATCCACCTCTTTGGTGCTCATTTTCCCTCTAAACATGGCTGAGGCAGTCAAATAGCGACCGTGCCGGGGATCAGCAGCACACATCATGTTTTTGGCATCCCACATCTGTTGTGTTAGTTCCGGTACAGTGAGTGATATGTACTGCTGCGAGCGGAAAGAAGTGAGCGGCGCAAATCCTACCATGAAGAAGTGCAAGCGGGGAAATGGGATAAGGTTCACAGCCAACTTCCTCAGGTCAGCATTCAGTTGTCCTGGAAACCTTAGTGAACATGTTACACCACTCATGGTGGCAGAGATCAAATGATTCAGGTCACCAACTGCAAAATTAAAGAAGAAAGAGCAAAAGTTTAGTATCTAACACATCTTATCTAATGATATTCCCTCCAAAAACCAATAACTCACAGCTCGGAGTGCTGAGCTTCAGAGTTCGGAAGCAGATATCATAAAGTGCTTCATTGTCAAGAACCATGCATTCATCCGCATTCTCAACCAACTGATGCACTGAAAGGGTGGCATTATACGGCTCCACAACAGTGTCTGAGACCTTCGGGGAAGGGAAAACAGAGAATGTTAGCATCATCCTATCAGGGTATTCCTCCCTGATCTTTGATATTAGAAGCGTTCCCATGCCAGATCCTGTGCCTCCTCCAAGTGAGTGGCAGACCTGAAACCCTGTTCAAAAGGGTTGCAACGAAATACATAAGAAGAAATTTTATGTGACAATTCATAAATTCAAATGTATATAGTGTGATCTCAAAATGATCGATCCATTGAATTTGATGAGCAGCTTCTTGCTCCCCAAAATCCTACTGAAATCTTCAGGACAATCTGACTACAAACTAGTGGAGTTATACAATGTGAAAACTTTTTATATGGTCAAGAAATCCATGATTCTTACAATTTTCTTTTCGTCAATCCAACACTAAAAAGTAAAAGGACCAATTTCATGGTCATTAGTTCGTGACTTTTAGCGATTATCACTGCTAGTTATAGTATTGATGGTCACCCATACCTACCAATCCCGGTAATCCCAGTAATAGTAACTTTTTCCATAAGTAAACATCAAAATCCCAGAAAATGTTTTGACATTTTCAATCTAATTTGGTTAGTTTTGCTACCATCACTCGGATCCACAAACTATTGATCATATTCCCACATTTTATGGAGACATCCATTTCCAAAAAGAACATTGTCAATGAACTACCAATCCCATGGTCATGTCAACATCAAACTGTCTTTTTCTTTTTCATATCTACTGAACAAGCTTCCTCTTTCCGGCAAAAGATAATTATGCACGAATCATTTCCACTTCTACACTTTAACTTTCTCAACCAAATTACGAGGATGCAACTTTACTGGGTAGTCAGATCTACTTTTGTGCAAGCATTTTGCCTGTTTCAAGCTTTTCAGTGATAGGACCACCACTACAGGATTAATTGATACAATACCATCAATCGCCGTTGGATCTGCTTATCTTAATTACACTTTAACACCTAAATATTTACTGGGCCCACATTCCTCACAATTTCGGTGTAAACAAATGATAAGGTCTCAGCAATGTGAATCTTACCCGAGAAGCACAAGACAACCTTTTGTGCGTATAATTAAGTTACTACCAAAGAACTTATGAACATGACAACCTTGTGATAAACTGGGATTTCAATGGAGTAAGAATGAAATCACCATGCATTAGATCAGAGAAATTGAAATGAGTAACTGAATTATGATACAGTTATACATATACCTTGTAAGCAATCACAATTCTCAGCCTCCTTGCGAACGACATCGAGAACAGAGTCGATCAACTCAGCACCTTCCGTGTAATGACCTTTGGCCCAATTGTTGCCAGCACCGGACTGGCCAAAGACGAAGTTATCGGGTCGAAAGACCTGACCGTAGGGGCCGGATCTGATACTGTCCATGGTACCCGGTTCGAGATCCATGAGAACCGCCCTAGGAACATAGCGACCACCCGAGGCCTCATTGTAGTAAACATTGATTCTCTCTAACTGGAGATCGGAATCTCCGTTATATCTTCCGGTTGGGTCCACGCCGTGCTCGTCGCAGATCACTTCCCAGAACTTAGACCCGATCTGGTTGCCACATTGGCCGCCTTGTACGTGAAGGATCTCTCTCATTGTGGCGGTGGTGGCGGTGGTTTGATGTTTGAGACAAAGGAGTGTTTATTTCTAGGGAATATGGGAGAGGAACAGACAGAGATGGGATCGACAAGAACGGTGAAGGATATATATAGGGAGGGACGTCAGGGGCAAAATGGTAATAATGGGTAATTCTTATTGTGTTATGACATGTTCATGTGAGATGGACAGACAACAAGTAACTGAGCTGAGGAGAGGTGGGACGTTTAAGATGGTTGGGCCCATGTCTGGCACGCTGTCTGTACGACAGCGTTTGTGCCACCTGCTCCGGTTTTGTAGCTTTATTTTGTTAACAAATTAGAAATTGTTAAATAATTTTTTAATTTCTCATTTTAGTTTTTAGTTAATTTTACAAAATTTTTAACCAACAATAATAAACTACTGTAAATAAATTTTATAAAATATTCATTTAAAAACATTCTATATCTAAAATTTAATACACATTTCAACATAAAATTTTCTTTAATAAATTGATTTTATAAATTATTTAGCGAAGAATAATATATTTTATACTTATTTTGAGTTTTTTATGGCCCTGACTTATATATATTTTTAAAATAACATTATTCTAATTAATTAATTTTTAATTATTTTATTAAGTTAATTGAAATAAAATAAAAATGTCACCTTTAATTTTATGATATATTTTTTTAAATCTTTTTTTAACATTGTGATTGCTCTTATGAAATATAATAATTAAAAAATTAATTAAGTACATTATTTTATTTAATTGGTTTAATTGATTTTTATCATTTTTAAAAATTGATTGAGACTGGATTAAAATATAAACTTTAATTTTAAATTATTTTTTAGAGTTTTCTCTCTGATTGTGATTATTCTTATGAAAAATAATAATCAGAAAATTTGTAGCCAGAAAAGCCACGGATTCTATGACCTTAAAATACAAGGATAAGAGTTAGGGCTTGGATTCTATGATCTTTGCTAAGTCTGAGAACTGTTTAAGTTACCATTCCAGGTATACTTTCTTGTGCAGTAGTTAGGATTTGAGGTCTGAAATTGGCTGACAGGAAATTGGGAGGTCTTGAAACCTCCAATGTACTTGGAAACTACAGTTAGAACCAGAGGCAATGTCTTTACAGCAATCTTTTCCTAGTCCAGAGACCATGCCTGGAACCAAATCCAAAGGAGTTGAGTCATGACCTGAAAGTACATAACTCAGTGTTAGTTACAAGCTTAGATGGTAATCTCACCTGGATCTTTCCATCAGAGGAACCAGCATACAGCATTCCACCATCCATATCAGAAGCTAAAGATGCGATCTTGGAGTCTCCTCCACCGACAACCTTAATGGAAGCAATTCTGGTGAGCCTTTCTTTTAACCAAACCTCAATCATCCCAAACTTTGTTGCTGTGAAGATGAAGTCATTGTTGGTGATAATGCGAGTGATGTCAAATCTGGTTGAGAATGATCCTAATATTGCCTTGGTTGTGAGTGAAAATACCTGCCATGAACACCATTTTTGTTCTCAATCATAAAGCATAGTTTCTGATATCAGTAAGCAGTGATGGGAATAGGTCAGGTTGAATCCAAATGATTGTCTGATCGAACCTGAATAGAGTTCGGTGAAACCAGATTTGATTTGTTAATTTTAGGTCCGTCGGACTTTTTGATCATGCCTTAGTAAAAGAGTAAGTATGTGTAGTTGCTCACCTTTCCTGCTATTCCATCAACAGCTGAACCACCAACAAAGAGAGTGTCTTCATGTATATGTAGGGACCGTATAGATTGTTTCCCTAACAACTTTTTTGAACCAGAGTAGAACTTGGTTGTTGTTAATTTGGATAAATCAACTTCCTGTAAGTTTTTTTAAGAACTTGTGAAATGTTCAGTACCAGGAGAAACTGTTTCAGGTGATAGGAATGGTTCAGAAAGTAGGTAACCTGGATGGTGTAACCAGAGCAACCACAGTATAGCCTATTGCCTGTCATAGCAAGGCATTTCACATTTTTTTTGGCGATCAGATGCTTAAGAGGTCCAGACCAATTATATACCTGAATACACAACAGCTTTTTAGCATATACTTCAGTTCTTCTGCTCTTGTAATGTATACATTCTTTGAGTTATATAACTACGATAAACTTAAACTTGCCTTAACACCTGTTCGTTGAGAAATGAAACAGGCTACTGTAGGATTAGCCACTAGGTCATACACTGCCTCTTCCACATCATGAACTTGAATACAATTCATTTCTCCAGATTTTATCACCCAAACCTTTGGAAAGAAAGCACACAAGAACATTGGAACATAGTCACTTTAGTAGTGAAAAATTTCCTGTGTTATGGGAATGGCTTACACGAATTGTTTTGTCTAGAGAACCACTGTAGAGTCTGTTGCCCGAAGATAAAATTTGGAGGCAAGTGACTGCCTTCGAATGTTCACGAACTTCTTGAATTAGCCTTATAACCCTCTTCCCAGCATCCCACATCTAAAATAGAGCAACTAGTTAGCTGCTGCAGCTTCCTGCAGTTATGGACATCGTGGTTTAGACGCATACCTTTATGGTTCCATCGGAATGCCCGCTTATAATACGACCTTTCAGGCAACGTAAAGACGTTACATCACCATTTTTTGATGATTCTAGCTCAACCACGTGATTACAGTTCCATAATTCTGTCTAGAATGCACAACAAGTGTAATAAGCTCATCTTTCTATGTATGAATTATGAAAAGAATGTAAAATAATTTTGTTCTTTACTTACTGCATTGACTGAGGAGGAGTTCATCAAAGATTTCAGCAAATCGTTGGCAATTCCCGAGTTACGCTTGATCTTTCTCAAAGGTATGTGAATGCATTTAGCATAATTTGCGAGTTCCTTAAGTGCAGCTTAAATCATAAAATTTCAACTTAGAGCTTTCTGAAATATAATGGAATCATCTGTAAGTGTTTGATCACCTAAAGTTAGCTCACCTGGGGCACTAACTAAAGTTTTCAGAGCAAGAGTTGCCAAAATCTTTTCTTCCATGATCTTAGAGCACTGGAGGATGTTGATGAATTCGTCAAGCAAGGATTTGCTGGCAACATATTTTACACCCGTATCAGGAAGAACTGAAATCATGTAAACGAGCCATGTAGAAATGACCAGGCATGACTTTGCCATCTCCAAGGAGTTACTCTTGAAGCATTCCTCCAGAGCCTTGAAGATGGAGCCGTTTTCGTGATTGCAAATGGCAAAAGCAACCCTTTTGTCCCAGGAATTCACAGCCTTCTCTTCGGTTCCCTTCACGAAATAAGCACTTGTTAGTTCGGATGTGGCAGTATCATGAAATGAGGAATTCCAATCTTTCTTGCTAACATAAAATGCAGATGCAAACTTTTGTTTCTGCAAACTCATCTCCAGGCTTCTTCTGCCACTCTGACTTCATTAGAGCTTTGTAAGGTTTATCAAACCCTGCAATATTTAATAACCAAGCTTCCATGTATGATCGCCCAGATGAAGTCAGTCTCCCAGAAAGTGATAGTAAAGTGTTCAGAGACATCATTTGAGAATCAGGGAAGTCTCTTCTGTGCAGTGCTTCAATTAGTTTTTCAATTGCTTCTTCCCTATAAATACTCATCTTCCTTGGTTCGGCCTGGCATTTACATTAGGGAACACATGATTAGATAATCAACTATGTAATGAAAAAATTTTAACTGTAAGAAATGTTGCTGAGTCTAGAGAAACCAGAAGATCAAGCTGAAGAAGAAGAGTGGAGATGGCAGGTTGTTGCTCAATCGGAGCCATTTGAAGGTACACAAGAAAGCTATGCATGGTACTATATGCTCCTTCATCTTTAATTATCTGCAAAGTATTATTACACGATGTCCTCCTGAGACATCAAAAGAACAGAAGTTTCTCAAACGAGGCATTGTGAAGAGCGTTGCAGGATTTCAACAAGATTAAGTCTTAACATGCTGCTGGAACAGAAAATTTTATCAAAAAATGATGTATACCTGTCTAACAGAACTAGTTCTGAGAGGAATTCGATGCATTTACCTCTCACACTATCATTTCCAGAGTGAAACAAATCAAGAACATGAGATAGTTCGATTCTGCTAGCAATCAAGTTCCAGCAACTTTTATCGGCACGTATGCAACATAAAAGAATGGTAATAATGGACATATTGTCTTCCACCTTTCCAAAACAATTGACTAAGGCTGGAATTCCATTTGATGCAATTACACTAAAAGCATTGACAGATCTGCTTTGTTCACCCCCATTTGTAAGTAGCTGTTCAAGCAGAGCTATGGCAGCATCCTTGGGTTCTAATATTAACTGAAGATCATCCAAATCTTCAGTTTTACTCTGAATTAGGTGAACAAGAGAGGGTATAAAGTTGTGAACTGAAAGTTGAGAGAATCCTGGCGTTAGCAGGAATATGAGAACAGCAGCCTCAGCCAAGCCATTCTTAAGCAAAGCAGCTAAGCAATCAAAATCACAATCTATACTGGTTAGAATATCTCCAATACTTTCATCTGAAAATACTAACTCAGAGAGAATAGAAATTGCTGTCCTGACAACATCTCTGTTCATGGAAGCTGATAATATTTCAACAAAACCATTTACAGTTGCTTTCTTGGACAAGTATGAATGAACCCCTGGATCACCCTTTGATTCCTTCCACAATTTGGCTATTGCCAAAACAGCTCTTTCGCATTTTATTAAGTTTTCTGAAGTACACAGACATGAAATATGAGGTTTTAGTGCACTAATTATTGTTTCAATACTAGCTTGAGAAATTACGCTAGTTGGCGATGAAGATATAGCTGCTTTTCCAAATTTTTTTCTCCTCGGGTGCACAAAGTTGTCTGAATTCTTAAGATCAGAGAATTCAACTGCACTGGATGGAGTGTACCCTGTTGAAGTTACTGTCCTGGAGGAGGTACTAAAAGCATTCCTTGGTGTTCCAGAGTATGAATACTCCTGCGCAAGTTCAGGATGTTGTTCCTTCCAAAATGTTACAAGTCTCTTCAAAACAAGGTTTGTTTTGGGCAGTGAATCTACAGAGAAAGGTTGTCGAGTAATGGGGCATGTTGTGTTTCCTCTTTGTATCCATTCTTGAATTGCTTTCCTTTCATAAGTTTGACCAGTTTCGAGAGTAACTGGATCATTAAAAAGCTGTCTCGTGATGGGACAGACAAAATCTTTTGGTGGTCTTGTAAGATTTGCGGACCTCTCAGACGTCGGGATTGAAATGTAGCTACGGATTCCATCATCACTTAGAGGTCTGTTGAGTCCAAATTTATCCAGATATGTTAATGGGAAAGGATAAAAAGAAGAACTTCAAGTACTTCAGAAAAAATTAGGTTTTTTAGCTACCTATTCTCGAAAACTTGACAGTTGATAATTTTATAACTTGTGCTCCTTCCGTCATAGTCTCTCCTGACACTTCCCCTTCCACCCTTATTTCAGAACCGTCATCAGTTAAAAAACATTATCTGAACATTCTATATTACTTGTAAAACAGCTGTAAGTTGAGGACTTACCATGACTTCACTGTCAGAATCTGGTGATCTAATGCTGTAATCTTTGTTCATTCCTGGAGAACTTGACGAAGAGATCATATCGATAGAATCCATGGCATTGCTGGACGAAGATTGTAGTGGAGACGCATGCCATTTCCTGGAATTAGCATATAGACTTGAAGAAATATCAGATGAAGCAGTTCTCAGTGACTCCACGGGGGAGAAATTTGTTGACATTTTCAGGCTCTTGGTTTCAGTTTCTCTAATGCTGCTATGTCTTACCAAATCATGACTTCTAACTTCAGGTTCGAAATAAGCATTAGTAGGCTCGCAATCAGGACCGTCTTCACTCTCCTCCAGGACAGGCTCCTGACACATTCACCAGGTATACAAGTTGAGTTATCAAGAAGACCTAGACCTGTAATAACTTTTGTACCATTGGAGAAAACGAATTTTCCAAGTTATTCTCATTTAACAAGTTCTCAGCCTTACTTCAGGATTCCACACTGCACATTTTCCTATTTCATTTGTGATTGTTGAACTGAAGCTTAATCTGCATAAACTCATCCAATATATGCAAAATATCAGAGCCTTGGAGAAACATAAAGATCAATGACTTATCTAGAGAATGTAGACTGACCTGCTTGTTTCTCTAACTCTATTGTTAGATCGAGAGAAGCTCTTAGGCAAGACTGGTCCACTGAGTTCGTGCAGTGGAGACATTGGAGGTTCTGCTATTGGAAACATTGGAATCATCTTCTTGGCACTGATTGAGTCAAAGTTTATGCAGTCGTTGTAGTACTTGGCAAAAAGCCGAGTCTTCTCATTCAAAGTTTCTTCATAAAGCTGCTCAAGCTTTTGCAACTTCTCCATTTGATCTGCCCTCAGAGAGAAGTCCAAGGACTCATTAAAGAACTGATCAACATCATTCGAGACCGATAGATCGGAAGAATCAGGAACAATTTCCAGCATCAGCCCGTCCCTTGACCCAGAATACCACCCAACAATTGAGCTCATGTGGGGAAGAAACAAATCTTTCCACAATTCGGGTGCAAAATCTGTCCGTGAAAAGAAAGGATCCACTATGAACATGTCAAGAACATGAACAGCTGAATTCTGAGCATTGTTCCGCAACCTCCAAAGGTAGGAAAGATTTAGATGTGCCCAAGCAGACAGGTAAGAGTTGGGAACACCAGCAGTTCTATGGCAAGAATTCAACATTGCACACACTTGTAGCATCTTCTCTGCAAAATCTAATCGTGCCATCTTAGTTCCCATATTACAAGTGTCAATAGCTTCTTCAAGAGCTTCAATACCCCAATCCAAATTCGCTATAACTGCTTGATCAGAGTACCGGACCTCAGTTTCTTGATCAGAGTTCCCATCTTCTGCTGCTAATCTTTCTGCACACTGTTCTTTCTGCTGGATCCTTTGCTCTTTATTATTCAACCTATCTTGTATGAAGCTCCCTACAGTAGTGATTAATAAACTAAAAATGCTCTTCTGGTCCATTCCAAGCCTCCTTTGCCTTATCCTACAAGCTTCTGCTCAATGTTAACTTATTATCAAACACTTAGCCATCATCCTGAAAAGGAAACCAAAACCTGAAGAAAGATAACCAAGTTGACAGGAAAAGACCATCTTCAGGTTTCTTTCCATTTTTCTTTTCCTGCTCAAATTTACGTAGACAAACATTGTAATTCGTCGTTTCTTTCAACACCAAGTAACGACAGAATTAGGTCAAGCATTACAACAATGACAGAAGGAACAAAAAGGTGAAATCAAGCTTTCGAAACGGTCCATAGAATAGAGTTCAAAACAACAACAACAAGAGAAAAGAACTAGGATGGACAAGTAGTTTTTGGTCAAGCCAACTCCACCTGGAGCTGAGCTTCCACTGACTAGTCATAGACAGCGATACAAGTAAGCGGGAAAGAGCCGGCGTGTCATTGTTGCTAGACCTTGCTTGTCAAAATTAATCATGGATTAATCACATTGTTAACATATACTCCTTCCGATTCATAATAAGTATCGTTTTAGAGGAATGCACACTTATTAAGAAAGTTAATAAAATGTCTGATATACCCTTATTAATTACATGTTAAAGT
>JAOSBL010000006.1:1091025-1105638 GCA_027568915.1 Erythroxylum roraimae | reverse complement strand
ATGCATACAAAGTCAAGAATGACACTTATTTTGAATAATTAAAATATATTTAAAACGACACTTATTATGAATCGGAGAGAGTAGTTATTAATCATTAAAAAGATAATTATTAACCAAGATTAAGATAGAATGTGATAGGACGTTAATTATATGACAAGACGGCGTAGTTTGGTTCAACAAGTCTTCGCCCATTCAAAATCTCTCCGTATCAAAATTTGAAATTCGTTAATATTTTAATTTTCTGAATTTTTAATTTCACATGGAATTTAAATTAATTGAAGTTATTATTTTCAAATTTCAATTTTAATTTAAAGCTTATTATTTATAAATTATAAATTAAATTAAATTAGTCTAAATTAAAATATCAACTCTAATTATAATATTTTAAATAAAGTGATAAATATTTTTTTAATTAAAAGGGAACAAACATAACATACAATATGAAGCAGGGGAGGCTAATCCCAATAATATCTTCTACAAGGATCGAGGTACACCCGGATGGTGTAGATACAAAAGTGGTAACTCCTTTGTCAAAATTAACAGCAAAATTTACTAGTCAGTCAGCACATCGATTTCTTTCGTGGTAGGTGGTTCGAGTCAACTTGACTCGGTCTGATCTAAAGTTAATAGACTTGACTTGAATTGACTAAACTAGATTAGGTTTAAGTTTAGTCTGTCCAACCTTATCCAAATTAAAGTTTAAAATTTTTATATAAAATGTTATTTTTTATTTTTTAAAATAAATATAGATTTAATTGAGCCTGTCCAAAACCCAATCAAATTGGAGCTCATGCATGGAATTTTGGACTTAGATTCAAACTTGGAACCTTAAGCATGATTGGACTTTAGAGCGGATCCAGATCTATAAAATGAATTTTGGATCGGGCTTGGAGTCGGGTTTTCCATAAGTGTGAGTTTAGTATTTTTATACTTTTATTTACAACAATAATTAAAGTTTATAAATATATAAAAATATTAAATAAATATTAGCAATTAAAAATTATCTAATAAATAATTTTGCAAATTTACACAAGCCTAGAAAATTAGAAATACATCAAATATAATAGATTTTTTTTTATTTTGTAAGACAAAAAATCAATAAAAATATTGATTGGGATGGCTGCCACGTTGAAGATTTTCCTCCAGCTTGTGGTGTATCACATCTCACCGCATGGTCACCCAAAGATAAACCCGCGTCAACTCTCCGCAATCATTAATCAAAGCTATTTCCACATCCAACAAGATACTGACACGCGTCCAAATCAACGGTCAGGATCTAGCAGACGAAGATATTTCAGATCGAAAAATAGTTTATAAACCCCCACTCAGACTCGTCACTCCTCATGTACTTCACAATTGCTCGATTCAATGGCAAACCCTAAGGTCTTCTTCGACATGTCAATCGGCGGGGCTCCGGCGGGCCGAATCGTGATGGAGCTCTTCGCAGACACAACACCGAGAACCGCCGAGAACTTCCGTGCTCTGTGCACCGGTGAGAAGGGAATAGGGCGGAGCCGGAAGCCTCTGCACTACAAAGGATCCAAGTTCCACAGAGTGATCCCGGGATTCATGTGCCAGGGCGGCGACTTCACCGCCGGGAACGGAACAGGCGGCGAGTCAATCTACGGAGAGAAGTTCGCCGACGAGAACTTCATAAAGAAGCACACGGGGCCTGGGATCTTGTCGATGGCCAACGCCGGTCCTGGGACGAACGGCTCGCAGTTCTTCGTTTGTACTGACAAAACTGAGTGGTTGGATGGAAAGCACGTGGTGTTTGGGAGAGTTGTGGAGGGAATGGACGTTGTGAAAGCCATCGAGAAAGTGGGTTCTAGATCTGGAACCACCTCGAAGCCTGTGGTTGTCGCCGACTGTGGTCAGATCTCTTAGATCGGAGCTATCAAAAGTTGTGGATTTGAGTGTGATATCTTTACTTTTACTTTAAGTTTCCTTCAGCTTCTGTTCCACGTGATTGTACTAATGGGTGATATATGGAAATAACGGGTGCTATTTGTAATTTTAGATTTTCAGACTTTCCATTTGATCTTTAAAATATTGCTAATTATTGAATAATATTTGTAAATTAGGTATACTAGATAAATTATTTAACAACTTAAATATAATTAAATTATTTAACTAATTCAGATATTATAATTTAAACATTAAATATATATATTAATTAATAAATTTTCTCATATATGATTGGAATTCAAATCAAGTTAATTTTTAAGGATTAAAATATGGTAAAAATTAAAAATTAAAAATGATAAATTTTATGTCAAATAGTCATTCTTATTAAAGCATTTTGACTTATATGTCTTAGTATTTAAATGTTTTGGGGAGTAATGACTTGAGTAAAAGATTTTTTTAATAATTGGGGACTTAGAAATAGATTTGGTAGAAACATACTTAGTAAATGTAATGATTTGAATTTTAATTAATTTAAATAATTTGAATTAATGATTTGATTTGGTTCAAAATCTAAATTTCTTATAACATAAATATGATATTGTGTCATGAAAATAAAAGCTATATATATACATATATATTAATCATCATCAACATCCATCCAATAAAAGCTCCATCAAAAGAGGTCTAAAAGTTGGACAGAAGGTGGTTGTTCCTGTTTTCGTATAATTGGATGGATGTTCTCAGATATAGGGTGACACACGAAAATAAGAACATTAATAAATAGATGGATGGTCTCGAACACAGGGTAGCACACGAAAATGAGAACAAGAGAATTGATCCCCTAAAAGTTAGGGGTAGCAATTGGGATAAGGTCTTGGGTTTGATTTCTTGGAGGTCAAGTTCAGGTATCTAAATTCGGCCCAATCTTTTAAAATAAAATGATTTTATTTAATGCTTTTAATTATTAAAATTATTGATCGAGTTGATCAAGGTTAGGCTTAAATTCAAACTTACTGTTCTGGGCCCGCTCCAATTTACCCATCGTCATAACTAAAGACTCATATATGTAATTTCTAACTTTCAAAAAATTAAATTCCAAAATTTTGATCGAATTTAAAATTAAATCTAAATAAAATATTTTTATTAGATGTATTAAAATATTCAAAAGCCATTTTAATAGCATAAAATTGAAATTGATAAGTTTTTTCATTTATAAACATCGTTTTTTTTTTTAATCATTTTGAGTTAGAAAATGACTATTTCTAGAGACTTCCTTGAAATATCTTCTCTTTCAAGACACTTTCGTATTGACATAGTAAAAGATACAAAATCAATGGCTGGAGGAGTCAAATCTCTGTACTTTTTATATATGATGGAAAGAGTCAGAGTCAGAAGAGTTTAAGATGTGGCTGAAATTTCGAGCCAATCATAACAACCCACGTGTCTGTTTCGTGGTCTCACACAATCATACCTTCTCATGACATTCTATGACTTTTAGCCTCTGTTTGACCTTTTGGCTTTTGTGTTAATTAATACTAGTTTGAAATGACGGTATCGCCCTTTTCTTTCAATATTCCTTTTTTCCCCCTTAAAAGCGGAGATTTATAAATATGATTAAATGTATTTGAGTTTAATGTAATTTAATTTAAATTTAAAATTTTAAATTATTATTTACTCATATAAAAAAGCCAACGTATCCAATACACAAGACTCTCAGCTTTGTGGGATTTTAAAAAGGGTCATAATATAGCCGATCTTTTTTTTGTATTATTACAAAGAGACTGTAAAATATTTATCATTATCATTATCATCATTACTTAGTCCGAAATCTTGCAATGAAGCGAGATCTGGGGAGGTCTCATAGTACACAGCCTTACCCCTACATAATAAAAAGGTTATTTCCTGTAAACCCATATTCAAATAAGACAATATAAGAGTGATGCAAATTAATAGAATAAATACCACAAAAAAAAAGTAAGACTGTAAAATATTAATTTCTTAATTACTTACTCGTGTAATATTGTTTAATTATTAGATATTACATTTCAATTTATTTATTATTCACTTCTTAATATTTTTTAAATGCTTGATTAATAATTATTTTAACTATTTTTTGATATTTTCTTTATGCCACACATAAAATGATAGTATTTTAGATAATTTAAACAATTTATTTTTAAAAAAGGAAAAATTTTCCCAAATTTTTAATGCTTTTAATATTTAAAAATACTAAATTGATAATATAAAAAAATGAAAACTTTCTGATGTATCATAATTTTAATATTAAAAAAGATAGGGGCAACAATATATTTTATTAAGAAAAGAAAATACTAATTAAAGCTGGGGCAGAATGGTAAAATGCCACTTCCAGAACAGACAAGGCCCTAGTCAGAGGAACACACCTAAACTCAGACAAGGCGGGCGTGATGACTTCACATTTCATACTTTCCTACTTTCATATCTCTTTCTCGGTATGTAGAAATTTTGCCAAATGTATTGAATATTAATCAACTTGCTTTGGAAGCGTCTAAATGCGAGATTTTACGCGTTTTTTCCTTTAATCCTATGGTCAATTCACTCATTTACTAGGTAATTTTGTACAAACGACTCTCTCATCTCCATCTTTATTACTCGATCAAGACCACCGTCTTTCTCTTCATTTTCTCCTCGTTTTGGGCATTATTCTTCTGAAGAACGAAATTCAGAACTGGGTTTGTTGGCTTGTTGTATTTTATGTTATTTGATGCGGGTCTTGTTCATTTTTCATTTTTTCTTTTGGGTCCGGGTTTAATGGGGGTTTGTTTGTTTCGCTTGTTTGTGTGATTTTTGTCAGGTGGGTTAGTAAGTTCGCCAGAAGAATGGGAGCGGTTTGTGCTGGTGGGACAAAGCCGAAGAGTGCCAGAGTTGGAGGGAGGACTTCATCGTCGGGATTTTCTGGTGAGATCAAGTCTGTGAAGAGGAATGATCTGTCCAATGAGAGCGGTGATGAGCTTGGTTTCAGCACAAGGACCCCGCGGAGGCCTGATTACGGTGATTTTCCGTTGACGTTTTCGAGAGAACTGAAACCGTCTATGTTTGCCAAAACAGCAGATACCAAGGTATGGTCTTAGTTGATTTGTTTGTTCGTTCTTGGTTGTCGTTATGGTCGTGGTAGGTTGTGCTCGTCTGATTTTCCTGTGGAACATGCTAAAAGAATTAGCTTGCTCTTGACTTGGATGAGTTGATTTTAATTGTTTGTGAAACTTCACCATCTGATGCAATAGCAAAGGAGGGTCTTACTGGAAGAGAAAGTGAATGCTTGCATATTCCTATCTGGAAAGTAATATACAGTTTAGATGGATTGATTGAGATCTGATCTATAATAGTGTACTGATGGATTTATCAGAAAACAGCTTTAGTAATTCAGTGAATGTCAGGCCATTGGAGAATTGTTCGAGTGTCGAAACAAATGTAATGTAGTCGAGAACATGCTGCATTGAATATCAATTTGATACACATGGCAATGTAATCTGTTTTTTTATTGATAGGTCAACCAAAAGACTTCGTTTCTTGGTAAAGCTGGCACGGTCGGTTTGGAGAAAGCGGTTGAAGTTTTGGACACTCTCGGAAGCAGTATGTCCAACCTGAATGCTAAGAGTGGGTTTGTCAGTGGTCTGAATTCAAAACGGAATAAAATATCAATATTAGCATTTGAAGTAGCTAACACAATAGCCAAAAGTTCAAGCTTGTTTCAATCTCTTTCGGATGACAATGTACAGTCCCTGAAAAATGAAATAATAAATTCAGAAGCCGTACAGAAACTGGTTTCCTCAGATATGGAAGAATTGCTTATTATTGCTGCTGCTGATAAAAGGTTGTTCCTTATGTCTGTTAAAACATGCTTTCTGTATAATATGATTCATCTATAGTTCTAAGAGTTCACGTGTTGCCTTTTTTTTCTTGGTTTTTTATTAGAGAGGAATTTAACGTCCTGACACGGGAAGTAATTCGTTTTGGAGACTTATGTAAAGATCCTCAATGGCATAACTTGGATCGATATTTTTCAAAGTAAGTTACATTTTTTGTGAGGCTATGTCATAAGGTTACATCTGAGATTAGCTGACAAAGATTTTTGTCTATCTGCAATCAGATTAGATGCAGAATATTGTACTGAAAAGCAGCATAGAGAAGAGGTGGAAGTCACAATGCAAGAGTTGAATTCCCTGGTCCAGCATACTTCTGTATGTTTATCTTCCTAATCACTGCAAATTTACACGTCATTGAATTTTCTGCTTTATAGTTGTAGGGTCGTTATTCATTTGTTGTTTGTACAGTTGAAATCTGGGTATAGTGTCCAATTTTTCAACATTTTTATTTGAGATTTGTTTCCTTGCCTCTGAGCATTTTAAAAATGGAATTTTGAAAGAAAGAAATTATTGCTTAGTTTGTCACATGTACTTTTGAGCATGCTATGGAAATTTGAATTGGATTTTGAACCTTTTGGTCTCTTTCGTTTCCATTCATTATAGAATTTACCAAGAGAGCACGCACTCTCTCATGCCCACAAATGTATCAAGTTTTGAAGACACTTTAATAATGTTCATCCAATTTTGAAATTATTGGGCTGCATTTTGCTTGAAAAGTGATCACATTTATTTGAATCTCATTATCATCGTTGTACTTCTTGTACAGGAATTATATCATGAGTTGAATGTTCTGGACAGATTCGAACAAGATTATCAACGAAAACTTCAGGAAGTGGAGTCTTTGAATCTTCCTCGAAGAGGTTAGCCATAGATAACCCTTCTCTCTTCTTCTTTTGATCTTTTTGATTGTCTGTCTCTGACATTCAGAGAATTATTTGGTTCAAGTTTAGTTTGTATCATACTGACAATAATTTGATACCATATTTGCTTTGCCATTGATTTGGTCAGACGCTATTCCTCCAACTTGCTTTGCGCCATACTCTGAATGATCACTGAATTTAAACATAGCCCATTATAGGTCAATATAAGTCTTATATTTGATTGTGAGCATGGATATGCCTTAAAATAATACTGATATCCATCTTCTACAAATGCTTGTGTAAGTATTCTTTGTTTACGTGCTTCATGTTCAATAGCTGCTTAACAGCTGTTAACTAAAGTGAAGCAGTATGTATTAACAAGCCATTTTCTTTGTAATTGTAGGAGAAAGTCTCACTGTTTTTCAAAGTGAGCTAAAAGAACAAAGAAAGCTTGTAAGGAGTTTGAAAAAGAAATCTCTTTGGTCAAAAAATTTGGAGGAGGTACACTATTATGAACCTCAGTTTTTATCTACTGAAAAAATTGCACCAGCATCTCTTAGGCCCTCATCAATGAAATGTGTCATCCTCTTGTCTCAGACAAACAAAAATCTTAGTGGCATATTTTCCTTTTTGTCATGATTTGTTTCTATCTCCATCTGATACTTTCATGTAGGAAACTTAGTTTTGAGTTGTAAGAATCATCTTAATTGCACATCCTAATCATACTATTTTTGTGGTGTTCCTCAGATCATGGAGAAGCTTGTTGACGTTGTTACCTATTTACATCAAGCTATATTGGAGGCATTTGGAAATAATGGTAGAAATTCCTTTTGCTCTAAATTTCCTATATCTTAGCAGATGAGCTTTTCATGAATATGGTGAATGTGGCAATCCGCTCGAATTGGAAATACATGATATAATCTGTTGTCCTTTCTTCGGCTTAAAGGATCTAATTGAAGTGTGTTTAATTAATAATCAACTGCTTTATTTGTGAAAGGATTGCGGTTAACAAAAACTAAAATGAACCTATTTCAATTTGAAGCAACAAACATGATAGCTGATCTATTCTCACATTTTCGACCCGAGCAAAAACATGCTAGGATCTTGATTATATTCGTGTCCTGCAGACTTATAACAAGGAAAATACTTCTTTTGCCAGATTTAAAGCATGCCTTAGGTTATAAATCCTTTAAGCTTAATGAACTCATGCAGGTGCTACATTGGCTAGCGAGGAAGCCAACAAGAATCCTCAAAAGTTAGGCCCTGCTGGTCTTGCATTGCACTATGCTAATGTAATCAACCAGATAGATAATATTGTAAGTGAATTTGTAATTCTTTAGTAGTTCTGTCTTTGAATAAGTCCAACTTTTCATATTTAATGTTGTAACATACTTTTACAAATAAAATTTGCTTTCAGGCATCTCGGCCAACCTCGCTTCCTCCAAATATAAGGGACACTCTATATAATGGATTGCCTGCTAGTGTTAAGAAAGCTCTTCGATCTCGCATACTAAGGGTTGATATCAAGGAAGAGGTTGTTTTGACATTGTTAAATTATCAATCAGAATCACTCCTTAAGTGCTGGTGTTTTCTTCGGTCATGTAACTAATTTTACTTGCTTGTTTTCCTACAAATGCAGCTCACCATACCTCAAGTAAAAGCTGAAATGGAAAAGACCCTACAGTGGCTAGTACCGGTTGTTGCCAACACGACCAAGTAGGTTCAGTCTGTGTTCTAATTGATTGTGCTTTCTGTACTTCCTTCTAACTTCACCATTTAACTTTTAGTATGCTCCAGATTGTGAATACCAGGTCCTTTTTTTTGCTCTTTCATTTTTATTTTCTTTTCATGTTTGCTCCTTACTAGCTGTTACAATTGACAACAGGGCACATCAGGGATTTGGATGGGTTGGAGAATGGGCAAACACGGGGTCAGTTGAGCTCTTCTTTCTGTACTTCCACGTTTATGCATTATCTCTCTGTATAGTGATACAAAGAACGAAGATTGTCACCAGGATGATCCTGATAGTTCTTTATGCTATTTTGCAGAAATGAATTCAACAAGAGTGCAGGTGCAACAAGTAACCTGATCCGCCTCCAGACACTTTATCACGCTAATAAACAGAAAACCGACGAATACATTCTTGAACTGATCACGTGGCTTCATTGTTTGATAAACTTAGTCAGAAACAGAGATTTCGGATTCAATCCTGTACCTGCTCAATCTTCAGCAACCAAGGGACTACTCTTTCCTGCCAAAATGCATCGGCTTTTATCCCTGAAAAACTACCGCACCCATCTTTCTCAGGAAGACAAAGACATGTTAAACAAGGTAAACTGGAAGCGGCGGGTTCCAGGCATAAGCAAAACTCAGGAGTTTGCCATTGGGAGGAGAAGGAAAGTATGGGCTTTGAGCAGGAGCAATGGAAACACCCCAGCAATCTCAGAACATCCCAAAGCTATATCTATTGATGATAACGATGTCCTGAACTCCTCATCAAAGAGCCTTTTTGATTGATTCCATTTAATGGCATTTTGCTTCCCTAGTGAGTTCAATATATTTTTTAATGTATATATTCTTTCATTAAAGTCTCATCTTCATGTACATACCCCTATAAGGCACATTGCATATTGAATCATATTGAACCATTTATATGGCTTTTCTCTGCCATTTCTCAGGTCCCAGCTAGATATCATTTGGTTTAAACTTATGCTATAGAAAGAAGCTCCAATGCTTTGCGACATCGAGTCTTTTAACTTATATACATCAATCCGAAGTTGTCGGATGTAAAAATGTACTTACTGGTGGAATCCTTGTCGGTTTCATTACGACCTAATCCAATCATAAAAGTTTTCTAAGCACAGAGACTTAATGTGGATATCTAATTAGTTTTTACAACTTACAATATCTTCACTTCGGGAAAGACAAACAACATATGAGCCACTCCTTTTCAGCATCTCTTGTTTCTTTCCTTTATCTTCCACAACATAAACAGTTTCTATATTTCGGAAATACTGACTGAAAGGGTGAAGTAATCTTTCATTTGAACTTTTAATTCCATTTGGACCTAAGAAACTCATATCAAATCGGGCTCAAACTATAAAAGCCCAAAATTTAATTGGATTCAGATTTATTTAGACTTGGGCTTGAGTTTATCCAACCGGCCACTAGTAACATTAAGATAAGAAAAATTAACATGATGTTATGGTTGAACATCCCCTGTAGCACACTGGCAATTTCTCTCAGAAGAAATCCGGGTTCAAATCCCGGCAGGGAAAAACAATTTTTGTTTACTAATTTTATCAACATCAAGATTGGGCCTAGGAGATTTACGATGAATGGGCTCTTAACAAACATGATGAATATTAGTCTTTTTTCTTCCTTGACAATTAAATAAGATTGCATACTTTTAATGAATTAAATAATTTATAATAGAATTATAAATGGATGTAATATTAGAAAAATTGTTGTTTCGTAAGGATTGGAAGGGCTCATAAAGTAATAAAGTGAAATGTAGTTTGGAAGAAGAGTTCATAATGTAATATAGTAAAATGTTATTTATTATTTTATATTTCATCCTAAAACTCCTCAAATCGAAGGTTTCTCATTTTTACTATTTATGATAGAATGAGATGTAATATGAAATTCTTTTCTTTCATTTTATTATAAATCTTCCTCCTAAATAATGGAATAATATTACATTCAATTCCGTTTCATTAATAAACTCCCGACCAAACATAATCAAAACTCAATTAAATTTTGGATCGAATTCGGATTACTTACTTAAAATTAAAAGCGGGCATGACCCGTCTAACTCATTATCAACCTTTTCACAATTGTTACAATATATCCCACAATCTATAACTTAGAAATTGAATCTTTCAATTTACATTCTTTTGGATTTGGATCATAGTCCTATTTATGTAATTCTTATTTTGAGTGCATCATATTCACAATAATGGTACAGATGCGTGATTTTGTTTTCTGCTTTCGTTAAGTCACTCTCAACGTCCATTACACTTGACAATCTCAGTCCTTCTTTTCAAACTGGTCCGTTGAATTACATAACCTACACTTCAAAATTTCCGGCAATCCAGGAGTGCATTGAAGATGACCAGAATCTGTCATCTTCCTCAGAAGAAAATGCAGCCTTGGTATGAAGCAGCCAGGAGACCTTGCGTGGAGGTGGAATAGCGTGAACCTAACATAGTCAAGAAGATAATGTGTTTTCACTAGGTAAGGCCCAACCATCTGTAAGACTATAGTTTGGGCATTACGAAAAGTTTATGAGAATAAATTGGATATATAGAAAATTAAAAAGTTCAAATTATTATTTTTAATTACTTATAATTATAAAACTCTTTGTCTTACACTTGGTTAAACAATGACAATAAAGCATATGTTGCATAAGCCTCATATGTGGACCAATCAAATATTATAGTTCCCATGATTCAATCAATTTTTTTATTGAACTAATTAATTTAAGAGTTGAATTGAGTTCTGTTAGAGTATCTCATATTAACTAAACGTGAAAATATTAAAGGGTTTATAAGTGGTAAAGGTCAACCAAGCCCAATTCTTGTTAGTGGACTCTACACTTTGCCCATATTAAAAATTCGCGTCAGAGCAGGTTTAGTTCGGACTATTAATTTTCAGGTTGTCCATATAGATGTCCAGTCCTAACGGCTCGGTCCGGTTACCACCGTGTTTATTTTAAGTAACAACTAGATGTCGAGTCTCAATTGCACTTGAGGGGGAGTATTAGAGTATCCTATACTAACTAAACATAAAAATATTAAATGGTTTATAAGTGATAAAGGTCAACTATCCAAATGATTAATTCTAGTTATTTGACATTGGTTAACCCAAGCCCAATTCTTGTTAGTAGACTCGACACTCTGACCATATTAAAAATTATAATTAGCTCGAACATTATGTCAATAAAATTTAATTGATTTACGTGTGATATTTATGTAGCATACTTTTTATTATTTTAAAATAAAATTCTAATAAAATATTTGTTTAAAACGAACAATTATAGTTTTTCAATAAATTTAAATATTAAAGAGTTTTTAAAATACAAGAGGAGTCTTTTATATTTTATTCATAATTAGAAATATTATATCTTAACTTAAAGTTTTAAAATTATAAATTATAAATCTTATTTTTCATAAATATCTTACTTCATTCTCATATTGGTTTTTTTTTTCATTCCACTTGTACATTTTTAATTATTTATTAACTAAAACACGTGATAAACCTTGGATTCATATGAATCTAGAGCTTTGACCTAAGTGAGAAGATCAGAAGGGAAAATGGAAGTGTCCTTATCTAGCTTAGTTGGAATGCAACATATAAGAATAAAAATAAGTTGAATCAAATTGAGCCGTATACGACTTTTTTGAATTTTAAAACCGATTTAAAATTAGATTAATACCATTTGAGTCTAATTTTAATAACGCTATTTTAAAATTTGGTTGAATCGGTTTTGAATCGTTCGAATTGAACCGAGCCGGTTTAACACTTAATCAATTTTAAACAAATTAGAAGAGATCGAATGTGGGCACTCAAAAGAGGACTGACCTTGTCGTGTTACGTAACGAACCCTTCAACACAAATTTGACCCCACAAGAGACATAGATAGGGGACAAAGGGATAAGACAAGACCCACTAAAGAAGAGGTGCATTGTGTAAGTTAGCTGCCGACTGCTTCATGAGGCAAGAAACCATTGTCTGTTGCTTTAGCTAGTACACAAAATAAAGAGTTATTCATCCCAGGAAGATATTGTTGAAAATTTATAAAATTAGCAATTCTACTTAAAAAAGAGACGTAAATATGAAGTGAGTTATTATTTTTTTTAAAAATGGAGTAACTCGCAATCGTTATCTTTTGGATGTGTACTGGGTAAACTTTCATATTGACATAATAGCTTACAAATCAGGTTAACCGGATACTACGCACTAGACAAGCATTGTACGACAGGCTCGATCGAGAGAGCGTAGATAGGAGGATTTGAACGCATGATCTTTTGGTCCTATGCCTTCTTACTCTACCAACTCGACCACCCCTTAGGAGTGAAGTGAGTTATATAAAAAAATATAACTCCTAATTTATTGTTTTTAGGTTTTTGATTGAAATATAACGTCTTGATTGTATATGAGTTCATTTGAATTCAGTTCAATTTCTCTTTAGATTTTCTCAAAATCCTTCATATAGGCCTTAGCCAGTTAGCTTTAAGCTTGACCATAATCAATTTTGCCAATTCGAAGTTCAATCAGATTGATTAAATTTATTTTTAACTTTTAAAAAAATGTCATTTTATATAAAACTTTCAGATTTTGGACCATACAGTCCGAAACTTATGTCAACTCAAAATTTGGTTAATTTAGTTCAAATCATCGAATTGAACTTTTTTTGTCATTGCTGCCTATTTGGAATCACTCAAATCAATATTTATTATTCGTTAAACTCGAGTTGAAATCAATATTAAGTCTAAATTGGATCAATCCAAATACTTGAATTTAAATTAGTTAAGTACAATCAAATTTAAGCATTTAAGTTTAATTTCAATCAAACCAAACTTGTGGACTTTAGGTCGAATCTGAATTAATTTGTTATTCACATAGTATATACTTAGAAGCATTATGCCTAAAATTAGCAATTAAAGTTCAATCCGCCTTAATTAAATGTCATTGTCCTAATTTAGGCTTTCCAACTGAGCAAGCTCGGATTACACGAATCGAGTCTAATTGTGCTTCCAACTTCAGACATGTCTCATTGTGCTTCAAACTTCAGACATTGGATGTTTGACCGAGTCGACTCTACTTATCGCATCCTTAATTATATCGAACTTTCAAAGAGAGTTGCAACACATGGAAGCAACTTCCTGACCTCCTGGTAACGCACTCATACTTTTTAAGTTTTAATATTATACGTGACTTTTGCTCATACTTGATTATTCCATCTTTGACCTTAATCAGGCATTAATTTTTAGCAGAAAACGGAGTTAGTCGTATACAAAATGGTTTTTTTGCTGTGGACACAAATTGGACACTGACCTCTTTGACTATATCAATTCAACACCTAACCACATAAATAATAGTAATACACACATACGTATATTATATTAAAATAAAAAAAATAACAGATTTTAAAATGCTTAATTTTTTGAAAAATTTAAATTTAATTCACAAATTTTTAAATTCTTTAATTAAATAATTCAATTTAAAACATTAGTTTTTACTAATGTAACCAATAAATAAGCACTTGCGTGATATTTAGCGTAAAAAGTCAACGAATCTAGTGTACAAGCTCCCATTTTACGTAATATTTAATGAACATATTATATTATCAAAAATAATATTTTAACCTTATTTACTTTGAAAAGTAACTTTAAAAATTTTGAACGTAAATTAAAAATTTCTTAAAAGATTATATAATTTTAAGTATTAAAATATGCTCAAGAATATAACAACGAAATGTGCCAAAAGCATAAAAACAAACGAGAAAATCAAGAAACAAAAGTCAAAACACATAAATAAACATTACATGTGAACCAATAAAATGTATTATCATCTTCTTTATTAATTAGGAGTCAGGCTGCGTATTACTGGACTTCTTCAGATATTGCATATCAGCGAAATTTCTACTGAATATTGTTGTTGTTGTTAATGATGTTCAATAACGTATCATCATATTCTGAAATTATTAATTTAATTCAAATTTAATTAATTCAAGTCAAATTTAATAATTGCAATGAGTTACCGTATTGGTTCAGCCTGATCTTACTGAGGTTGAACGTCGCTATTTGGATCTATGATCTATGCGGCTCTGGCTATGGAATACCTGCAAAACAAATAACAGCGGGCCGGGAGTTGATTCCCGGGAGGCCCCTCCGACGCTCAAGTCAGTTTCTTTGTGTAGGTTTTTGGCTACTGAA
>JAOSBL010000006.1:1058897-1076326 GCA_027568915.1 Erythroxylum roraimae | reverse complement strand
TCTTTGTGTTTGCATGGGAGTCTCACTCCTGATGGGCCGAACGGGCCGTGGACGTGTGAAGATGGGCCTGGGCCTAGTACAACCGACCTAACCACTTATCAATAACATTTGATTAGTTTATATATAAGGTCTATATAGTTTTAATTAAATTTTAAAATGAATTTTATTGAAAATTTAAAAGTTATAAAATAACAAGTTTAATAATTACAAATTTTAAAGTTTCTTTAAAAAGAGTGTATATCTTTTACACTAATTTGTAAATTATATATTATAAACGAATTATTTAATAATTTAACAAAATAGTATTTAAAAATTTTAATATATCGGAATTTCTCATTTTTCTGTAGAGATTATTAAATTAATACACAACACATGTTATTTGACCGAAACAAATTTCAATACCGACTGCTCCCAAAGTCTCGAAACCTTCGTGTAAAGGGTGTTTAAGGCCGCCAGTTCCTACCGCTGAATGGGGTATGACGTGACGCATTATGCAATAAGATGTAAATACTCGACTGCTAAGCCCAGTTGGCCTTTACTTTACCCAAACCGCCGTCGTCATACCAAGTTGTCTAACAGCTACCAGTAGCAGTCTACCGTGGTGGCTCCGAGACTACAGGAAAACTGTTGTCTAACCTCTAACCTCTGCAGTAGGGCAGTGTGGTCCAGTTTACTAATCAGACACTTTCATTCAGGAATTTCAGCTGATTAGTCATGTGGGCATGAGATATTTTTCAGGACTTGGGTAATCTTATATATTCAGAAAAAAAAGTTAAATTGTATTTTAATATTTTTACTAAAATTAGTCTTCCAGCTGAAAATATCAGAAAGTATGCCGGTTAATATTGTAATACGTAATACAAGCCTGATTACGTACTTAAAGTCATATATGAAATGATTAAAAATGAAGGTAATGCGGAATACTTGATTTCGGTTTTATTTTTAATTTCGATGTCGTTTTCGAGCTCCAAACGATCACGAATCTCCCAAGACCTTTATGAAAAGTGTTTCCCGACACGAGATTTAGGTCTTTATACAATTTTCTCAATACGTAAGTTCTCTTAACGGATCAAAGAATCCTTATGCTTACGATTGATATGAGCAACTGCAGGAGAACTAATCTTTATATATAGTTTCTATATCGGACTTCCCCATCATAAGACTGATATGGGTCTTGTTCATATTAATTGAGATATATTTTCCACCAACATTTTGACCCATTGATTTAGATTATTTATTGAGTCACTTTATTATCTTTATCTAAATCAAATTACGTAACTTAGCCGATAATTTATTGAAAACCTAAAAAACGCATTTAATAGTTGTCCAATTTTATAAAAAAGGACAAAATTGTACAACAAATATATCTTCTCGTATTTAAATGAAGTTAAACAGTTTGATTAAGTAGTCCTCGATGTAATTAGCCTTCAAGTCATCTATTATAAAAATATTGTATAAGATATTTTCCAAAATTGTGAATAGTTCTATATATTTAAGAATATTTAAATTTTAATATTTTTAATAAAAATTAAATTTTAATTTAAATATTTTAATACGTGTATTTAAAAAAATTACAAACGTTTAATTTAATCTTTTTATAAATTATCACTCATAAAAAAATACATTTCATGTCTTGTTGTGCAACATCGTATCCTTCAGAAAAATCTAAGTATCATGAATTTCGAAAGGCCAGAAGGTCTCCGCCGTTTCCCGCTCGAGCATTAATCTTGTGCAACAGTATACAAGCCAGTGGATTGTTTACTTGAGAAGTTCTGTTTAGTATCCAATTGCACTGACCGGTCAATCGGCGACGAATGATTCTGATTACAAGGTTTTGACCTTGTGAAATATGTAAGAGAAGAACCGAGTCCTTTGGCAAAAAAGCGAACCAAACTTGATGGAGGTTCAAATCAAATTTGGATTAAAAAAAGATCACAGTCAATACTATGTACTGATACGAATCTAATCAGATATAGTATCATTTCTAATAAATTAATTGATTTGGAATACACGATTAGTGTATACTAAATATAATAATAAAGAAAAAGAAAAAGTAACCAAAGGTGAGTCACTCTTCATTATCCATGAGTAGGTGTGCGTGCGCAATTGCGTATATGTAATTAAACAACATTCGAAAGTGTAAAAGGCCAGAAGCCGTAATTGACCTTTGTTCGAGTCATCAGGTGGTTGTAGAGCACCAAACTTTTCTTCTTCGTTCAAACAAGAAAATTTAAATAAAATATTATATTTTGCTTTTGTCTATGTGAAGACTCACCCTAAATTATTAAATATAATGTGCTTAGTTGAAAATTTGTAGTCCAAATTATAAAATATAAAAAATGAATGCCATTGTTGACATTGTTTGAAATTATTAATTTTTTTCAACCAGACAGGAAGTTAAAACGATAAACAAGAGACTTAAAATTTAAAAGGTTTAACCTATATTAAACAATCATAAAATTGGTTAAAGATTAAATAAAATTAAAGAATTTAAAAAAATTAAAGAAGACTGTCTTTTCCCATCTAAAATTTAAAGTTTAATTAAAAAATGAGATTGTTAATCCGTTTAATTTAGTTTATAAAAATTTGTTATTTTACAAAAATTAGCATATTAATTAATAAACTGAAATTGTTCTGTTTTTAACAACAAAAATTATTAAACTAAATTGAACTAAAAAATTGAAAATTGAACTTAAAAATTGGTCAGTTTGAAGTTTTCACTATTAAATTAATCAAAATCGATTAGAATTTTTAAACTTATAATACAATTTCAATGGAGTAGATGTTGAAGTTTAAAATGGTTGGTGGCCAAATGAAAATGATGTACTAGAATCCAACAAACTATAATTGTACACATTTAAATTTTTTATATTAAATAATAACTTATAAATTACATGTTTCAAAATAATTTTAATTTAACTTAAATAATTTTTGACACCTTTAATACAAAATAAATTCAATTTTAACACTTAAAAATATTTGAATAATGCTTGAAAATTTTAAATTCAAGCATTTTAAGGCATTTTAGATTTTTTTATTGACAAAATGTTTAGCATTTTTTGGGTTATTTTGCATATCTCTTTTTGGATTATAATCATAATTAATTATCATTAATTAACAATTATCTCCAAGCTGACTCAATGTTGACAAAAAAGTTCAACCGTATTCTCCTAATTCTTGACCTTTAGAGTAAGTGTTGCTGTGTTGGTGACTTACCATTGCTGTTTAGATAAAGGCAAAGCCTTTAAAAAGTTCATGCTTTGATTGAAATTGTTGCTTATAGTCAAATTATAGGATTAAAGTAATTGGGAAATTGATAATTATAAACAAAATTAGTTAATTAATGTATAATTAAGTACAAAGGACAACAAATTAAGATAATAAATTATAAATTAAAGCAACAAATAACCTCAAGTATAAAGTTTCTTATATTCCTTTATTTTTAACAAATTTGAAATCAAAATTTATAATTTAATAGTTTTTATCAATATTTTCAAAATTGGACCGAAATTTAAACCGATAAGATATGAGGTTTAAGGTTTAAAATGTTCAACCGGTATTAAATCGTCGTGAAACAAATAAATATTGAATAAAATTGAAGAATTTGAAGATGATTGAAAAAAGATTCTTGTTTCTTATCTAAAATTTTAAAATTTAATTAAAAAGGATAATTAAATAAAAATTAATCAATTCATAAAAACTTATTAGTTTACAAAAATTAGCCGATTAAATAATAAACTGGTAATTTTTAACAATAAAATCATTAAGTTAAATTAAATCGAAATATTGGAAACTGTACTAAAAAGTTAGCATATTCGAAAATTTTACTTTAAGCTAATTAAATTGATTTGCTTTTTAAAACATTAGATTTTACGGAGGGGGAAAAAGATGGAAGCACAAAAATTATGAGGAGATTAACAATCTAACTCTTCATCGTATTAGTTTAAAGTTCCACTATAAGATGAAACATCCTACATTGCTACATCAACTATGCATTGGAGCCTTTTCACTTGTATCACCCATAGGTTAGTTTTTTACCACTCACTCATAGCTATCAAGTGGGCTAAACTTCATGGTTTTTTACCTAACCTTTTTATGGGACAAAATGATACATTCGAGTATAGAAAAAAGAACAATGTTTCATTTAGGTAAAAGAAAATTAGTAGTCATAATTGCAATTAACGGACTAAAACAGTGTAATTAAATCGTCTAGATTTTCCTTAAATTAAAATTTTAAAAAAGTTAATAATATGATTTACGTATTATACTTACTCGATTATTTATTTATTATGCATTTAAAAATATAAAATACCAATTTTATCAATATTAAAAAAGAAAACTCGAGGCAGTTATTATTGTGATAAACAAATAATAATTTTAATTTATTTATAATAAATTTATTAGTTTTTAAATTTTTAAAAATTAAATTATTAATTCCTATCTTATAGGAATGTCACATCCATATTCAAATTTAATGTTCTTCTTTTACAAAACAAATCATAAAAAATTAAATAGGGATGCTCATAATCTATAATCAAGTATTTTCAATAGGCTCATGAATCATGCTTGCGTCGGCTCGAGACTTACCTATTATAAACAAACGATGTCGTTTTATTTAGAAGCGTTAAGTCTCAGACATCTCCGACCCAAATAAAAAAATATTATATTACACTTTTATTTTTTAAAAAAAATATTTTAAAAAATTTACGGGTTGGCCATGAACCGGCCGAATGATATCCTTAAAATTAAATTAGAAAACAAGAAAAAAAATTATAAAACTCAGTAAGCTTTGTGGGTCCCCGCGTCCCCGGTAATGTCTATAAATACCCTTCTGCCCCTCCTAATTCACTTACTCATTGTCCTCGATAAAACGGAAGGAGTTGTTCTCTGAGACTTCTTCTTCTTATTCTTATTCTTAACATTCTTCTTCAATGGCAGTTCAACTAAGATTACGGATTCAACTGTTCTCTGTTTCTGTTGCTTTTGTACTTATTTCAGGTAATAATGCTAACGACAAAGTTGTGATGTTTATGGATGTTCGCACTGTAGTTCGAACGTTGTGAATTGTAATAATTTGGGTATTGTAACGTTTTTGGTTCCAGGAGTTGTATCAACAACGTTTACAATAACAAACAAGTGCAACTACGTAGTGTGGCCGGGTATTCTCTCAAACGCCGACTCGTCGCCTTTCGCCACAACAGGCTTCACTCTCCAACAAGGAGAGACCAGAACCATCACAGCCCCTGCTTCATGGGGTGGCCGCATGTGGGCTCGCACCCATTGTTCTCAAGACACCACAGGTAAATTCACTTGCCTCACCGGCGACTGCGGCGGCACTCTCGAATGCTCCGGCAGGGGCGCTGCCCCTCCAGCCACCCTCGCAGAGTTCAAGCTCGACGGCTACGGTGGTCAAGATTTTTTCGACGTCAGCCTTGTCGACGGTTACAACCTGCCTTTGACTGTGACCCCTCAAGGTGGCTCCGGTCAGAACTGCTCCAGCACCGGCTGCGTCGTTGATCTGAACGGCGCCTGTCCGACGGACCTTAAGGTCACGAGCACCGACGGCGAGAGTGTCGCGTGTAAGAGCGCTTGCGAAGCGTTTGGACAGCCTGAGTACTGTTGTAATGGTGCGTACTCTACACCGGACACTTGCAAACCGTCTTCTTACTCCGAGATCTTCAAGAAGGCATGTCCGCTCGCGTATAGCTACGCGTATGATGATAAGACAAGTACCTTCACTTGTGCGTCCGCCGATTATCTCATTACCTTCTGCCCCTCTCCCAACACCAGGTAAATATCTTTCCAGTTTTTTTACCGTTTTACCCCTTTTTACTGTTACCAATCATTGTAATTTGTAAGTAGTACCATAGCGTTAAAACTTAAAACACTATAGAATATGAACGTTAGGTTGACCGTTCTGTCCTGTGCCCAAATTTTAGCTAAGGCACTTAGGCACGTTTTTCGCCGTAAAATCACATGGGGTCTGCAGAGTAGGGGGGGGGACAGTATCTAAAAAGTACACAGATATCAATGCACCATTACGCCATAGCAAGCCGTTACTTGTTCAGGGCAAGTGGTGTGGGAGTTTGTTCTTCATCTAATCCCAATGAAGACAGGACAAGCCGTTATGTTATTAATTATTATAGTACAGAAGTTATAGTCATGTAATAATTGATGGTTCTTGTTTTCTTGTGTTTTTTGTAGTCAGAAATCCTCACAAGGACAGAACACAGACACTCCCACCACCACCACAACCCCCGACGGTAAAATGGTGTATCAAGGAGCCGCCATAAGTGCAGCTTCGTCTTTAACCCGGTTTTTAGGGTCAAATGCTGTTCTGGGTATGTTCAGTATCGTAGTGGTGGCAATGCTTCAACAACTGTGAGCTTGAAGGATCATGAATCTTCATAGATCTTATTACCAAGAACATGGAAGCTTGCTTGGTTGCCCATCATCTAGGTTTGGGCCACTGCAAAGGTTATGACATTTGTAGTAGTAGCTAGTAGTAGATCTTATTACCAAGAACACGAAATAGGGTTGATTTAGCTGAGATAAGAGTTCACTTTAGCTAGTTAGTAATTCTTTATACAAATATTATAAAGAGGATGGGATTGGGATGGGATTCATTTGATTGTTCACACAGGTTTTGAATGAATACAATGTCCAACCACCGCATTTGGTGCTGAAGTTGATCAAATTCCTCATTTAAATTTCTATAACCTTTTCTCTATGTATCATATAGTGTACAATTAAGGATTACAAAAAATGGTAAGGTCCGAGTTGATTGAGTTCAAAATTACATGTCAATTTGTTAGTTCGAACAAAATAATGTGTCTAATTGAGTTGAATTTTAAAAATATTTGGCAAATTACTAACCTAGTAACTTAAAGATTTTGGTTACCATTTTTGGTTAATGAAAAGAATAATATAAAGAAAACAGGACCATTATAGGCTCAACAACAGGGTACCAATTAATGGTAGGGGCGGATCTACTATGGGGGCAAGTGCCTCCACTGCCCCCAATAGATTTCCTATTAAAAAATTATTATTTTAAGTTTTGCCCCCATAAAAAAAATAAAATTTTACTTTCATTAAAATTTTGCCCCTATTAAAAATAAAATTTTCTCTCTATTAAAATTTTGCCCCCATTTAAAAAAATTTCTGGATACGCCTCGTAACACAGCTGTCCAACTCTCTTGTTTATTCAACGCATGATCTTTGATCAAAAGTGGTTGACTTCCCATATTGCTGGAAGTTGAAATGTCCTGAGTTGGGTAGATATTTCTCAGGAGGCTCAGGCACAGCACGTCCTACTCATAACCGATGAACTTGTACTAAGAGAAGAAGTTGCTGATCTTAACCCATCCGTAAACAATCTGATGATCCATTCTTTTATATATCACATTACTTTTATAATGTTATCTATTTAATGTTGGTAATAGGTTAGACCAAATCGGATTACCTCAAACCTAAATTCAAGTTAAAAAGAATAAATTAGCGGTTCAAAACCATTTCATGAGATCACTCCAATCGAGTCAATAATAAACTTTGAAACATCTCCTGATGACAACAGTAAGATGCAACATCCACAGAACGTAACTGATGAGATGCTAATCTGGTCCAGATGATCCAACCCCAAGTGAGTTTGGTATTTGAATGATAAGCTTAGACAAGGACATAAGCATAGAATCTCCAGCATTTCACATGGAACCATAAGACAAATCACTCGCAGACAATACTGAAATTCTGCTACAAAGACCACATTACCCAGTTCATGTTGGCGAGTTTGAATCTGAACTCGGATCATATAGCTCGAACTTTAGATTAAGTTCGAGTTAAGTATTCTGCTATAAAGAACACACTACACAGTTGATGTTGGCGGGTTTGAATCCGAACTCGGATCATATAGCTCGAACTTTAGATTAAGTTCGGCTTAACCCGACTTATTGTCATACCTAACTTTAGCAAAACCATCAATTTCACGATGATTAAATCAAGTCAGTATCTTACACCTTTTGTCTTATTAGCTTTATTTTCATATTTAGTTCTAAAAATATTGCAAAAAAGCTCATTTTTGATGAATAATTCAAAATTCTTTTTAATATAAGACAAGGTCATTTTATATGTATACAAAACGATCTTATTTTGTATATTAATAAGTAATAATTTCAAATATTTCAAAATACAATTGAGATTGTTTTCATTGAACTAAACTCAAGTTGAATATTTCAAATCCAATTAAATTTTGAACCAAATAAAAACAAGATTGCAGAATCCAGTGCTCTTGCAAGCCGTATAACAGAGGGAACAAGATCCTCTGTCTAGTTTTACGGTGTCTTATTGTGTCCAGTGAATCTCAGTCATTCATTTATGCGGGTCCCACGTGAGCTCCACATAAATAAATGTGGACCCCGCATAAATGAATGGTTGAGATTCACTGGACACAATAAGACACCATAAAAACTAGACAGAGGATCTGGACTCATAACGGAACAAGATCCTCTGTCTAGTTTTACTGTGTCTTATTGTGTCCAATGAATCTCAGCCATTCATTTATGCAGGTCTCACGTGGGCTCCTCATAAATAAACGTAGACCCTGTATAAATAAATGGCTGAGATTTATTAAACACAATAAGACACTATAAAAATTAGACAGAAGATCTGGACTCATAACAGAGTAGCTTTCACCATTAATGCATGAGCTCCTGACAATTTATGAATGGTGGCAACTTTGGGAACCGTCGAAAATTGTTGTGTTCTTTTTTTGTCTTTATATCTGACTCATTTATTTTTTATCTCTTCTAATTAATAAATAAGTTGGTTGTTAAACGAATAGAGACATAACTTTTTTTCGGTACAGGTGAATTTCCTATTTATCTGTATCGAAAATTATTATGCCTCTTATTTTGTTTTTTACATTCATAAAATGTTATACTCGTGTAGTCGTGTTCCTTTAACATTGAAACTATTAAGAACGTATTTTCCTGTACGGAAAATTTTTGTGCCTCTTATTTTTCTTTATATTTAATTTATTTATTTTTTCTTTCCCAATTAATAAATAAGTTAGATGTTAAAGGAATAGAGGCACAAAGTTTTTTCGGTATAGGTAAATACGTTTCTTGGTACAAGTAAATACGATCTCTTGAAGAAACGTATTTACCTGTACTGTCAGGAATCCCACATCGGACAACTATGAAGGCATTCAAGAATTTATAATAGTGTGCAAACCTCTCCCTCTTGAGCTAGTTTTTTAGGGTGAGTTAGGCACTTTCTAACACGGTATCAGAGCCAGTTTGTCTCGATGGTTTGGGGCAATGCTCGGTTATGTCCTTTTATCTAATATATCCATCAGATGTCCAGTCCTGCTCTGGACTGAGGGGGTGTGTCAGGAATCCCACATCGGACAACTATGAAAGCATTCAAGAATTTATAATAGTATGCAAATCTCCCCCTCTTAAGCTAGCTTTTGAGGGTGAGTTAGGCACTTTCTAACAGTTGCATCTTACTGTTGTCATCAGGAGATGGTTGTCTATTATTGACTCGATTGGAGTGATCTCATGAAATGGTTTTGAACGGCCAATTTATTAAATAATTTCCAATAAAAACATGTAATTAATAGAATATTATATATTGACAAAAGTTTAATGACTATGTATAAACATGATAAAATAGTATAATCAAGTTCGGGTTCACAAATTAGCATGGCTAAGTTTGGTTTAACCGAATTTGAATATTCTAACTTTATCATCTTTGAGTTTTACAAACTTTTCGAATTCAACTAATCGTGATAAATTTTTAGGTTCGGGTGAATCGAAGGTTAATAAGCTTGTCAAAGTTTAGCTAAATTTAAATTTATAAAAATATACTCTTTAACATGAATTTAACATGAAATTAAGTTTTTTGGTATAGTAATTTTTGGTATACGTGAATACATTTTTTGTACAAAAAAATGTTGTGCCTCTGTTTATCTTATTTATTAATTGAGAGAGAAAAATAAATGAGTTCAATGTAAAAATAAATAAGAGGTATAATAATTTTCGGTACATGTTAGAAAGTGTCTAACTCACCCTCAAAAGCTAGCTCAAGAGGGAGAGGTTTGTACACTATTATAAATTCTTGAATGCCTTCATAGTTGTCCGATGTGGGATTCCTGACACACCCCCCTCAGTCCAGAGCAGGACTAGACATCTGATAGACATATTAGGCAAAGAGACATAACCGAGCACCGCCTCAAACCATCGAGACAAACTGGCTCTGATACCATGTTAGAAATGTCTAACTAAGCCTAACTTACCCCCAAAAGCTAACTCAAGAGGGGGAGGTTTGTTCATTATTATAAATTGTTTAAAGCTTTCATAGTTGTCCGATGTGGGATTCCTGACACACTCCCCTCAGTCCATAGCAGGACTGGACATCTGATGGACATATTGGGCAAAGGGACATAACCAGGCATCGCCCTAAACCATCGAGACAAACTGGCTCTGATACCATGTTAGAAAGTGCCTAACTCACCCCCAAAAGTTAGTTCAAGAGGGGGAAGTTTGTATACTATTATAAATTCTTGAATGCTTTCATAGTTGTCCGATGTGAGATTCCTGACAGCAACATCCACATAATGTAACTAATGAGATGCTAATCTGGTCTAGATGATCCAACCTCAAGTGAGTTTCGTATTTGAATGATAAGCGTAGACAAGGACATAAGCATAGAATCTCCAGCATTTCACATGGAACCATAAGACAAATCACATGCAGACATACTGAAATTCTGCTACAAAGGCCACATTACACAGTTCATATTGGCAGGTTTGAATCTAAACTCGGATCGTATAGTTCAAACTTTAGATTAAGTTCGGTTAAGTATTCTGCTATAAAGAACACACTACACGGTTCATTTTGGCGGGTTTAAATCCAAACTCGGATCATATAGTTCGAACTTTAGATTAAGTTCGGCTTAACCCGACTTATTGCCATACCTAACTTTAGCAAAACCATCAATTTCACGAGTATTAAATCAAGTCAGTGTCTTGCCTCTACTGATGCTGTCTTCTTGCGATGAGTCTGTAATACGTAAACATCAAACAGATATTGAATCCGCCATGGTCGCAGATGGCTGCTTTCGCTCCGCCAAATTGGTGATAACTGATAAGAGTGCTTATCCTTTGCTGACTCGAAAACAAGTAAACAACGTGCATGTTGCGTGTGCTCACAAACTCATGTCTCATCAATTGAAAATGCACGTGACTATTTCATAGGTTTGGTAATAAAGCAAACTTAAAGGATCGAAACAACATTATTTCATTATAACAGTATGGTTTTAATATTTTAATTAAATCAATTTCAATCATTTCTGTAATTAACCCTTTTCATATTTATGTAATTATAAGTCAACTATTATATCCAACAACAACAAAAAGTAGGACTAGATCCGAGCTCGAAAGATTTTACAGATTTAAACCCGAGCTTAAATACGATTAGATTAAATTTCAAATCGGAAATATTGTGTCCAAAGTTTAATATAAGTCGATATTTCTTTTTTAAATTTACTTTAAACTTGAATTCAATTGGTTAACTTCAAATTCAGCTAATTCAAACTTTGTACGTTTTGTCAACCTTAAATACGATAATATGAGAATAACCTTTTGTGGTGATGAGTAGACAAAGAACAAGAAGCAGCAACGCCATCACCAGGCTTCTAAGAAGTAGGCCTAAGCCTTATTTTTCTTTTGCCTCTAAAAGGGTCTGACCTTAAAGCCCAAACTCTTTTTCTTGGTTACACTTGAACGGACCTTTTGTGGTAAGAGCTTGGCATCGCTAAAGTATTAGACACAATTGGTAAATAATGGATATTGGTGTCTATTACTATTAATATTATAAATAATAAAAAGTATTATTTTTATAAAATAAAAATTTTCCTATTTAATAATAATGATTGCTAATAATCAATGTTTTAGAAATCGGATCAGAAGTTAACTCGATAAGATAAGAGATTTAAGATTTAAAAGGTTCATCCAGTATTAGACCGTCATAAAACTGATTCAAGATTAAATAAAATTAAAGAATTTGAAATACGATTGAAAGAGAAAATCTTTACCTATCGAAGAATTTGAAGTTAAATTGAAAAATGAAATTGTTAAATAAAAATAATTGATTTATTTTAGTTTATAAAAACTTATTAATTTACAAAAATTGATCGATTAATTAATAAATTATCGATTTTTAATTACAAGAGTTATTAAAGTAAACAGAATAGGAACGTTGAACGGTTCAAAATTTTGATGGTTAAATCGGCCTAAACGGTTATATTTTTTAATCATTGTTAATAATTGTTAAATAACAGGCATATAATTAATCCTAACACAATTTGAGAATCATATTAACACCAAAGTACTTGTCTTTGGTACATGTGTGTAACCCTCCTTTTACATTTATGTTTTAAAATTATACTTTACAGTCAGCAATGCTATTAAAGCCATCTTAATTCTTTGGATGACTCCACTTTACCTTTTCAAAATTCACTTTTTTTGTGAATAAAGAAGAAAAATCTTAGCTTGGAAAATGGTGATGCTTGTTTCACTATTGTTAGGAGATAACAAAAGGGATAGAAGGGCTTGTCTTATTGTCAAGCATTGTATCAAACTAACTCACTTTTGATGTCATTTGTGTAGACATATTCTCTTTACACTTGCTTTCTTTGTGAACCCTTTTTCCAATTAGTTTCAAGCAAGGTGATTAACGTTTATAAGATGTTTTATCTTAATCAAATCGTGTAGATAACACTTGTTAAGCTTGCAAATAAGGATGATATGCCCGACCCGATCCAACTCTTTTTTTGTGATTTAAGTTCATCTTAATCAGGTTAAATTAAGATTAAAATGACATAATTTTGATTAATTATATCAAAACAGAAATACTTTGTCAAATTTATTTAGATCGATTTGGATTGTGTCGAGCTAAACCCATTGACACAATGTCTAATAAATTTGCCTAAACCAATTTTGCCAAACTCGAGTTAAATTAAGCTCGTTAATTACTTATGAGTCATTAACTCGTCAAATAATTTATTTCGAATCAAATGACATGTGATTATTGTATGTCCTTGAAATTCTATCCAATACCCTTTTTTATTTTTTAAAAACGGAGGAATCCGCAGTCGCTATCCTTTGGATGCGTACTACGTAAACCTCCGAATTTACACAATAGCTTGCAAATCACGCCAATCGAGTACTCCACACTAAGCATGCACTGTACGATAGACTCGATCGAGAGAGCGTAGGTAGGGAGATTCGAATACAGGACCTTTTGGCTCCATGCCTCCCACTCCACCAACTCAATCATCTCCTAAGGGGCTCTATCCAATACACATTTGAATAATAACAACTACAAATTCCACTAACATTTAAAAATAAAAAAGCTCCACAAAGAATGTTGGTACCTTAATTGGCCCTTAAGATCGCTTAGGTGACTAAATTTTAAAAGAAATTCATAAAAAAATGAAAAGCAAAGCGATCAAAGCTTTACATTTGTCCAATTCTTCAACTTACTTATCAAGGATAAGATATGGATGATGTATAAGTAGTTAGTCATGTAACCCTCAATAGAAAAAGTGAATGAAGGTTGTAATCAAATTGGTCCTCAACATTAAAAGGATAGTGAAACATTTTTTTCCGAAAGCAATGGACAAACACTCCTTTAGTATATATATAACATAATGTTTGTGTGACGCAACTCTTTTTGCAAAGATTGGACATTGAATATACAACGATATCGTTTCAATCTAATTGGCTCTTTACACGATAGCTAACATGTCAGAAGTGGGTTTTGATCAAACAACTTTGCTCAAAAAGCTAAAATGGATATTGTCAATTTCCTTACGAAGACTTTGTTTGACCCTAAGGTTCAACAATTCAGGCATGTTGTTTCTATGAACATTATCTTGATTGATGTTTCTGATATATCTTCATAAAATTTAATGTTTAAAAATCGGATCGAAAATTAAACCGACAAGATAAAAAGTTTAAGGTTTATGATCAATTATGAAACTGACCGATTGATTAATAAACTTGTTGACTTTTAACAAGAAGTGTTTTTAACGTAAACCGAAACTAATTCAAAATTTTACGATTAAATCGGACAAAACAGTTGAAGTTTGTAATCATTAATAAAAACACGATTGAGTTGGTAAGAACAAAACTGTATAATCTCAATCAACTCTTGTACTCCTTCCGGATGTTCATTTGATGTAATGGTATGTTTAATCTTATGTCTTGTAAGATTTTATTAGGGTTTTTGTCTTTTTGAAGTGATTTGTTCCACGTAATGCATACTCACCTAAAGCTAATGCAATACGTAGACATGAGTCTGTTGAGTTGATATTTACAGAAGCTGTGTCCTGCAATTTTTGCACATGGAAACGGACACGGCCAAACCTCTAAAGCATACAGATTACAGACAGTAGGCTTTTTCTTTTGAACGTGCAACGTAGACATTCTACTTTTGCATGTCATCGTCTGGTACGTCAATGAACCTGACCATACGCCCTTTATTAAGATTGCATGGTCAACTATTTAAGGCTAAAGCGTGATGATCATGCAAAAAAACACTAGCCACCAACACTACAACCTTATCCTCAAACTCAACACTCCTTCACCAGCTAACCTTTCTGACCGTGTACCTTTCACTTTCTCCTGTAATATTTTGTATTCAATTGCTTTCTAATGCTAGCCAATAATCGAAAGATTTGTATTTTTATTTTCTCTAAAAATTAATGTTTTAAAAATCGGACCAAAAATTAAACTAGTAAAACGAAGAAGTTTAAGATTTAAAAGGTTCAACGTATATCAGATATTCATAAAATTAGTTAAAAATTATGCAAAATTAAAATTTTTCGAGATATGATTAAAAGAAGTTGTCCTTATCTATCGAAGAATTTGAAGTTTAATTGATAATAAAAATTGTAAGTGAAAATTAATTAATTAATTTTAATTTATAAAAATTGAGTAATTAACAAAAATGACTAATTAATTAATAAAATGATCAATTTTTAACAATAAGGGTTATTGAAGTAAATCGAAACGAAAAATTAAAAACCGAATTAAAAAATCAATAGGTTCAAAGTTTTTACGGTTGAACTGACTTACCCAATGAATTTTTTAATTATTGCTAAACATAAAAGTAGGTTCAAGTTTAATTGACTTAAATTAATTGGTTTTAAATTAAGAAAAATCGACTAAATTGAGTTGATTGGTCTCAAATTTAAGATGATTAACTCGACTCAAATTATTTCATACTAAATATTAAAATGATATTTCTTTATTTGAAGTCTAATTAAAAGAAGGTTCGAGTTTAATTGATTAAAATTAATTGGTCTTAAGTTTGGAAAAAATGACTAATTGATTTTGATTGATCACTTTCAAATTTAAGATAATTAGTTTAAGACGATCATAGACGGAGTTAGTTAGGGCTCAGTGGTGCACTTGACCTTCCAAGATTTAAAAAAAATAAATATTTTTTATTTTTAATATATATATAAAGATAGAGTTATTTGGAGCCCAGTGGTGCATGAGCTCTCCAAGATTTAAAAAAAAATTAAATATTTAGGCCCCTCATATTTTAAATTCTTGGCTCTGTCACTGAAGACGATTAACTCGACTCAAATTAATTCATCCTAAATATTAAAATGATATTTTTTATATGAAGTTGGATATAAACAGGTCGGACTTGATTATTGTTATCCTTACTTTTGTCTTGTAATTTCAGCATGTATGCATACTAATAAATGCCCCATGGGGGTAGTCGAGTTGGTGGAGTGGAGGGGTATAGGACCAAAAGGTTATGTATTCGATTCTCCCTATCTACGCTCTATTAATCGAGCCTGTCGTACAGGGCTTGACTAGTGTTAAGTACTCGGTTGGCGTGATTTGCAGGCTATTGCGTCAAGGTTTACCCAATACGCATTCAAAAAGTAGCGACTGTGGGTTACCCCATTTCAAAAAAGAAAAAGTGTACTAATAAATGATAATTACAACAAAGAAACAAGGTTTCTAGGTATACTTTCTGTGTTTTGTACAATGTTATAAGCTGATGACACTGAAAGATTCATATGCGGTGTTTTGGAATGCTTTTTCTTTCTTTTTTTTTTCTTAACGAGGTAACCATTATTTTTAACTATGCATTAATGTATATGTAATGGTATATAAATTATGAGTTCTGAATAATTATTTAACAAATTAATTATTAAAATTCAAATTATGAACTCAAATTCTCTTACATAATACAATTTCAGTTCAATACCTTTAAAAATATCAAAAGAGTCCTTGTAAAGATTAGAATTTTAAATTTATAACAATCGAAGACTATTAAAAAATATTTACAAAAAAGTTTTATAAATTTAATAAACGATTAAACATATAAAATTTAAACAAGTTAAAATTTAGAGTAAAAGACATAAATATCCTCTATAATTTAAGAAAATTTTAAAAATTAAATTAAAAATTTCTCAAAAAACTTCCTTCTAATTTTAAATTTTATAGAAAAAACCCTTTCTCTAAAATTTCAAATAGAAAATAATAACAAAATAACAATATCACACTTGTACCAATTAAATGTTGCTTAAATGATGATTCTAACTCAATTCTTAAGCTCAAACTAAACTAATAAAATCTAACTCAAACTAATAATTTATCATTATTTAATTGATTCGAAACAATTTTAAGAACTAAGTTAAATTACTATATTAGTGATATTTGATGTTCGTATCACATGTATTTCATTATTATAAACCAAAGTCTATAAGAAGGGATTTTTATGAAAAACTAAAAACAAAAAAATAAAGCTCTGAAGTTTCTTAAACTAATAAGAAATTTATATCTTTTACCCTAAAATTTAAGGAAAAACATCTTATTGTAATCCAATTCATCTATATTAGCTAATTGAAATTGGTTTCTACTACTATACCCTTTACAAATCATGGCCACTTGGCCGTTATTAATAATCATCCAAACTTAAAGTTGCATTTACTTTTTCCAAAATTAACCATGTGCTAGGTTATTAGTAAACTTTTAGCTTATCTTGTACGAATTCGATTTCTCTATCAAAAATAACCATGTCTAATGCCCAAAACGACGTCTCTTTAGATATTAGACATAGTTGTACAGTCTTTAAACTCATGTTCAATGTCCAAAATGACGTCATTTTTTTATAGAGTTTTTTTTTCTGTAGATCTTATCTGAGAAGAACTTTTCTATAGAATCAGTTGACTATTTGACTGTCATTTAAAAAAGAACTTTTTTGAAGGAACTCTATACAGTAGATTATTTGGCAACATAAAAATAAAAAGTACTTATAATTTTAGCTATATTTTATTTTGTAATAAAAATTATTTATGCATATAAATATTATTTAAAGTATATTAAACAATATGCAAAGCAC
>JAOSBL010000006.1:1041993-1058797 GCA_027568915.1 Erythroxylum roraimae | reverse complement strand
AAACACAATATATTAATTATTATACAATTTTAAACCATATAAAACATAAATCAAAATATATCTAACCAAATCTTTTATATAAATTACAACATAAGTAAACTAATATAAAAAATAAATATTAAAACATATAAAAAAGCCAAATAATATTATATAAATCTCAAAATAAATATCCAAATTGAGTAAATAGTTAAATACATAATAAACAGGAAGATGAGTTTGTGGGTATTGTGAGAATTATATGTAAAACATAACGGCAAAATACACTAAAAATAGGCTTATTAATTAATCTGAAAAATTTACATGAAAAATTATTTTTTTGAGAAGTTCCAAATTTGAGCTTCTTAAAAAGTTGTATTTTAGCTACCAAAAAAGTTATATCTATTAAAAAAGTACTTTTTATTTTACAGCTAAACACTTATTTTTCTTAAAAAAGACTTCTGTGATGAAAAAAGTACTTATTAACCTTACAAAAGCCCATCGAAATAGGTGCTAAATTAGCTTGAAATCCATAGAATTTTAGCAGCTTTAGTTTTGGAAATTAGCCATTTTTGTAATAACATATAAGATCTTACCCTAAGTAAAACCATTCAATTTGAGAAGTGTAGACCATCAAAAGGGCGGGGCGAGTTTTAAGAAAATATAGTATTAGAAGGAAAAACAAAATAGGAATTAGGAGAAAGGGTAAAATTGTAAAAAAGAAAATAAAAACAGAATAACCAATTGTCAGAAGTGGGATTTGAACCCACGCCCTCGTTAGAGGACCAGAACTTGAGTCTGGCGCCTTAGACCACTCGGCCATCCTGACTTAGTTGTGAGTGTGGAAATAATTTTTTGAAAATATCAACTAATTATAATTTTATTGTAGTAACTGCTCTAAAACTGATCTCATTCATTTTAAAAAAATTAAGTCCCATAATTCTAAAATCTTTTATTTTTTGTTATTAATAATTAACTAAATTAAATATATCACTTAATTTTAAAATATTATAATAATTTCATATAAAATAAATAAGTGAACAAAACAATGGCTACGGCTGATCAGCCGTTAGATGTTTGCGATCACCGAAGCTGGGAATCCCCTCCCTGCTGTTTCAATTATATATCAGTTGACGGCGTCAGAAACCGAGTCGTGGCGAGCTCTGATTGGCTGGTTGGCACGTTGAGTACAATACGTGGCGTTTCACGACCGTAACTCAACCAAATTATATTATCCCCCCACCGTCCCACGAGCCAATCTTCGGTCCAATGCAAAAATGCCCTTTCCAATGAATATATATATATAGAGATATATAACTCATTTTTGAAAATTTTATTTTAGCCCACAAAAAGAGTGAAAGAGTCTATTATATATATTCATCAAAATTCCTAATTTGCTTTTAAAATATTTTGTATTCAAAGCCCTCTTATAAAATATATTCTTAATCATTTGAATATTTTTAATAATTGATTTTAATTATTAAATTATTAATTGATTTATTTAAACCGGAAAGATGAAAAAGTTAAAATTTTAAAGATTCAACCGACATTAAATCGATCGAGAAAATTTGTTATATGATAAATATTAAATAAAATTGAATAATTCAAAATATGATTAAAAATAAAATTATCTTTACTTATTTAAAAAGTTAAAATTTAATTGAAAATGAAAACTATTAGATAAATATTAAATAGTTTATGAAAATCGACTACTTTAAAAAATGATCAATTAATTGATAAATCTATGCATTTTAATAAAAAAATTATTAAGATAAAACGGAAAAAATAGAAACCGAATCAAAAAGTTGATTTATTTAAGATTTTTACAGTTAAATCGTTTCGATATTTTAATTAGCAATTAGGAATTAGTCTATTATTATATAATTTTAAGATTTTGCTTTTCCCCTTAATAAACAAGGAGAAAACTTTAGTACGATTAAATTTATATCAAAATCACTTTCACTCCCTTTTAAATTATAAATTTTGTGAGTGCGAATAAATTTTAGAAACAGTTTTTCTACTAATTAAGAGTAAAGTTGCATACTATTATACCTCTTTAAATTTTACGCCTCAACGAAACTTTTATTAAGTGTTATCGTCATTGTAGTCATTGTCATCGTTATATCAAAATCACTTACATTCTTTTTTGAATTATAAATTTTGTGAGTGTGAACAAATTTTAGAAACAATCTTTCTATTAATTAAAGGTAATACTGCGTATTATTATATTTTCTTAAACTTTACGTCTCAACGAAATTTCTATGTGTTATCGTCATTGTCGTGGTCGTGGTCGTTATTGAGTGTGAATAAATCAATTGGGAATCCAATTCCACTTTTTAATACTACCAAAGAAATGATTTAAGATTCGTGGAAAGGTTTCCACAAAGACTTTAGGTAGGAGGGAATAAGTCGGCATGAAGAGATAATCAATTCAAATATGACATGAAGATGCTCTCAAACTAAATAGAATTTTTTATTTTTTATAAAAATTAAAACATTCAAATTTTAATTATAAAAATCAGTATTAAAATATTCTAATTTTTAATTTAAAAAAAATCTAATATTATGTATTCCATTAACCGTCAGATTAATATTTTATAATTTAATAAATTACGATATCAAAATTTTATAATAATTATAAACTAAAAATATAAAAAGAATGTATTGATTATGCACTTTTTATTAAAAAAAATAAAAAAGATAGCTTTAAAAAACTTTAGAAAATGTTTTTTTCTTAATTTTTGTAAAAAATAATAACAAAATACGCACATTGAGCAATTACATATTATTTATATGATATACAACCTAACTCGGGTTCAAGCCGAAATAACTAAATTGAATTCAGACTGATAATTTATTATAATTATCTTAAATTATTAATTTCAGTTGAATTTAATCGATTCAGATCATATTTAAGAGCCGATTTGAATTATTATGTTATTAAAATACGATTCGTGCACATCTAATATTCATATTATATGTGTTTCACCGTCATTTTTTGTTCAAAAACTTTCCTCAATCTAAGACTTCAAAAGTTAGATCAAAAGTAAGGATTAATTCCACTAAAATTAAAAAATAGTAATCCAAGATGATAGCAATTGGAAGAAATTGGATTAGGGATGGCTAAAGCAAATTCCTTTCTTACTTGTTTTTCCAAGCGTGGGGTAGACCGAAGAGGAAGTGTATACTCCTATCCTATGATGTCACATATTCGATATTTATGTTTTAATAATAATTAATCTAGAAGAAGTAGTCTTTTAGTTAAAAACCTCTACCCATAATCAAAAACCATTAGTTCATACTTTCCAATTTGCTTAACAACAAAATTGCGTACTATCGGATCTTTCTAAATTTCGGGACTCGACAAAATTTCAACCGGATCTTAATGACAACGATAATGATGATTTATTAGTAATTCATTTATTTGACGAATTCATGTACATAAAAGCTAAGAATTAACAAATAAAAAAATCCTCAAATTTATTTTATTAATCAAAATTTTAAAATTGATCTTATGAATTCATGTACATAAAAGTTAAATTACACTTAACATATGATTTAATACAAATATATTTAAGATATAAGTTGAATCTACGGGAGTATAAAGTCAGTCTTTTGTATATTTTAAATCAAAATTTAGATATTTTTGTTAAAATTATTTTAATAGTTAATTATGATAAATGTTTTTTAGGTTTGGTTATTTTAATATTTATATTTTAAGAAATAATACTTATTTTATAATATTATGTAATTAATATAAAATCTCTTTTTTATCACAAAATTTCATTATTTTTATTTCTATAACTATATTATATTCAAAAAAAATCTAAAACTAAACCTATAAAAATAAATGTAATATAACAGAAAATTACGTGATAATTAAATAATTTTATAAATCCAAGTTAGGCTTTTTTACTCATAAAATATTAAAAATACAAGTTCTTTGGATAAATCAGAAACTGTATGATTATATGCATAGACAATCATTATATATACAAGCACAGACCAAGCTGCAATAATTCTCTTACCCATCAAATCTCTTCAGGTCACTCTCATTTGTGTTCCTTCTTCTTTACCTCATCACGCAAAGTCTCTATCCATATTTTCTCATCATTTTCCACCAAACCAAACAGCTTTTCTTTCTTGTTTTTCACTCTTCTTATTCTTTCATATCAACAACAGGTAATGCACACCATTTTCTGTTAGAACAATACGACAATCGATACTCTTAACGATGAATCCTGTCTTCCCTAGTTCTTGGCTGTACTTGGTTCTCATTTTTCTAACAACCGCCAAAGGTATGTAATGATGTTGTAACCTATTCCGACTTATCTCTTTTCTCGTCACTGGTTATTAATATAACACGACAACCTCTGTAACAGGTGTTTCAGGAGCGACATTCACTGTCGCAAACAAATGTGGTTACACAGTATGGCCTGGTATTCTCTCCAATGCCGGTAGTACTCCATTGGAGAGTACCGGCTTTGAGCTTCCATCAGGTGCGTCACGGTCGTTTCAAGCCCCACCAAATTGGTCGGGTCGGTTCTGGGGAAGAACCGGTTGCACATTCGACCAGAGCACTGGGCAAGGTAGTTGCAGCACCGGCGATTGCAGCACGAACCAGCTGGAGTGCAAAGGCCAAAATGCGAACCCGCCGGCGACTCTAGCGGAGTTCACGGTGCAGTCGGGCGGTCAGGATTTCTACGACGTGAGTCTCGTCGACGGGTACAATTTACCCATGATCGTCGAACCAAATGGAGGGTCGGGTTCCTGCATGATGACCGGTTGCGCTGCGGATCTGAACCAACGGTGCCCGGCGGAACTGAAGGTCGGGTCTGGCGACGCATGTAAGAGTGCGTGTGAGGCTTTTGGGAGTCCGGAATATTGCTGCAGCGGCGCGTATGGTTCCCCGGACACATGTAAGCCGTCGACTTACTCGGAGATGTTTAAAGCCGCGTGTCCCAAATCGTATAGTTACGCCTATGATGATGCCACTAGCACGTTCACATGTTCTGGCGCTGATTATTTTATAACATTTTGCCCTTCAGTTGCAAGGTAAGAATGTGCTATACATTTTATATTTCAATTTAAGAATTAAGTTAAATTTTCGTATTAAATCACATTTATTTAATTTATATAAATTATTCATATTACACATATATATTACAATTTCTCCGTTAGTCAGGTTAAGATTGCACACTGCTTAATTATTTTAACAGATTTAAGAATTTTTTGATAATTTCAAAAGTTATTTTTAAAAATTAATAAATTAAAAAAGAAATATTTTATTTTTATTTTGCTTTATTTTTTCATTATTTGATTAATTTTAATTTATGATTTTACATTTGAGTATCAAGAGATTCCTACCTATTTAAATAAGAAAAATGTTCTTCCTTTTATAATATTAAATCTTGAACTATATGATTTTTCAGTTTAATTCAGTATAATAATCTTTATTTTTTAAAATCGATCGGTTTATTAATTAATTTATCAATTTTATAAACTAATAAATTTTTATAAACTAAAATAAACCGATTAATTTTCATATAATAATTTTTTATTAAACTTTACATTTTTTATAAATATAGATATTTTTAATTATTTTTAAAATTTTAAAATTTTATTTATTCTTTAATTAATTTTACGACGGTCATAGGTGATTATTAATATTTACTTTTATAATATTAATAATCACTAAATAATGATGATAATGAAAATTTTGTTTTTTTATCTGACAAATTATTAATAATCACTCAATTTTCAACTCTTTACAGTCAAAAATCTGCAAGAGACTCCTCTGCTAACACAGGAACAAGCAGCGCAAGTACTAGTTCGGGTGCGGAGCCAGTGGGGTTTGACGGTTCGTGGTTTTCAAACTTTGTCACAGGAGACTCATCATGCAATAACGTTTCCTCTTCTGCTAGGCTCTTTGCTTTGATTTGCTCTACAATGGCGGTTCTGTTTCTTTGTTTATAATCTCCTGTTTTCTCTAAGTGCACATGCCCACCACCTGGACTAGTACTATTGCTTTGCGATGAGAGAAAGGTCGACGAGGCACAGATTGTAAAGCCAATTTTCCACGTCACATGTGTATAAAATTAGATGATTTGTTCTTGGATAGCATAAATATATTAGGGTTAAGTACACCGAGACGTTTCTGTCCATATCTTAATAATTATAACTTTTTTCTTATAGTAACGTCACTGTACCCAATATATAAGGTTCTTCGGAACTTGGGGAGAGTTATAAACTTATAATATATGTACTTTCCTTTTGTATTTTTATAAAGAAGTTGTGACGCAGAAGCTTAGAATCAACTCGATTAGGAATCTTTTGGTTGATCGGATTAAAACCTTAACTCAAGAATTCAAAGTTGTTGGAAAATCCTTCGACGCCTTAATTCAAGATTATCAATGCAATCAGAAACCAAAACGCACAAAGACATCAAAAGATTGTCATAAGTAATCCGACTAATCACTTGATAAGTTTGTAAAATCGATTTGTAGAAAATTTCAGGATTGAATCCCTCACAAAGTGACCTAAAATTATTCTAAATGTTATCTGAATTGGTCAGTTGGGTTGATTCGGCCTGAATCAATGTCAGAATTTCGGCCTAAGTCAGAACACGTGAATAGTGTTATTGCCTTGATGTTATTGATTATAACTTGATTTCCGAAGGTCTTTTCTTCATCAACCATGGTACATATAAGCTCACCAAAAGCTTCTCTAAGCTTCATAGTGTTAGAACGAGTAATCGGTCCTTTCAGCATGGTCAACAGGTCATCCGATAGTTGACTTGTCTTTCGACTCTCTCTTAAGCTCACATCAAGTTGTTTTTTTGACTTTATGATTACAAAGGAACAATTTTACCCTTTACTTATTTTTATAGTATTATTTAACAATTATATAATTTCATGTCATATTTTATTAATATTTTATTTACATTTTTCGTACATAAATTAATAAAATATAACAGGATGAGTTATATGATAATTAAGTAATAATATAAAGAAGAGAATAATAATTTTTAAAATACCAACATTGGAAAGAAAAAATGTTAACCCAACAAATTATATACCTTCCAATATTGCACTTCAATTCTTTCAAGGATTGGTAATGTAAAGCAACAAACTGGGAAGGAGACATTAAAGATCTATCATTTTCAATGTTGTAAACGATTTAGAGGGCAATCAAGAAAAGGGAGCATTTGCTTTATTGTGAATCTTTTGAGTGATATGGTTGGTGCCTACTTTGCTGGATTTGCAAGATTGGAAGTTTTGTGATTTGGGTGGGACTGAAAACGTTATGATGGTGTCTAAGCCATGCCTCTTAATTATTTCCATTCATTCCTTAACCGATGACAGCAAGGACAATCAATACGAGGAAAGGTTTATTTTTAAATATACCACTTTTTTAGTTTAATTTTAATCTTTTAATTTAATTTATTTTAATAATTTTTCTTGTTAAGAATTAATTAATTATTTGATTATTTTATAAATTAATAAATTTTTATAAACTAAAATTAATTAATTAATTTTTAATTAAAATTTAATTTAGTATCAGAGCTTTTATGCCAAAGCTAGCACTATCCAATCATTGTGATCATTCACGTGGTCTGTGAAAGACTCTTTAAGTTTTGAAGGTTTATGCATGGTCATCATGTTCGTAATGGAAAACGAAAGACGTGAAAATTAAAGTAAGAGTATACTTATCAGCAAGACCTCAGCTTCCGATTCAATACTGATTCTGAAACTTGGTGAATTTGTTGAAGATCTCAGGCTTTCACAACCACAGTAGAACTTCCCAGTAATAACCCCTCTCTTACTTCGTGTAGAGGCACAGACGGTAGGAACTGGAGGACTTGGATTCAATTTCTATGAATTTCTTATGATTTCGCTTTGCTTTATATTGATACTTGATTTTAAATCGTATTTTATCAAGTAATTTAGCATAAATTAAAAGTTATTTTATAATTTCAATGTCTTGTTAGTATTTATTTGAGGCCAGCCTGAATGGCAATTTTGGTCGATCAAGTTCGGGGTCAACGGGATTCAGTCCGACCGAACCGGATCAAAATTGCCATCTTTACTATTAATCTTAGTTAAAATTTAAATGTCTTGATCGCATCTATTTGAGGCCAGCTTTAATGGCAATTTTGGTCGATCAAGTTCGGGGTCAACGGGATTCAGTCGGACCGAACCGGGTCAAAATTGCCATCTTTACTATTAATCTTAGTTATGATAGCCATTAATAGTAGAATGGACCTAGCCACCACTGTTATGTTATATATAATAAAGCCAAAAAAAAAGGGCACTAAAATTAAATTAGTTAGAAGCTTTAAGATCATACCTATCCTGCAACTCATGATCAGCCACCAAGCTGAAAACAATTCCTGCTAAACATACGGTTACTCTACAATCTAGTATTTTCCCCGCGTCTTGACTCAGAAGGAGGATGAAATGTAAGATACAGTAGATGTACCACAAGGTCCGTGCTTTGGGTAAATCTATAGCTCATCGTTAACAGCATTGTCCTCCTCGTCACTGGTTGCAGCTCCAGCTGATGTGGTTGAAGTTTCTTTAGTTTCAGTCTCTGCTTCAGCCTCTTCTGAATCATCTTCCTCCTCAACAGTGGCATCTGGGCTAATGTCAAGGCTAGATTTAACCGAGTCATAGATTCGGGAAGCAAAATCTTTTGGATCAGTGAGCACGAAGCCACTCTCCATTAAGGCTGTTTGGTACATGAGTTGTGCTGTTTGTTTGACGCTCTCATCCTGAAGGCAAAAGACAATAAAATATTAACAAAATGGATAACAGTAAACACATTGATGCTAAGTTAACTAGTCGTTCGCTAAATTCTAATGGATTTTCCACTCGAGTTTCTGTAAACGGATCGACTGTAATGTTGTAGTCACTAAAATGCTTGACAGCTCAATCAGAACGTTAGTTCTGATACTATGGCTTTTTAGTTCTGATACTAAAAGCCAGAACTATGGCTTTTTAGTTCTGGCCTATAGAAAGATTTAGCCCTAGTCCAAACTATTGCCATCTCCAGATGTAATCTCATCTTTGCCCTAAATGTCTTGTCTACTAGCATATGCAATTTCGAAGAAAGTTTAGCAAATAATACCTCAGGATCTTTGAGCACTCTTTCCCGTAGCTCCTTGATGATTGGGTGCCTGGGGTTAATTTCAAGCACTCTCTTGCCACGCATATATGCCTGTTTGCTAGCATCGGACAAGGTCTGAGACTGCATAATTCTCTCCATATTTGCACTCCATCCATACTTTGATGTCACAACTACACAAGGTGTGTTATCCAAACGATTGCTGATCTTGACATCGTCCACATTCTCACTAGCAGCGAGAGCACCCTTCCACCACTTGGTGAGCTCCTTAAATGACTCCTTCAACTCCTTGACTTTGGAGTCTTTAATTTTCAGGCCCTCTTTAGACACATTCTGGAACTTCTTATCTTCATAGTCCATCAAATATTGCATCAAGTATTCATCAACAGGGTCTGTGAAGAATATAACCTGAAAAGTGTTTCAACCCAAAAATGTCAATGTGAAAAATCGAGGGCTTTTAAGGAATGACACTTCTTAGTTACGTCAAGAAACTACCTCATAACCCTTCTTCTTTAACCTCTCAAGGAATGGAGACTTCTCCAATTGTTCCTTGTTTGGCCCTGTTATATAGAAGATGTCCTTTTGCCCTGACTTCATTCTTGAGATGTACTGGTCAAGTGAAGTCAATTTACCATCTGACTTTGTGCTGTACATGTGCGAATTCAAATAAATCATCAATGAAGTATCACAAGATCCACCCTCTTTCGGTTGACTAACAGAAGATAATGAAGATGAGGAGAACAGCTACCTTTCAAATCTGAGAAGTTTTGCCAAGCGGTTTCTGTTAGTTGCATCCTCGATAATACCAAGTTTGATAGATTTGCCAAACTCGTTCCAGAACTTAGTATATTGACCTTTCTTCTCATTGTCACTAGAATCCTCCGTATCTCCATCTACTATGTTACGACACAATTGTCAGAAACAAAGCCAACACCAGAATTCTAAACCATATCATAGTTAAAAGGCGCATGATGGGTTGCAGACAGAAATTTAAGTTGTTATTTCATTTCATATAAACATAAGCCAGAAGGACCTGGTAGTAGTGAATGGGAAGTCACCAACAAAATTTCACTGAAATGCAAAATTGTGTACACATATAAGAAACAAGAGAGCTAATTACTGACACCCCAGTGAATTGGTTGCAGAAATACCTTTCTTGTCATTGTTAACCTCGTCAGGATCCTCATCTGCGATTTTGCGGATCATATCAAGTGCCTTTCGGATAAGTTTCTTTTTTATTGTTTTCAAGCTGCTGTGCTGTTGAAGCATTTCTCTTGATACATTGAGTGGCAGTGTATCAGAATCAACAAGACCCTGTCCAAAAAATTATGGTTTAAATTTGATATCTCCTCTACCATGGTTTAGAAGAATGAAAAGAACTTCTCTAAACTAATCTAATACCTTCAAGAAGCTCAAATACTTGGGCAAAAGCTCATCAAATTCATCAGAGATGAAGACCCGTCTAACGTACAGCTTCAAGTTCGATTTGTTAGAGTTGTAGTAGCTTTCATATAGATCATGAGGAGCCCTTGGTGGGATAAATAATACAGCCTTGAACTCCACATCACCTTCTGCATTGAAATGACTCCAACCCAGAGGTTTATCCTCGCTAAAGTCCTGTTAAACAAAAAAATACATATTAGAACAAATGAAACCGTGCAACCAACCGATCAATAAACTGATCAATGAAATATTCTTAATCTTTCTGCAGCTACCCAAATACAAAAGCTTACCTTTGCTAGAGCATTATAAAATTTTGTGTACTCTTCATCAGTAACCTCCTTTGGATTCCGCAGCCAGATAGCCTTAACATCATTCAAAAGTTCCCACTCATAAATAGTTTCCTTAACTTTTTTTGTCTTGGGCTTCTCCTCCTTATCTTCGTCGTCTTCACTCGTCTGAGATTCCCCTTCTTCTTCAGAAGAGCTACTTTCAGCTGTTATCAACAAAGAATTGGGCATCAGGCAGCCAAAAAGCAAGATTGACCTTGCAGTGATGCGTCCCACAAATAGCAGCGGTTACAATACATGATAAACCATAAAGAACACGTACATGTTTCTTCTTCATCACTTGATTCATCGTCATCTACTGGAGCCTCTACATCAATCTCTTTGCTAGCCCACAAATGTATCGGGAAGTTAATGAATTCAGAATACTTCTTCACTAGATCCTACAAAGGAATAAAATAAAAATTTATCAGTCATGTACCATCCACAAAGGCGACCGGAATATTCACCAAAAAGATATCCGTGTTTATGCACCAAAATTGAACACTCAGATAGTAATATAATGAATCATTGTTGAACAAATACATTAGCATACCCACCTTCAGTTTGCTATGCTCCAAGTACTCTCCAGCTTCATCCCGAAGATGAAGTCTAATCTCAGTTCCACGTCCCAATGGTTCATTCCATGTGTCCTCAGATATTGCAAATGCTCCATCAGCCTTTGACTCCCACACGTACCTAAAAACACACAGGCAATGTACAAGTTATACTTCCAAACTGGCAACAAAATTAAGTTACCAATTACTTTAAAACAAAGAAACTATATTAGAGAAGAGGCATACTGTTTATCATCGTTATGTTTGCTGATGACTTCAACATAGTCAGCAACAAGATAAACAGAGTAGAACCCAACTCCAAACTGTCCAATGAGGTTGAGGTCTCCACTTGTTTGCATTTTCTCCACAAACGCTGCACCATTTAGAGAACAACTTTGATAAGCATTTTTCCTAACTTAACCCAATTAGAAGTTTCATAAGCAAACGTATTGCTCCGTACGAATAAAACTTACCAGAAGTTCCTGACTTTGCTATGGTTCCCAAGTTCTTGATCAAATCCTCCTTCGTCATACCTATACCTCTGTCACGAATTGAAAGAAATTTCTTTTCTTTGTCCAATTTTATCTGCATTCACCCCATCAAAGTTTACATACATAAGTCACTACCCTTACGTTCTCGAGTATTGGGCCACTAATACAAGAAAGCAAAGTGCCATTAACCTGGATTTCGAGCTTGGTGTTGTCACCTTCCCCCAAAACCTCTTTGTCAGTAAGAGACAGGAATCTAACTTTATCCAGCGCCTGAAAATCAACCATTGCAATTTTTTAATCAAATTCGGGCAATGACAACCAACTTTTAAATTTAGCTAAAAAACACTACAGTATCCTTACATCAGATGCGTTAGATATCAACTCTCTAAGGAAAATATCTTTGTTGCTATAAAGAGAGTTGATAATAATATCCATCAGCCGAGACACCTCAGCTTGGAACTCAAACTTCTCCGCATTACTGCGAAGCGATCTCTTCGAAATCGACTCCGCTTCTCTGAGCAAAAAAAATACACATAATTCCAAAATTTCACGTACATTCGAACATCCAGATAAGTTCCAACCATGAATCTCCAATCATAATTCACAAAAAAAACATAAATAAACAAAAGCAAGCGTACCTCCTCGCTACATCAGAATCAGTCGATAAGCCGTGTGGAACAGCACCGAGTTTCTCTTCAACCTTTGGAAGATCGGCGATGTCTTCGGAATCTTCCTCTGCATTTGCCTGCAACTTCCAGCCTACGTACACACAGATCCAAACAAAAACTCAGAGAAAACCGAATCTAGAAGAAGAAGAAGTTTAAGGAATCCAGAGAATTTAGAACAAATAGAAAAATTGCGCTTACCCTGATCGGAAATCAAAGAGAACAAGCAAAGAAGAAGCAAAAGGGAAGGGATCGTCCACTTCCTCATTGTTAGTTTCCAGTAGCTTAGCAGCTTCTTTCAGTGGAGAGCTTTCAGAGGACTGTGTTGTAAGTTACTTTAGATGGTTTGGCTCATTTCTCGTGAACTGGTGGTTTTTGTGAGGAAGACGGTTTTAGCCTTTTAGGTCTTGCGAGATTGTGTTGATTGGTTTAGCACTGCTTGCGTGGAGGATCTGACGGGTGAGCAGTGAGAAAGTGGGACGTGGATGAATCCTATTGGTTGATGTTGTGGAGAAACTTATATGTATGGACGGTCCCAGCGAGACGACTTGACCTCTCAGTGTAGTTGACCGCTCTGATTGTTTACGTTGCCACGATGGACGATCAAGTGTGAAGTGTGTGTCATGCGTGGCGAGAGTTTATTGGATATTGATTTCTGTTCGACGTGGACATACTGAGATTTCCAGAATCCTCTAAGAAAATAAAATCACAAGTGAAGAAAAAACAATCCTCCAATGGGCCAAAGGCTATGAACTGCATTGGTCCCATTGGGCAGATTTGTGATTATCAAGACCGATTGTGCTATGATTAGGTTTGGGCCAATATAAAGACAAAGACTAAGCCTTTGAACTTTTGGCCCATACTTTACTGTTTTTGTTTTCGTTGGTTTTTTTAAATTTTTTGTTTCTTACAATTTTCAATGAAAATTATTAAAAAATTATTTTTTCAATTTATATTTTTCGTAATTTCATTTACTATTATTTAGATATATATTACTTAATTATTTAATATATTCATTTTTAATAATAATAGTGAATAATTTAATTAATTAAAATTAAGTGTTAATAAAAATTATGAATAATTTAATTTATAATTAAATTTAATAAATATTAATAAATTTAAAATATCTTAAAGAAATATAAATATAAAATTTAAAAGTTAATTTTTAAAATATATTTTTCTTTCCAATTTGTTAATAAATATTATATAAGAAATCAAAATAAATTTATTTAATTAAAGTAATTATATTTGATTTTATTTAATATATAATTATTATCAGTGATTAAAATATAACTACATTAATAATTAACATATTTTTGTTTTTATTTAAAAGAAAAACATAAACTGAAAATTGAAAATAATAACAAAAAAGCATAAATAGGGATATCAGTAGGCTAGCTCGACCCCACCTTAGTTTTTTATTACAAAATTTATAAAATGACGTCGTTTTTGTTGGTCTAATCCAGTCTCGTGGCCTAATTGGGCCAAACTATTCTGACCGATAACCCGCTCGTGGTCTGATTAACTTGGGGCAAAATCATGTCAGGCCAGGCGACCCGGGCCAAAATTGCTAATCCTAAACATAAATAAAACCAAAAAAACCTTTAAATTTATATCGATAAATAAGTGATAAGCTAAAATTTGTATACGAGAAAGGAAAATTTTTGTTGTTATAGCTCAATACAAGTTTATCATTTAATTTATTTAAAAATATATTCATATGTGGATAACATTAATAAATAAGTAATTTGTTCGTATATGGATAACTTTGAGATTAAATTAACCTTTATTGCTGGCCTAAAATTTATAACGTCAGTGAGATAGCGACATTTCCAGATAAGGTTCGATAGGATCAAACGTTTGCAAGGTATGGTCTCTGTCACTTCAATTTAGCATTAGTCCCACGCAAATAAATAAATAAATAAATAAATATTTTTAAATTTAAATATTTTTATTTGAAATTGAGTTCTGAAAAATGTTAAACTTAAAAATTAATTTAAACTTTGGTTCATGAATACTATGCACACATCTCCAAGAACTTCACGAGATTCTGTTTGCAGTGGGCTAACAATTCTTTGAATCACCAAGACCAATGTAGATTTCATATCTAGGTTTGGTGCTTAAATAGTTTGGTTGCCTTTATTTCCATGTTAAAGTAATGGACTAATTTTTTATAACAAAAGTTATTAAAATAAATTAAATTAAAAAATTAAAAATTAAATTAAATATTTTTTCTTTATGATTTATATTTCGACTCAGACTTAAAATTAATAATTAGAATATACTTTTGAACAAGTTTATCATTATGTTAGCTAAATAATATATTTGAATCACATAATTTATAATATTAACTCTTGTGTATGGTGAACAATATTAACGAGCTTTGAATTGGATAACATCAAGACGAAAGCGGCTTTTATCGGCCGCCTTTAATTTATCATGTTAGTGAGGCGGGGACATTCCAACGTAGTTTTGTCACATTTGGTCGGCCACGGGCTGCCCTGGCTCGAGCTCGGACTGTGGATTGGTTAACTCTGATCTGACCTATTGATTTCGCACTAAGTTAAGATAAACTCAGAAGATCGTCATCTTTAAATGGAAATGGGAAATGAAAGGTATGAAAGGACCAATATTCACTTTAGTTTAAGATATGTACAGCTCAAAATTTTGTAAATAAATTTAAAAAATAAAGATTCATAATACTTTTAAAAATTTTTAATTCAAATTTTCTTATATTTTTGAATTAAAATATAAATTCAATAACTACAAAATTTTATTTTAATTTTGAGTTGATCAATATACATTTATTAGATCGACAAACACTAATATTAAAAGTGACAATGAGTCAAAAATGTTGGACAATTTTGTCATTTTTCATAAAATTGGACAACTATTAATTGCATTTTTCAGTTTTTTAATAAATTGTAGGTCAAGTTACATATTTTGATTCAGATAAATATAAGAAAATGATCTAAATCAATAGTTAAGGTCCGGATGAAAAATAGGTTCTAATTAGTGTGGACCGAACCCATATCGACCTTGTAATAGGGAAGCTCGATATAAAAGTTATATATAAAGGTTAAATTTTCTTGCAGTTGCTTATATCAATCGTAAGCATAAGGACTCTCTGACCCGTTAAGAGAGCTTACGTTTTAAGAAAACTATAGAAAGACTTTGTCCGTGTCTCGGAGAAGAGTGTCCGTAAAGACGGTGATAGATTTGCATTCGTTTCGGCTTCGGAAAGCTCGTTTGAAATTATGGAGACCGAAATTAGATATTTCTACATTTCTTCGTTTTTGACCTTTTCATGTTCAATCCAAGATACGTAGCTAAGGTACCGTCGCGTATTACAAAAAAACTGTAATATGATAGATTTAACTTGACATCATTGAAATATTTTTTAATTTTAATTTCAAATTTAGTTAAATTTAAATTATAAATTACATAAAAATAAAATTTTAATCTAAAATTTTAAAATAAGATTATTTTAATTTTATTTTTTAAATATAAATATAAATCTAAATATTAAGATTATATTATTTTACGATGTTAAATTTAAAAAAAGTAATTTTAATCTCAACATTCAAATCATTCGTGCTAAACTTTAGGCTCAATCCACCGTTAACCTAAAACTTAGTTTATTAGTTTCAGGTACAACTTAAATGAATAGAATAGAGTCGATTTTGCCAATTGCCATCCTTTCTGTTACACGAATACGATGCACACATCTCTAAGAACTTCATGATACTGTATTCTACTTGCAGTTGGCTAAAAATTCTTTGAATCACCAACGCCAATGTGGATTTCATATCTTGGTTTGGTTGCTTTTATAGGCCCCAAATCTTTTGTCCCTTTTCTTTTGACTCTATTCTGTCTCCCTTCCATCTGAGCCATCCATTCATATAGGACCCACATAAATAAATGGTATATGAATGGATGGCTCAGATGAAAGTGGGACAGAGTAAGACTAAGGGGACCTACATGAATGGATGGCTCAGATAGAAAGGAGATAGAGTAGAGCCAGGGGAAGGGGCTAAATTCCTCTGGCTCAGATGAAAGGAGGACAGAGTAGGACCAAAACGACCCACATGAATGAATGTCTCAAATAAAAAGGGGAGAGAGTAGAGCCAGGGAAGGCCCCCCACATAAATAGATGGTTCAAACGAAAGGGGGATAGAGTAGAGCCAGGGAAGGCCCCCCAACCCCACCCCCTTTTATAATTT
>JAOSBL010000006.1:964640-976634 GCA_027568915.1 Erythroxylum roraimae | reverse complement strand
TGATTAATGTAAATCCCTTGATTCAAGGGTCAATTCTTATCATAGTCGTATTTTGTGTATAGCCGAAAATAGAATAGGACCTGTATATATATCTGTACTTGCTCTCAGTAAAGTAGAGAAAAAAAATAGAGAAAACTCTTTCTTCTACACGAGTTATCATATTATGTCTCAAATCTTTTCTTCCTGTAGACTGACCAATTGTTTGTAGATGCTTCCAGGTCTTGCAATAAGTTGATTATGGCTGCCAAGTTCGACAACCTTTCCTTGTTGAAGAACAGCAATTTTGTCAGCATCCCTGACAGTTGATAACCTGTGTGCTACTAAAACTGTGGTTCGTCCCTCCATGAGCTTGTCCAGAGCCTCTTGGACTTGCTTTTCAGATACTGTATCTAATGCACTTGTAGCTTCATCCAGAAGCAGGATTGATGGGTTTTTAAGAATTGCTCTAGCGATTGCCACTCTTTGTTTTTGCCCTCCTGATAGCTGCAGACCTCTGTCACCAACATGAGTTTGATACCCTTCAGCCATTCTGCAGATGAATTCATGAGCATATGCTGCTTTGGCTGCCTCGATTATCTCAATTTCTGATGCATGTTCATTCCCATATTTGATATTTTGGTAAATTGTTGTTGAAAACAGAGCAGGTTCCTGTTGAACTAAACCTATTCTCTTCCTGAGTGACTTCAGATTCAAGGTTCTGATATCATTTCCATCGATCAGAATTGTACCTGAAATTGGGTCATAAAATCTCAATGTCAGGCTAATTACTGTACTCTTCCCTGACCCACTCTGGCCAACCAAAGCTACACTTTGTCCAGCTGAAATATTCATGTTTAAATCCTCAATAACGGTAATCTCAGGCCTTGCAGGGTAAGTGAACTTGATATTCCTGAAAACTATATCTCCTTTCACATCAGTCACCATTTTTGATGCAGGATCATTCCTGTTTATGGCTGTCTTTCTATGGAGAATACGAAACACTGATCCAAGTGCCTCTGAACCCTTCACTATGTCTGGTGTCAGAGCAAATGTTTCTGCCATGGCCAATGCTGTGACCATCAAAATAATGAAGGCCTTCATTGAGCGCTCGAAATCGGATTCCTTATTTTTGATCAGGACTGATGCGTACCAAAGGACAAGTGCATAGGACCACATACACAGAAGCTGTGATACTCCATAGCCACAACCTGATAAATGCCCTCGGAGAAGTGCTTGCTTGTTCGGTTTGTCCAACTCAGAAGCAAAGTGCATCGAGATTCGATCTTCAGCTCCAAACGCAGCAACAGTACGTATATTGACGATTACTTCACGTGCCAGAGCTGTTGCTCTAGAGTAAGCATGGTAGTCTCCTCCGAATCCCTTGAGGAATAGTTGCTGCAGAGTTTGAAAGACAGGAAATATTGAACAAACAATAAAGGATTAAACTAACTTTGACAATGGGCCAGACTCAAGTCAGTTTTCTTTTAGCCTACAGGTGGCCTAAAAAGTCCGATCAAGTCTCGTCCATTCAACAAAATAATGTTATCTACCTTGTTTTGTTAATTATTATTGTTTTAATTCTAGCACGACCCAAATCTCAGTTAAATTGGGTTTTGTCTATTGACTTCACGTAGATTTGGGTTCGATCTAGGTTGATTTGCCATCCGATTTGCCATCCCTAGTTGCTATAATTGTTCTATGATTTTATGGTTTAAAGACTTGCCTCTGTTATGCAAGAAACAACAAGGAGAGGGAAGGTGGCAACAACAACAGACGTCATGCGCCAGTTTGATGTAAAGGCAATGACACATGCAGCCACAATGATTGATACATTTTGGACAATTGTCGAGAGACGATCAGCAAGAGCACTTCGAACTAAAGTAGCGTCTGCTGCTAAAGCTGAAGTCAAAGTTCCTGCAGTATTCTCATCCAAATCAAACCATCCAATCTCGTTGGAAAGAATAGCTGCAGTTTGAAACAAGAAAAAGTTTCAGGATTCCTGAAATGTTACCAAGGTATGAATCGGAAAAGTCCTATTTATTTTAATCGTAATTGAGTTGCGATCTTGCTGTATCCGAACCTGAAAATATCGATAAACGAATTCGAGCTGTGAGGCGCTCTCCCATCAAAGTGTAGAAGTAGTGCTGCAGAAGATATGCAGGAATGGCAACAGCACCAGCTCCAACAAAAATGATAGCTACTCGTTGGACGTCGTGTTTCATTTCAGATGCATCAGGAAAATAAAATGCTGACAGGACAGTTGAGAGTCCAAGGGCAAATAGAGGAGATTGTGCACCAGTCAGAATTGCACCCAGTGATCCAAGCAGAGCATAAGGCCATTCTGGGGCATTGAGTTTCAGTAATTCCATAATCCATGGTGTCAAAACCGAGCTTGATTTTGACAAGTTTTCATCGCTTGGATGCACTTGTCTCGTTGAACTTGAGTTTAATTCTGATTGCTGGTTTAAAATGCTTGCAAGTTCAAGAAAGCTTGAATTTCCAACAGTTTCAGAAAGAGCCAAGGAACTTGAATCTGTGAAGCCTTTAGATCCTTGCAAGAGCACAAGATTTGCATACTCTCCTCCAATGGACAGCAGGTCTAAGTGATTACCACTTTCAACCACCTGACCATCTTTTAAGACAAGAATCGTATCAACCCCTCTAATGGTGGATAATCGGTGTGCAACAACTATTGTAGTTCTCTCTGACATAATTTCATCTAAAGCTTGTTGAACCAGGAGTTCTGATTCTGCATCAAGAGCACTGGTGGCCTCATCTAAAAGCAGTATCTTTGGGTTCCTCAAAACTGCTCTAGCTATGGCTATCCTTTGCTTTTGTCCGCCAGAAAGCTGAGTCCCACCTTCACCTACCTACGTACAAATTTTACATATCAGGATACCGTCACAAAAGTGTACAAGAACTTGGGTAGGAACTTAGGATCCACCTGAGTTTGATAACCATCAGGAAAGTTTTGAATGAATGTATGTGCATTAGCTGCTTTTGCAGCTTGGAGAATCTGATCCATACTTGCAGATTCTTGACCAAAAATGATATTGTCAGCTATAGTTGCACAAAACAATGCTGGTTCTTGACTGACCAATCCCATCTGTTCTCTCAACCATTTCAACTGGAGAGTCTTCAGGTCGTGTCCATCAAGCAGTATTTTACCTGACAAAACTTCACGTTAGGTTTTCACAACTTCTATTTACCATATGATCATGCATGTACCATGTTAAGTTGTATTCTGTACCTGAAGTGGGTTCGTAGAAACGTTGCAACAAGGATATAACAGTGCTCTTTCCTGAACCACTGGAACCAACAATCGCAAATGTCTTCCCAGCGGTTGTGGAGAAGCTCAGATCTTCAAAGACCGTATTGGGTCGACAGGGATAAGCGAAATGGACATTGCAGAATTCAATTTTCCCTGCTACATTCTGCAGAACAATACCATCTTCTGACATGTGAGAAGGTTCAGAATCTGCTTGGATCATGTTAATGATATTTGAGACAGCAGCTTGGCCTTTGGCAATAGCAGCCAAGTTTGGAGTAGCCTGACCAAGAGCTCTGCCAAAAACAAAAGATCAAAGCTTTGTTTTAGTACTGCAAATAACTAGTATTACCAAGAACTAGCATGTTTTTGCTTAGATTCAACTTACAATCCACTGAAAATGATATTGATTATCACTATGAATGCTTTCCCTCCACTTGCCTTGTTATGGCTGACAAGTACACTGGCGTACCAGAGAAGCAAAGCCCAAGAACAAAACAATAGTCCATGTGGTAATCCAACACCTACTCCTTTTGCAACACCGCTTTTCTTACCTAGTTTATATGAATTTTCAAGGGACTTGGTATATGCTTCAATTGCTTTATCCTCTCCAACGAACGAGTACACGGTACGAATTTCAGAAATCACCTGATCCATGTAAATGGGAGAAGACAGAAAAATTAAAAGAACAAGAAAACATAATATCCTCGACTAGATCTTCAGTTAAATGAGAATGAAGTTTTTCAATTGAACAAATACGCAGTACGAATTCGCCCTGAAGCCCAGTCATATCGAACTTTTAAAAAAGAATTTCGGATTTCGAGTTCGGAGGTCCGAACAACAACGTTTTTCGTAGGGGTTCAGGCCGGACTTAGGTATTTCATTGCATACCTCTTCTGCAACTTTCCCAGCTTCAGCATAAGCAGCCTCACTTTTTTCTGATAGAGTAGACGTGGTTATAGCATAAGCCCCTCCGGCAACAGCCATGAATGGAGCTACAGCTAATGTTAGGAGTGTGAGCTGCCATACTGAAGCAAATCCCATGGCGAATCCAACAATGGACTGAGAAAAATAACGAATTGCATGGCCTATCTGCACCAAGAAACCATTAGAATTGACTCAACCAAAGTTGGTTCTGTTCAGGAAGTTTTTATCTTTCTCATCACCTTATCTCCTATGGCATCTTGAACAAGTATTGCATCACTTGATATGTGAAACAGAATATTCAAATCTCTAGCTTTTGTATCGAAGAAATTCATATCCTTTCTAAGAACAGACTGAAGGTACTTCAAACGTAAGCGTCCTGTTTGCCTCTCCCCAGTTTGCATCCAACACGCAACACCTGATAAAAAAGCTGATGAAGAAAGCTGTGTAGTGTATAGTTTCCAAGGGAATTGTCAAGAAACTTACCAATCCAAGCTGATGCAAAGCACACAAGTCCTAAGTAAACCAGGTACAAAGCATTCTGCATATTAAGGAAACACTAGTAAGTCGGTTTTCCTTAAAATCCATAATCTTCCACCAAGAACTGAGGTGAACCTGAACATGTCTAAGCATTCTGTCATATACCTGAGAGACCTTGGAAACCATGTCATGAGTGCTCGTAGTCAAGTGTCCCAGAGAATCAATCATTCGTCCAAACAAGATTAAGAACACTGGCAGAGAGGCTCCGTGGGCACACGCCCCAACACTTCCAAGAAACATCAACAAGTAATCAACTCTATCTGCAGCAGCAAACATACTAAAGAACGAAGCAGTATTTTGTTTATCCATTTCTCGAAATGAATCATGGTCTGAAACCTGCTCAGAAGCAACCTCTATCTCTGCCATTGTAATTTTTACAAAAAGCAAAACAACCCAAAAAAGTTGCATCTTTCATATAGGGCTGATGGGGGTTGATCAGTCCATTTCCTCCATTAATGTAGAAGCTTGAATACTGCACTTAACCTGAAACACCCGTAGGTTGATATTAATGTTGGTTAAACCTTATTATTAGGATATTATTTGAATGTAATTAGTTACATTTAGTGATATAATTTGATTGTAATTAGCTTAGATTTAGCTAATTTACTGCCAGATTTCCTTATTCATACCTATGATTCATGTATAAATATTTGCTCATGTACATTTTACAAATACATGTCAATATATAGTACACTTCTCTCTTCTCAATTCTTCTCTTAGCTTTTGTAACATGGTATCAAGAGCTTAGGTTTAACTTTTTTCCAGTCTCTGATCCTTCTGAAATCTTTTCCAATCTGGGCTTCACCCCCCTGTCCCCACGCTCCATTTTCTGTCCCGCTCTTGCCGTCTGAATCCTGGCTGCTTTCGACACTCCTAGCTCTAACACTGATGACCAGATCTGGCCATGTCAACATCCAGTTAACTGTCACTTGACCTGCCACGTCAACTTTTGACCTGCCACATCATCAATCAACCTCCATGTCAGTATTGCTCCTATGATGTCAGCATTGACCGTTGACTACCACATCATCTTTGACCGTCGCCTTGCCATGTGTTCTGCCATGCCCTTCATTGATCATTGACTTTTTCCATAAACACCTCTCCTGCCTAATTTTGACCTCCTGAATCTAATTTTGCTCTTTGTTAGCCTACTTTTGCCTTGCAAATGGAGAAATTAGTTATTTTCGGGCCAATCTCAACAATTTAGATGGTAGCAACTATAATTTGTGGGACCAAGGTATAACACACTTCCTGGTTGGACGTAAACTCTGGCGTATTGTTACTGGTGACATCATTCAACCTAAACAGAGTCCAGAAGAAAGTGATGCCAAATTTGTTGAACGTCTTGAAGATTGGGATGTCAAAAACCATCAAATTATCACCTGGTTTTACAACACCTCCATCCCCAACATCTATGTCCAGTTTGAAACTCTTGACACAGCAAAAGAGGTTTCAGATTTCTTAGCGACTCGTTTTAAAGCTTTTGGTCTTGCTAATTATTATCAATTATGGATTACTCTTCATTCCTTGAAAAGCTCCGGGCCAGTCAATTAAGTGCATAACATCTACAGTTGATCCAGGTTCTTATGTCTCTTACTCATGCATACAAGTCTATCCGTTCCTCCTTACTGCATTGCACTCCATTGCCTACTCTAAATGAAGCAATCAAAGAAATTATGTTTGAGGTGACTCGTCTTGGCCTAGAAAAATCCTCCCAATCTGGTATTGCTCTTGTTGTTGCTTGCCCCTCATCCCAAAAGTCAGGTTCTCCCTTCAGCAAAAATTGTCGAAAGACTAGATATCATTTTTCTACCTGTTCGAAGATTGAATGTTGATACTTTCATAAGACTGGACACATTATTAGCAATTGTCCTGTGCGACCACCAAAATCTAAGGAAGGTTCTTCTAATACCACAGGAGTTGTCTCTTAGCCTCGTTCTTCATCTGTAGCCGCTGTTGCTTTTGAGGGTTCTGCCAATTTTATTATGAGTGATCTTCAGTCCTTACTTAATCAGGTTATCTGTACCAATTCTTCTCCCACTGCACTCTCTGTCACTCCAGGTACTTCTTGGCTTTTGATTCTTCTTGTCATAACCATATGACATTTGATTCTTCTATCTTTTCTTTTAAAACACTTGTTTAATCTCTTTATCCTATTCATACTGCCAATGATATTCTAATGCATATTTCCCATATTGGTCATGCATCTAATTCTAATCTTAGTGTCCCTGACACGTGATGGGTACCTACCTTGGCATTTAATCTTATTTCTATCAAAAAATTATGTGACCTTGGGTTCCATGTTATTTTTTCTCCTTCTAGTTGTCAGGTACAAGATCCGCAGACAGGGCAGACTCTTAGGACGAGGAAGAAGATTAGAAGATTTTTTGAACTCGTCTCTCTTTAACTTCCTAAACCAGTCTCAGCTATATTGGGGACCAAGCTTGCTCTATTGAGAAGCGAGCTAGATACTGATGGTGAGACATTCAGACTGACTTTTGAGCCATTGATTTCACCCAGCCTCTAAAATTTTTTTTACACTTACAATTATACACTTTAAAGTTGAAAAACACATAGTCTTAATGCCCCAAGAAGAGATTCAAACCCGATAGAGTCAAGAGGTTTCGTAAAAATATCGGTCAGTTGCTTCTCAGTTGTTATATAGGAAAGAACTACAACTTTAGTCTTCACTAGCTCTCGAATAAAATGATACTTCAAATCAATACATTTGATTCTTGAATGCTGAATTGGGTTTTTGGAGATGTCTATGACACTCTTATTATCACACATGGCAATTAAAACATCTTGAGTAACTCCACAATCTTCCAAGATTTAGCAATTATCCACCAATCTCTTCTGCTTGCTATATAATCTCCTTGTTGGTTTAACACCTTGCATTCATCACTAGTGAACTCAACTAATAGCCCATCATCACAAAGCTGACTAATACTCACCAAGTTAGCTTTTAAACCATTCACATGAAGCACATTTTCAAAGTGAGGCTATCCATCCTTTCAAAGAGTTCCTTTACCCATCACCGTTGCTTTCTTCCCATCACTGAATGTAACATGACCATTTATACAGCTTGATTGTGAGAAGCAGCACACATGGATTTAAGAGCCACGAGTGCTTGTGGTTGATTCTTTCTAACCTAAATTTGCTTTGGTAACCTCTGCTGCTAAATGTTCTTCCAAAATTTTCTATATTTTTTGTTTTGAGCATTATGAAATAGTATTTGCAGCAACTTGTAGCAATTTGGCTTTACTTGACCTTTTAGACCATAAAGTGACATGTAGGCACAAACTTTATACTTCTTATTAAAATTTCTTCTTGCTTAATTGATCTTGCTTTTTTGACAAATCTAATTTCACCATTTTGCTCATTATTCACCTGAGAGCATTTGCCTTTATATCCAACACCTTGAAAATCCCCTTTGTTTTTGCCATTTTCTAACAATTTTTCTAACTTCTTGGTGCCACCATTCAACATTCTTATTCCTTTCTCTATGTTGATTAGCTTTCGCTTGGTTTCATCAAGTTCATCTATTATTGATAATAATTTCATCTCCAAATCTCGAGTAACATCTTTCATGGTAGAATTCTCCTTTTTTAATCTCTCACTTTGTTTACACGTCTTCACGCATTTGTTATACATTAGTTCATCGGCCTTGCAAATATCTTTTTAAATTTTAAGTCACTGTCATTGTTGTCGCTATTTGAATTAGAGTTTAATACTGAAACATCTGTGTTTTCATCTTCAATTTCTTCACTGGTTGCTTTTAAGCAAGCAACTAGACTTTCTTTATATAAAGAAACCAATGTAGCCTGATGACGTACAATGTCCTCTTCCCTGCTATACTCACTTTCAAATTCGTTTTCACTCTAAGTGCTGCTGTAAGATGTCCTTTTTCTTCTTTTAAGAATGTTAACACATTCCCCTTACACATTCCCGAAACCTTAACACTCCTGACATTGTATCTTCTTTGCCTTCTTTTCACCTTTTTGAGTTTTTGCTTGCTGTTTGAAGTTATAGTTTGATGAACTCCCACCATTATGCTGAACTCAGGTCTATCTTTCTTTACCTTCTTCAGCTACTTGTTGGAATTTCTTGTTAGCAACACCAAATCTTCATTTTTATCAGAGTCGTCTCCTGAATTATTCATAAATTTAGCAACTTTCACTTGCAGCGCCAATCTTCGTTCATCTCACGCTTATCTCTCAACAGGTTCATCTCAAAGTTTGTAAGAATTCCAATTACCTTATCCAAAGATAACTCATTAATATCATCAGCTTCTTCAATAGTTGCAATCTTCGGTATAAATTTAGGAGGCAATGATTTCAAGGTTTTCTTGACAAGTTTCAGATTTGAATACTTCTTCCTGAGTAAATGTGCTTGATTAGCAATATCACGCGGTCGCTCATGAAAATCTCTAATTGTTTCACTTTTCTCCATCTTAAGCTCTTCAAATCTAGTAGTCAACATTTGAAGTTTTGATACTATTATCCATTTTGATCCCTCATGTATAGTTTGTAATGTATCCCAAGCTTCTTTTCATGCATTGCTTGAGAATTACCAAGTACTTCCTCTTCTTCGACTTTCGTCTATTCAGATAGATATTTAGGTACCGTTACATTCTTTTCTCCAATTTTCATATGATGATTGATGAATCCAGTCATTCAACACAGAAGTCTAGGTTTTAATTCCTCGTGCTTGAATGAAAACATTTTCATTCTCAATTTCCAAGTAAGATAGTTAGAACTATCAAGTAAAGGTGGCCTAATGATTGACGCCCTTTCTCTGGTAGCCATGAGTGCGGAACATAGATCTACACCAAGTTAACACACCAAAATCTAATTAAGTGAACCAAGCTCTGATACCAATTGAAACACCTAAAGGTTGAAGTTAAGTTCCGCAAAATTTCTGTTTCGTCGCGATTGCTTCAAATTGAGATTGATGATTGCTTATCAGAAAGTAATTGGGTTAGCAACTACAATTTTCATAATCTGATCACAAGTAGAAAAATTAAGTGCACAGCAAATAAATCAACACAAGAAATTTGTTAACGTAGTTCGACATACATGGCCTATGTCTATGGGGCCCTCACCCAGATTAATCAACTTTCACTATAATACAATAGGCTTATAAAAAGCTACTATAGAGTCGACACCACTTACTCCTTGACACTATCCACTCATACTCACACTCTTAAAAGTTATCTCAGACCTAATAACATGACCACCTTATGCTAACCTTAACAAAGGATTTGAAACAACAAATGATAACAAAGATAAAAATATCTCAAATGATTAAATCAAGAATAATGTAAACACAAAGACACTTGAGTGAAAGAAACACTCTCTTATATGTGTAGCCTCATTAAACCATAATCATGGAGAGTCTTTCAAACAAAAAGTCTGATGTATACTTTGTAGTTCATCAACCGAAACTCATATGCACAGCAACCCAAAAAGTCGATCAACATAACATTGTAATTTTTCTCTAAAGCACACCAAAAACACGATAGCAAAATATCAATCCATGAAGTGCTTCTCTTCTGCAACAAAAATTATATTGCACTACAAGAAAAGTGTGGATTAGCAACGAAAATTTAGTGTCGAAAAATATACCGTTGGAAATTAGCGACGGAAAGCATATTTCCGTCGCTAAAATTGATTAATGTAGCGACGGTACTAATACTCGTCGCCAAATTTGGAGGGAGTTTGTCGCGGCAAAAATTGCGATGGATATTAGCGACAAAAAAATACAGCCGTCGGTAATCACTATAAGTTAGCGACGAACAATTACCGACGGAACATATACAGTTACTAAATTTGGAGGGAATTCGTCGCGGCAAAATTTGCAGCGGACATTAGCGACAGAAAATATACCATCGCTAAATTTGGGGGAATTATTGGCGGAATAAAACAAGTATGAGTTTACCTACGGAAAATTCCGTCGGTAAATTCAGTCGGTAAATGGATTTAGTGATGAAAATTTTCGTTCCGTCGGTAAAAAGGCGGGATAAAAAAAAATTGAATTTACCTACGAAAATTTCCATCGGTAAATTCTTTCTAAATATCAGCTCACCCGACATCTCCCCCCTCTGCGTTTTCTTCTTCCTTCTTCCTTTTTCCTGCGTCTCCTTTTCAATTTTCTTCTCTTCGGTTTCTCTGTTGTGGACTCCTTTTTCTACTCGTTGGAGTTGTCTTCTCCGGCCATTGTCATCGGGTCCTATGCTGGAGGCATTTTTGCAACTACTGTTATGTGTTTTTTCGTATATTGGATGAAAGTTAATTTGGGTATTTAATTACTTTCGTTTATTTGTGTATTTTGTGATTGGAAAACAACTTTAAGGTATAAATGGTAGTGATAAATTTCTGATTCCAGCAGTGCGAGGTGGACCAAGTTTAGGGAGCTAACCACAAGACATAGTTTATTACCGAGGTAAAGCTTAGATGGGTCCAGAAACACTAGCCAAACCTCCCTTATCTCGATGAATGTCTTGGCCAAGAAATAGAAGGTAACCAAAGAAACTGAACACTTTACAGGTAAATTTTAAAAAATAATTTTTAGCAAATTTACCGAAGGAAAAAAATTCCGTAGGTAATTATCGACGGAAAAAAATTTCGTTAGTAATTTTCTGACAGAGATTTACCGACCGAACGAAATAACCGTCGGTAAATTTACCGACGGTATGCTAAATTTCCGTCGCTAAATTTACCGACAGCCATTTTTCCGACGCTTTTTTCCGTCAGTAAATTTCGTCGCTAAATAAGCTTACCAACAAAATTTGTACACATTCCGTCGGTAATTTTCGTTGCTAATCTCTATTTTTCTTGTAGTGATTGCTCACTTAGCAATTGATCTTAAAAAGACCACACACCCAGCGGCAAAAGTCAATGGATTTTTTTTAACGTAATACACTTCGTATTAATGTCCAACAAACTCCTACTTTTTTTTCGGATTCTTGATTCTTTAGAATTCTTTCCTTCTATAAATATTTTAATTTTTAATTTCACGTATTATAAGATAGTAAAATCTTATATCAAATCAGCTTTCTTATTGAAAAAGAAATTATAAATAAATTAAATTAAATTACAAATAATTCCTAAAATAGAATAGTGTAACATAACCCATTAACAAACCCGGCTCCTTTGCCTCATTTTTCCATCTTGGATAACAAACACAACTGGGGAACGGCTAGACTGTCGGTTCTCAGGCAATGGACATTTGTTGTTGCCTCTGCCCTAAGAAAATGACTAGCAACGCTAATCAATTCTTCC
>JAOSBL010000006.1:901392-914941 GCA_027568915.1 Erythroxylum roraimae | reverse complement strand
GAATCAGTACGCGGACAGCCTCGCTCGCCTCGCTGGAGTGCTCAGCCCAGGCCTCTATATTCTCCACGAGCCTCCTTTTGGCGTTCAGGAACTTCTCCGTCGGGATGCACTCAGCGCCGCTTACCCCAGGACGATAATTTAGTTTGACGATTTGCTCTTTGTAAAAAAAAAAAAAACACCTAGATATAAGACAACAAACCTCACCTAATATTCTGTATACGATATGACATACTAGTGCATCCTCAAATCTATTTCCTTAAAAAATGAAGCATGAAAATGAAAGGCTTCCCCTTGTTTTTATTATTAATTTGTTATCACTATCATCAACTAACAAGTAAAAACTCACGTTTGAAAATTCCTTCCCCTCCATTAGATGCGAGTTACGTGCAAACTTTGTTCATTCCTCCAATGTTTAGTCAAATAGGTGTACCGAATCTGCCCAAATGAAGTAGGTCATATAAGATTAAGAATGAAGCTCATGAACCGCCAAACATTTTTATTGGTTTAAATTTTTATTTAACAATTATTTAATTATTTTTTAATTTTTTTGATAGATAAGAAAAATTAAATTTTAAATTATTTAATTTATTTAATTTTTACCTAAATTTTATGACAGTTTAATACTGATTGTATCTTTTAAATCCTAAATTTCTTGTCTTATCAATTTAATTTTCGGTTTAGTTTTCAAAACATGAATTCCAAGTTGTTGAAAATTTTCAATTTTAAATGTCATCATTTTACCATATGGGCTTCTACCCATTTATTATTGCTATTTTTAGGAGAATTCCTGTCTTTATCCTTGTAATTTTCCAGCCAGTATTAGAACGAAAATCACATGTTTCGGGTACATATAATAACTCGTAAATCTTCTTATCTGTTATAGGAGTATTATATATAACCTATATAAGAACCAAACCTAATTAGTAAGACAATTTCTAATTTATTTCTTTATATGCTGTTCTTTAAGTGGGGCATTGATTTGTTTATATAATAGAATATTTCACATATACTTGACCGATACTTGAAGGTTAGAGATAACTTGGAACTAGAGAGAGGTGGGAATGGAGGAAGTGAAGGCTGAGAAGGAAGTTTTAGAGAAGAATAGGAAGAGGATGAAGCAGGTTTTGCTTAGAATCCTGAGGAGCAACCATTGTAAACCGTATCTTCACTTGAATGTCCTTGTACGGGTTCCTGAAGTAGTAGTTCCAGTACATGGACCTCCAGGTTCAGGTCTTACCCTCAAGCAGCTCAGCAACTTTCATTCCCTTCGGTTACTGACGTGTGAAAGTTAAAGCTAACTTAGCCAACTTGTATTAATAAGTCATGTTCAAGTTTCAATATTCAAATTTTTTGCAGGTTTGAAGCTGAATTCGAGTCAAAAGTTTTGTCTTGACAAGAGCTTTAGTTGTATAAATGGTTCTGCTTTTGATGAATCCACTGTAATTGGAAGGTCCGGAGATTGTTTGAGAGTTGACAAGGACTCGAACAAGAAACTCAGAATCAGATCATTGTCTGTCACCAGAAGAGAGTTGCCAGAATCAGAGGAGATACTTGGCCTTATGCAAGAAGTTTCTTCTACTTCAAGTACTGTATCTATGAAAGAATCTGTACAATCAAAACCTGGATGGCCTCTTCTTGGGATAAATACTTCTGCGATTGGAGAATTGTCTATGGTGAATCCACTGGATTTCTTAATACCTTCTTCTCCAGAATCCCACATCAACCTGAATAGTGAAGAAGCAGAAGATTCTTCAGAAGATGAGACCTCTGATTCTGAAGAAAATCCTGAAGAGACTTGTTTAACAGAATCGATAAAACAGGCACAGAAGATGGAGCTTTCCCTGATACTGAATTCGTCAGGCTGCAAGCAATTTAGCTATAAAGAGCTAAACAAAGCAACTCGTGGATTCTCTTCAGGTTTCTGATAAATTTTGATTTTTCTTAAAAAGGGTATTTGTCTGACCAAGTTTTTGATTTAAACTTTGTTCTATTGATCAGAAAACTTGATCGGCCAGGGAGGTTGTAGTAATGTGTATAAAGGATTACTCTCTAGTGGCAAGCTAATTGCGGTGAAGGTACTAAAGCAATACAAGGAAGCTTTGAAAGACTTCTCTTTGGAAGTTGAAATAATGTCCTTGCTAAAACACAAGCACATTACTCATCTAATTGGAGCTTGTATTGAAGATCACTATCTCATTCTGGTGTATGACTTCTTGCCCAGAGGGAGCTTGGAGGAAGTTCTACAAGGTAAGTACCTTCTCATTAGGCATGTTTAACTGTGATTTAGATTTGTGCTCATATATTTGAGTTCATAGAGCTTAGACCTTGACTCAGTTTGACCTATTGATATTTATTACTATTTATCTCATTAGTTTGCTATGATGATGGAAATTTAAGTCTGACCCAAACTTAAAATCAAGTAGTTAAATCCGAGTTAGTTAGGTTGAATCAAATTCAAACATGAAATTACTCCAATCATATTCAAACTAGTTTAAACATGACGTCGTTGTTTAGTAATTAGGTTTAATCACAATAACTTTTTTTTAATCACTCGAAATAATTGAGTCTTGATTTAGGTTTAGCAAGACTTTGACCTAATCCGATGTTAACCCTAGTATGTTTTTTAACATTTTGAGATCATAGTGTTTATTGTTGTGGCACAGGTAACAGATACAAATCCTTGTTGCCATGGAAAGTGAGGTACAATGTGGCCCTTGCAATTGCCGAGGCTCTAAATTACTTGCACAGCCGGTGTTCTCCACCTGTTATTCACAGAGATGTAAAATCTGCCAACATTCTTCTGTCTCATGACTTTCAACCACAGGTAATATAATTAGACTCGGCAGAGTTTCAACAACTATAAAAAGAGGACGTTTTATGAAAAATAAGGTCGTTTTTATTTTTAATTTAAAATAATAAAAATTAGGATAGATTGAGCTGTGTCGGGCTTCGACTATCTCAGGCCCGACAAAAACGGTCCAGTTCATTGTCATCCTTAAATATAATATTAATAACTAATACTCTTCGTTTGTAGATTAAGCACTCCTTAAGTCAATGTAAAGGGTGGCTTTCAGTCTTAGAGATCTCTATTTTTTAAATCATAATCATTATAAGAATTTAGTCAAATTGGAATTCTCTTTTTTAATTCACGACCTGTCATGTCTCACCTGTGACTTGCTTCAAAAACAAGTATATAATTTGGTATATATCGTCAATTTCTTTTTAAATTTTCCATATCAATACCAAACTTCTTAATTTCTAACATAAAATTGAGTACACGGCAAACTTAAAGTACAGGAGACATTGACACATACTATTTTTATTTTGACATACAAAGCATCTCAATTTTAAGAAAACTAATTATTTGTACTAGTAGGTAGTTTTAAAAAATATCTGAAATTTAATTAAAATAGTTTAAAATTAGATTCACTACACTGAAATTTACTAATTAAGGATAAGATTACGTACTGGACTTTTCCAAACCCTGCTTGTTAGCATGATTTCTACTTGATGTTGTTGTTATTGTTAGATTAATTATACTAGAATTTTTGTGATTTTGATTTTTTATTTCAATTTATCATTTACTTTCTTGTAATATTATTTATCTATTATATAAGTCGTTTAATTTTATTCCGAAATTTTTCGTTTGTTCGTAAATTTAAAATATCATTAAGTTTTAACTTAAAAAATTTAATATTACATGATTTTAGGAAAAAAATAAAAGAAAAAGAAAGTCAAATCACAATGTATTTAATCCTTTACAATTTTAAAATTAAAGCTAAAAAACTTTAAGAAATAGTAATATTAAGTTCTTATCCCTATAATTTAAAAATTACTAATTTCTTTGTCTACAGCTCTCAGACTTTGGACTGGCTATATGGGGACCTGAAGATTCAACCTATATGCTGCAGGACGACGTCGTTGGGACATTTGGGTATTTAGCTCCAGAATACTTGATGCATGGAAGGGTGAGTGACAAGATTGATGTCTATGCCTTTGGGGTGGTTCTCCTTGAACTGTTAACCGGAAAGAAGCCAATCAATCCTCAAGGCCTTAAAGGACAGCAAAGTTTAGTCAAATGGGTAAGAATCATACCCTGTTACATTGGTAATTTGCAACATAATAGGTCAAATTAAAACTTAATTGTACTTATGGATTAAATCTTGAATCTGGGTGTTAGAGTATCTCATATTGACTAAACATGAAAATGTTAAAATATTTATAAGTGGTAAGAGTCAACTATCCAAATAATTAGTTTTACGTATTTTGAAAATGGTTGACCTAAGCTCAATTATTGTTAGTAGACTTTACACTCTACCCATATTAAAAAAATTAATATGGTATCAGAGCAGGTTTAGTCCAGATTCTTAATTTCTATGTTGTCCGTCTGAATGTCCAGTCCTAGCGGCCCGGTTTGATTACCCCTGCGTTTATTTCAAGTGACAATTGAATGTCTAGTCTCAGTTGCACTTGAGGAGGAGTGTTAGAGTATCCCATATTGACTAAACATGAAAATGTTAAAGGATTTATGAGTAGCAAGGGTTAATTATCTAAATAACTAGTTCTAGTTATTTTGACAATGGTTGACCTAAGTTCAATTATTATTAATGAACTCTACACTCTGCCTATATTAAAAAAGCTAATACTAGGTTCAAAGTTTAATCGAATTAAAAACTTTTTATTGATTTCGAGTTTGAGTTCAAAATATTAACCAAATTTTTTATAAATTTATTTAACATGATTGCTTTAAATATCTCACATTTGAATCGAGTTAGAAGTTTAATTGATTTAAAAAGTTTTCCATTAACTTAAATTCGGTCCGAGTCTAAAATGTGGGTCGATCTTAATTCTTGTCAAACTACTCTTGTATAATTTTGCTTGGATTAATAATTATGTCTTTCTTAAGAATTTCAGGCAACGCCATTATTAGAGAAGGGGAATCTAAAGGCATTGTTGGATCCAAAACTAGACAAGGACTTTAATATCGTTCAAACGCACAAAATGGTCCTTGCAGCCACTCTCTGCACCAGACAGTCCGCTAGATTACGACCCAAAATGAGCCAGGTGGAACATATCTTTCGTCTTATTTTTTGTCCTAAACATTATTATTTTATTAATTAAAATAATTATCAAATAAAATTATATTTGATTAAAATTTTCAAATATTTCTGCTGACATCTTAATGAAAACAAAATAAAGAAAAAGTTAGAAGTAATTCAGTTTTATTTTTAATTTTTCATTTCTTTTTCTCTTTTAAATAAAAACAAAAATATTTTTTTGTAGTTAACGTTAACGTAGTTATATTTTTATTATTGATGATAATTACATATTAGATATAAATTATTTTTAATAAATTAATTTTATTTTTAATATTTGATATAATATTTATTAATAAATTATCAAATAAAATTGTTTTATTATTAAAATAACTAATTTATAAAAAATACTTATTTAAAATTAATATTTATGTTAAATATATTTTATTTTATTATATTAATTATTAATTATATTTACTTATTTATTTAAATTATTAATATTTTTATTAAATATTAAAAATAAATTATATTATTCATAATATTTATTAATAATTAATATATTATAATTATATAATGTATATTTAGTTGGTAGTAAATTAGATTATGAAAAACAAAAATAAAAAATAAAAGACACTTTTGTGAAGAAATTAAATTTAAAAATTCAGATTTTTTGTTTTTGTACTAGTTAAGGGTAATGATGCGTATTAGTAGACCTTTTTAATGTTGTTGTAGTAAAAAATAAATATTTTTTATTAAATTTAAAATATAAATTATAATTATAATTAAAATTATAAACTTTTTATTGATTTTTTCAGGTACTAAAGCTGTTGGGTGGGAACAGGGACGGGGAGGAGTGGATACTATCGTATTTTAACGATTTGAAACAGTCGAGTAAGGAGGTGGCCGATAATTTTTCGCCGGAATTTGCTGGGAAGCCAAGTCTTAACGTTGTGTCTTTGGATTTGGACGATGACGCCGGGATACTGTGTAGCGTCCAAACTACGTCAGTGCATAGTTTACCGAGTCAGAACCGGTTGAAGTTGAAGGACTACTTACTGGAACCGCAAGATTAGAAATACAAAATCCCTTTTTTGTCCAGTCTTGTAACTAAAGCAATTAATAAAGGGATTAGTCATCCTTAAAAAAAAAGGATAACAATTATAAAAGTTATAATTTTTACATTTTCATTTAATTATTAATTTTTTTCAAATTTTAATTAATTTTTAATTTTTAAATTAATAACCCAATTTAACATTTTGTTTTTATCACATTTATTGATAAGATTGATATAATAAGTAATAATTAATATTTAAAAGAATAAGATAATATTTTCTTATTCGCAAAGGCTCTGTTTAGCAATTAGCGAATTGCATTAGCTGTTAGCTAACAGCAAATTAATATAGGTGATTTGACCAACTGATAATATCAACTTTTTATTTAAAGATATCTGGTAAAATTAATTGTTTAGTATTAACTGTTTATGTATAAAATAATTTATAAGAATACGATTTTAAAAAAGATTTATAAGGACATTAGTGTTATATCTTAGTATTTTTTGAATACTTTTATAAGAATTTAGAAAGAGCAAAAGAAGTCAACACCATCATTTAAAACAAAGGTTTATAATAATCTAAGAACAACGTCTAACTGTCATTAAACTAGAAGTAATACTAATACGATTAGTTGTCATCTTTCGAACTCTCAGTTATTCAACACCTTTTTATGTAGAGTTAACTTCAACATCTTCAAATACATCTAAAGGTATAAATTCAAGATCTTGATTGATGATGTTAACCTCGTTGGTTGATACACTACTAATCTCACGATTTTAGGTGGTAGCTACTAATAAAGTTAAATTTGTGTGTGCTATTAAAATAATGAAATTTATGAGAATATGATAAACATATCTCTATTGTTATTTTGTCTTTATCCTTACCTTTATCTCATTTTTTATCTTTTTAGTGATTTGTAATAACTTTTGGGCACAATCTTTTTTTTGTCTCTTAAATTTTTAGTTGTTATTTAAAAACGCTTATTGCATTAGTGTTTTAAAAAATCACAAATTGAGTTCAATTTACTAACCCAATATGTTAATTACCAAATATGATTATTAACAATTAAATATGATAAAATAGCTAAATATATCTTATTAAAAAAAAAAAAGGCTTCTCCTCGTAAGTTTGCTATCAAATAAGTTATTGCGATTAGAATATATAATTGTCAACGTGTTTATCCCAAGAGCAAAAACTATGTTCTTAACACTTGTATTAGTCTTCACACACTTTATTTAATAGATATAATATTTCGAATTGAAGTATTTAAATTTTTTTTTTTGAAAAAGTATTTAAATTTTTAAAATTAAATACTCAATTGAATATCAACTAAAATACTAAGTTTTGTATCTTATTTTTTATTAAATATTTCAAATGGTAGGAGGCTTGAAAATTTATCTAAAGTTAACATATTAAAAAATTATAATCTAAAGTTAAGATTATAATTTTTTAAATTTAAATTATTATTAATCAAACTTGAAAAATTATAAATTATATTAAATAGAATCTCTATTAATAGGAAAATTGATCATAACGATAAGAGTCTTCGTTATAAGTTTTAACCTTTTCGTTCGAGAAGTAATTAAATTTAAATTGTTTGCTCCGAAATTAATTTAAATAATATTATTTTGAGCGATTATATAAACCAAGTCGAGTCTGGTTTGTCGATGTGTACGAATGAATTGTTGACACGTGTCAAAGTATTGGTTCATGTAAACCAAGCCGAGTCTGGTTTGTCGATGTGTACGCATAAATTGTTGACACGTGTCGAAGTCTTAATTCATTTTGCCGGATATTTACCACGTGACTGCCTTAAACCCTGCTCAACAGCAACCTCAAAACCCTAGTCAAGTCCAAGTGCGGGCACAAACGCGCGATTTTTTCCGTTCTACAAACGTCCGTAGAGAGAAAGGTATTCAATTTGGTGACCATGAGAAGGGTGCAACGCTTCACTACTCTCCGCCGAGCAATTGCGGGCGGCAACTACGCCGCCACATCCTCCATTGCCACGGGCCAGCTTGCTCGAGCATCGACGATGAGCGGGTTTCCAGCTTCTAACTGTCAGAAGGTGAGAAATGTTTTTAGAGTCTCAAGGCCCTCTGTCGCACGCGATGTCTTTAGCGGCACCATGTTGTTCTCTGTCGCGTCGTCGTCTCTCGAGCAAGAGGCGCATGCGAAGGAGTTGCCGCCCGCCGGGAATTTCCTCCCTAAGGACGTTGTTCTGTACCAGTACGAAGCTTGCCCTTTTTGCAATAAAGTTAAAGGTAAAATTTTCAATCTCTTTTTGACTTACTTGTTTTATTTCAGAAGAAATTGGAATTGACTTCACTTTGATTTTGGTTTCCCTTTTGCAATTGCTTTAAGCTTGTTAATGTTCGAGAACAAATGGGAAGTATTATCAGTGGATTGCTAGGAACTAGGTATTGTGAGGTTCAACGTTTAAAAGATAAGTTTGCTTTGATTTGCAAGGAGTGTGCGTAGAGACTTTGATTTTTGAAAAGTTAGATTTTGGACTCGAGTATTAAAATCTTCCTTGTGTGTGAAATGTAATATCTTAACCATTTCAGCTCTATACTGGGAAAGAGGCTTAATGCTTAAATTATTGTTCTAATGGGCTACATAAAACTACGTTGGAGGTTTACTGTTGAGGCAAAACATAATGGAGTGAATCTAAGTGAAACAGAGTGGCTTGGAGTGGTACAGATATGAAGCTAATCGGAATGGCATCTTACGAGTTTCGGAGGATTCGTTTAGTTGTTTGCATACAAGTAAATGTAGTAGTCTTAGAGGGTGTCTTGTTTGAAGTTCCTTGAATGTTGCACTAATTCTTATTCTTTTCTTGGCACTTAGCTTTCTTGGATTATTATAACATACCATACAAAGTTGTGGAAGTCAACCCCATTAACAAAAAGGAGATTAAGTGGTCGGAGTACAAGAAGGTGCCTATATTAACAGTCGATGGAGAACAGATGGTTGATTCCTCAGGTTTTTACTTTTCCTTTTTGGCATATGTCTCTATGTTTTGATGGTTAGACTTGGGTCTTATTACATATATATCTAAAGCCAAAATTTAACATTCACTTCTAGGAACGTTTTTCTGATTGAGTTCTTATATTATACAGAAATAATTGATAGTTTGCTTCGGAAGACCAATCCAGATTATGCTATTGCAGATAGTGATGAAGAAGCCAAGTGGCGTGGGTATGATTGCACTGTTTATCATCTCAACCACTTTTTGTCATCTATTAGGCATTTTGGTTTCTTTGAAATCATCACAGTGTTCATCTAAGATAATACTTTCCAGTGTATAAAAACTAATATCCTGCAAAAGCTTGATTGTGTTCCCCGTCTATCTTGTTTACTTATGTTAGTTTTCATCTGATACTTGTGTGGGGCTACTATTCTTCCTGTTATTACCACAACTTTTGCTTTAGTTGGTAGACCATCAACTGATTTAGAACCATGTCGAAGCAGGTGGGTGGATAATCACTTGGTTCATGTTCTATCACCAAACATTTATCGAACTGCTTCTGAGGCGCTTGAATCGTTTGACTATATCACCACTCATGGTAAGATGCTGGTCTATATTATTGCACATATTCTGTTGAATTTGTATTCAGATATAATGTTTCGTCTAGAAGAAGACTACATTACTTATGTGCTTTGTTTATTTTTTTCTTCATTATTGCCTTCTTTATTATGCTCTGTAGCTTTAAACTCTTCTACTGTAATGCTACACATTGAATTGGCTAACTGTCTTATGCAGGCAATTTCAGTTTTACAGAAAGGCTTGTGTCAAAGTATGCTGGGGCTGCAGCCATGTACTTTGTCTCAAAAAAACTGAAAAAGAAACATAACATCACTGATGAACGAGCTGCCTTGTATGATGCTGCAGAAACTTGGGTGGACGCTCTGAAAGGTCGCAAATTTCTCGGTTAGTGTCTCTTCTTGGTTAAAATAGCTGTTGGGACTAGGGAAGTTTAGAAGAACTAAGAATTTTGGATGAACCTCTGCTTGATAGGTGGCACTAATCCTAATTTAGCCGATCTTGCTGTTTTCGGCGTACTGAGGCCCATCCGCTACCTGAAGTCCGGCCAAGATATGGTGAAGCATACGCGAATTGGTGAGTGGTATTCTCTTATGGAAAGCACAGTAGGGAAGTCTTCTCGAGTCAATGCCTAAGATAATCAATGGTGTTTTTCTTTGTCAATATTGGCTTATAAAGGCCAAAGCCACTTAGTCAGATTATCCGCGGAGATTTTGTAAATGGTTTGAAAGGAAAAATGTAATAAATAAGCAAGTAGGCCTTGAAGATAAAGACAAGTTTACGCCAATAAATTGAAAGTTCCAATGACTTGCAATTTCATGTTGTCTGATCTGAAGTACTTTATACAGTAGAAGTTAATTGCAGGATCAGGAGTGTTCACATTCCTGTGTAGTTTGAGATAAATGACAAGAGAGTTGGATTTCCTTCGTTTTTTTTTTTTTTTTGGTGTAAACCATCCTGTTTCCGGCACCACGTGAGTGTTCGACTAATCCGGACTCGCCATGGGAGCTCGCACTAAGCGGTAAATGGCTGGTCACAAGGAACGTTCCATTCTCATAGGGGGGGAGTCGAACTCCCCACCACATAGGTAAGGGGCGGAGGAGAGTTGGATTTCCTTCGTTGAAGGGGGTCCTACGTTGGGTGAAGTTGAAGCATCATGTCATTATCAATAGTTGTAGTCATAAGTCCATGAAGGGTTGATAATAGTCCGGTCGGGTCCGGCCATAGGACTTGGAATTTTTTCTTGAACAAGTTCCTATGGATAAAAATGTCATCGATTTAGCATTTTGGTCGAATTAATCCGAGTCGGATCGGTTTAAACCAATTTGAAACTCAATTAATCTAGTCTTTTGCGCATTCATAAGAGTTAGATTGGATTGAGGCAACTAAATACGTACCGTGACAATTAGCAATAGTAGCAGGCTTAGAGCATCCTCCATGGTACATACATTTTAATGTCCCTTATCAAGGTATTGTATAGTTCGATTAAATGCCTGCCAATTAGGCTATTAAAATCCTGATTCCTAAGGTATGGTTGTGCACATTAAATGCCTCTAAGGTCGTCAGGATTCTTTCAGGACCTGACAACTACCCAACCATATCCAACTGAGTCTTAAAGCCAAGTGTACTGCGAAATTAGAAGTAAAAGAGCAACGGAAACCCTCGATCCCCAGCGGCCGTTGGCAGTTTCACATTAACACATCCCCGTACGTTTGTAACACAGAGGAAAATCCTCCCGGCTACGGGCTCTGTCTAGGCTTGGTAATTGTAGTCTAATTATTTAATTTATTTTTTAGATTATTTTAATTTGCTTGTTTAAAATTTTAAAATAAAATATTATTTTTATAAAATTAAACAAAAATAATATATCGTTCATATTGACTTTTAATCGTTTATTTTTAATAAGGTCGGACGAGATCCTAATTTACAAACATTTTGAATTTAAATTCGATTAATTACATTAATTTTAATTAATTATGAGTTAAATTAATTAAGATAAATTTAAACTAAATTATTAGTTGATTCGAGAAGAAAGAAATAGGTAAGAAATGAAAAAAAAAAGATGCTTGGTAGTATATAATAATTGGATGAATGATAATATCTCCTTTTGGAGCAATATCTCATACTCCAAATATAGTGAGAAATGGAATCATATTAAGGGGAAGTTGATTTACACGAAAGAATGGTAATAAAAATAAGAATGAATATAGTAAAGAATAAGAATGAATATAATCATTATAATTATGATGGTTGGTTAAGAAGAATAAATAATTAATATTATTGTTGATAGTTGTTGGTTTGTTAAAAATATTGAAAAATAAAAATTTGTTATATTTTAATTAGTTTTATTTTACTTAATTACATTGTAATTAACTAATTAATTATATTTTAATCAATTAATTATATTTTAATTAATTATATTTAATTTTTAATGAAATATATCAATTAATTATATTTTAATTAATTATATTTATATTTTAATTAATTATAATTTAATTATATTTAATTAAAAATTAAAAAATATTAGTATTTGCGGGAATCCATTCCTCCCACACATAGGGTATGGACTATTATTTAAAATTGGGGTATAAAAAATTATTCAATCAACCATAATAAATAGCCAACAATTATGAATTACTAAAAAAACAAACAATTACCATTAATTCATTTCCCAGTGATTTATTCTCATACCCCGTAACCAAGCATCTCCTCATTTCCATTCTTCACTATATATAATATAATTCCTATTACCATTTCCTAGAACCTGCATCTTTTCGAAATTTTTATTAGGTGTTGTTGTTATTTATTTATTAAGAGGTCAATAATTTACTAGTGTAATTAATTAAAATTTTAACAAATTACTTTAAATAAATTATTATGCTTTTACTATTAAATATTACATGACATAATTTATATAATTATTTTAATCTTTAAATTTTATTAAAATAATTTAATTTTTAAAATAATAAAGACTTTTTTTAAAATTATAAATGAAACACCCCGCCGCGCGACACCCTCATGGAGGTTATCCAGTGGAACACATATCAAGGAAAAACTCAATCTGCGTTGAAATTGTCTTCTTTCGGTATTTACAGTTTCATACTGATTACGGTATATCAACATATAAACATTAAACCGAGTAAATAATAATTGATCTCTTTGCTTAATTTTCTTCATTTTAATTTTTAATATTTTAAAATATTACCATATGTTATATTTATCACAATAGATCCTTTTTAATTTGAAATTTTTACAATTTAACTATATATAAATTTTATTATATCTATATATATTTACAACTCCAACTTAAAATAATTTTAATATCATGACCTAATTTATATAAAATTTTAAAAATTAGTCACATGTAAAAGTTACTCTTTTGTTACTATAAAATCATAAGTTCAAATAACAAAAGTAACCTTTTTATAAAAAAATGCTAAAAAAAGATTGCGTTCATTGATAATCTTGTTCCGACCCATCATTGATGATCGTTTGCCGACCCTCCCAAAATGAAACCGGACGTTATGTTTTTTTTAATAAATCATGTAGAAACACTTTTTTTATTGATATAATGTCCGACCAATATAATATGATTTAAACAAATTTTAAAAGATTAATAATTAAATTAAAAATTTTAGAATTTTTTATTGAATTGAAAAACTAAAAATTTAATTCTAAAAAGAATAAAATACGTTATTTAATAAATTAAATAATATCAATATTTAAGTAAAAAATTAATAAAACATACAGATTAAAATGAGGGGAACAAATTAACGGATATATTTTATACTAATTTTTGACTGTTTAACTACTTACTTGTGTACAGAAAGAAGAGGGTATATCAATTGATAAGTCTCTTTCTGGCTTTTCCAATGACCAACCTGACAAATTTGGAAATCCCTCTCAATCGATAA
>JAOSBL010000006.1:863542-876649 GCA_027568915.1 Erythroxylum roraimae | reverse complement strand
GATGGGAATGAAAACTTGATACCCACCCCTTTGGAGGGTTTAGTGGATTCCCAAATTTAATGGAATGAATCCATTCCCTTGGAATTGAAAACTCCAAAGCAAACACTACTTTTTGCAATGATTCCATTCTTTCATTCCCAAACCCTCAAACCAAACGCCCCCTAAGTTCGAATTGAAGCACTCCCTTCCCTCTTTCGAACTAATTAACTGAAATAAAGGATCTGATTCTAAAATATAGAAGCCAACTCAAGAGCGTCAATCTGCACATGGCGGGTACCAGGAACCCCACTTAGATGATACCTTGTTTAAAAAATCCACCTATCGTTCTCTACATAAACAGAGCTGGATGAAGGTACTTGTATTTTAAGTTCTACAAATAGCCAAATAGGGAAAGTATGCCGTTGAAAGTAGGGTCGGAAAATAAGTTTGGGACCGGTTCTTTTTGATCAAGTTTGGAACTGAGTTTGAGTATTTTTTAAAAAAAATTTCAAATTTCTTGTAGGATTAAGACTCGAGTTATTCGGTCCGATTTAAAACAAAATAATTTTTAAAAATATAATGTTATTTTTTAAATTTCAAATTAAAAGAAATAAAAAAAATATCAAACTAGACCGAGCTCAATCAAACTTTGGATCCCTCAAGTTTGCTTGGGATCAGGTTGTGTGTTCGGAACTCAAGCTCAGCTAAATTTTTTCGGCCAAGTTAAGGATTACGCTAGCCTGACTTCGTATGACCTATTATCATCCCTATTTAAAATAAAAGCTTGTATAGAGAAATAACATCTTAATTACAAGTCGATTGAAAATTAATATACAAAATTTAAGTTGAGTCTTTGACTTTAAGAAACATTTTAGTCTGTAAATTTAAGAACTTTAAGATTAAAATGACTTCAATTTGATAAGTTATATCAAAATAATATAGTTTTGCATCAACTCAATTTTAGGCTCAAGCTATCTTGGAGTTTCTCATTTTAATCAATAACTTCAAAATAATATCATTTTGCAACTATCTATTACCAACACTACTCATATATGGACTTAGACTTTCTAAAGATGTACATTTGTTTCTTACACATGAAGTTCATATTTTAAGTTGACTTAATTTGAATTCTTCTATTTTGAACACCATCATTTACCTCATTATTTAGCTATCATATGCATCTTCACAGTCATTTACTTAATTTTTTGTCAATTTATAATTTCAAACACGGTCGTATCGAAATTTAATGATTTTAATATTACATTGTTTTAAATAAAAAATAAAAAATAAAGAATTACATGATAATTATAAGAAGTGATAGTTTTGAAAAATATAAAGATTAAATTGAAAAAAAATCAAACTACAAAGATTTCCAATATATTTAACCCTTAATTTCTTATAACATATCATTAATGGGTCCTCTTAATTTATTTCTATTCGTAGTTAAGGGGATTCTGGAAATACTAACGTAGGTCCAAAATCTCATCTTTTCTATCAATTAATTCTAAAAGTATCAAATTTATGTTTTTAGGTGAGAATTGATTGATATGTGACTGTAATCACTATTAGCCACTAACAAAAAATTGATACGTAACTTTCAATCATCAAATCTTTGTGTATGGTCAAACTTATAAGAAAGAGATTGATATATATATATAATAAGGTTCACATCATCTGTTTCTTTTCTTTTGTTCTTACTTTACTTCTATTTCAGGAATATCCATCCATTTAATTTATGTGGGTTTTATTTATTGAATAGATAGATATTCATAAAATATGGTAGAAACAGAATAATAAGAACAAGTGATCTGTTATATATATATATATATATAAATATATATATATATTATTATCATCATCATCATTAAAGTATATTTTGAAAACAATTTTTTATTAGTTAAAAATAAGGCTAGTATTGAATTTTTTCAAATCTTGCATATCAACAATTTTTTTATTGAATTGTTATTGTTGTATATATAGGATCAATTCATATATGCCCGTTTCTGTATGCCACTTTGTGCTCGTTTCCGTATGTCATCCATTAAATATTAATAAATGGATTGATGTAGAAGGACAAAGAGTGGAACACATAAACAAGAATAGCTACCTTTTGCCTGTATATATGGGGTACCAAGAAACATAAATGATGGTTAGTTAAGTGTTATCTTCACGTAAAGTTTTCAATAAAGATAGTCAATATGATTCAATTTCTAAACAGTGCATAATGGAAATTTTTTTTAGGATATATTTCTAATTAAAATTTTCAATTATTATAAATCTAGTGAAAAAACCTCTTAATTGCATTTTTAATGGTTTCTTAACTTTAATTAGGAAGTTAATAAAGACACAACTCATTAAATTTTCCAATTACTATTAATATTTAATACCATAAATAGTAAAAATGGTATTTCCTTATTTAAAAAATTAATTTTGACCATATAATTAATTTCTTATTTTTATAGTGTAAATAAATAAATCTCCCACTACGATCAATGATCAATAAACAGTAAATAACTTATAGTCCTATCTAATAATAAATTTGATCTAAGTAATCGTTTAAAGGCTCCTGAGAGTTTGTATAACTCATAATCCTAAAATTTCAGGTAATAAGAGATTCTTAAGCAACTTAAAAACACTCTTATAGGGTATAAGAATTTTTATTATATCTTTTAATCATTTTTATTTTTATTTTTGTTGTTTAAAGTAGCCTGTATAGAGGTACAATTACTGATTACACTCTCAGCGTTGACAGCGGAGCTCTGGGGTATCTATACCGGGCTCACTATAGCTTGGAACCAGGGTTTTCGCCATATCGAGCTGGAGATTGATTCTAAAGCGGTCTTCGATATCATCTCTTCCTCAGATCGGCGATCCCGGGCCCTTAATCCCATCATCCGGAGTATTCATATGCTGCTTACTAGAAATTGGACTGTTGTTCATCGCCTTGTCTATCGAGAGAGCAACAGATGTGCGGATTGGCTTGCCATTTACGCTGTGCAGCTGGCCCTGGGAGTTACCTATTTTACTACCACACCCATCGGGTGCCACTTGATCCTACTAGAGGATTTATCGGGTCTCTGTTGCCCACGCTTTGTTACTAGTTTGTTTTCGTCCTTTTCCTTTTATCAAAAAATAAAAAAGAGACTCCCACCAACTTGGGCATGCCCAAGATCACTTTTTATGCTCTTTTTTTAATTAACCAAGTACAAGGTGGTGGTCCACACATTAAAGAGATCAAGCTAATATCTCCAAGAAATTGGTGCATATGAAGTTATGAACTAAAAGCTACCCATTAATCAATTTCTGGTAGTTCACCCAACAAGCTAGCTAGCTAGCTGGAGCAATATGCACCCTACACTTGAACTATACAATTTTAGTTAGTACCAAAGTTAACGATCCATCCATCCATATGTATTAGACCCTTTTAAGCGTCACATTAATGACCCTTTATGTTCCTTAGTACAATCATAATCAAACTAGGAGGTGATTAAGATGAGCATTACTTGCAATAGAGGTAGTCCACCAACTTGTTGGAAATATCTGCCACTTCATTTCCAACCATGAGAGGAAGCATCTTAGCGTTTCATGATCTCCAAGACTATTAATAGCAAAAGAGAGATAATGATCAAAGTTGAGTTTTGATTATTACGTACTAATTTATTGTTAAACTCTTACAACATTTTTTTATATTATACGTATTTTTATCCTAATGTTTTCAGACGTACGCTAAACAAAATTTAAAATATCATAAATAATATATGTAACTTTTGGCATTCTTATTATTTTGAAGCATAAAATTTGATAGGTAAACAATGACTAAAAAATTCAATCGATTCAGTCGACAAAATCTTGAATCGTCTAATTTTTCGATTCATTTTACTATAATAGCTCTTATTGTTAAAAACTGATTAGTTTATTAATTAATTGATTAATTTTTATAAATTAATAAATTTTTATAAAGCAAAATAAATATTACTTTTTATTTAATAATCTCCTTCTTAATTAAACTTCAAATTCTTTGATTGATAAAGATAATTTCTTTTAGTTATATTTTAAATCTTAAATTTTATTTAATTTGTAGTCAGTTTTATAACAGTTTAAAGGTTAGTTAAAAATTTAAATCTTAAACCTCTTATCTTATCGGTTTAACTTGCAATTCAGTTTTTAAAACATTACAGGTAAATTAAAAAATTGTAAGAAATTCTTTTTTGGGATGTAATAATTTTGTTTTCTTAAGATGACAATTCGTATATTGTAAGAAATTTTGTACTATATCGGTCAAAAAACGGTATAAAATAGGATGTTTCGGTATTGGATTCAAATACCGACCTATTTTACTTGTACCAGTCGGTACTACCTTATTTTTCTTCTTCTCTTTATTTTTTTCTCATACTCTCACTCTCTCTCTTCTTCACCATCATCTCTTTTTCTTAATTTTATAGTTATATGATGATAAAATAATTTTTTTCATATTAATTGTGGTTAATATTTATATGTGGAATATGTGAAAATAATATTTAAAAAGAAAATAAATTGTTATTATTTTAAATTTCTATTATTATAAATTTTTGAGACATTGTTGGTTTAAATTATAAAATATAATATTGAAAGATTAGTCTACAACTTTAAAAAATAGAGATTATTTTATAAATTTAAAAATTACCTAAAATAGTATGCAATATTAACTGATTTTGGAATTATACCGTACCAAAATTTAATTTGAATATCAATATTTGTAACGTTGTCTTTTGTTCCATATTTTTGGACATAACACCTAGACCTATTCAAATAGTTACCTAAAACTGAGTACGTGTGAAAAAGGAGTCTAGATCCTTTGTCCAATTTTTATGGTATTTTATTGTGTCCAGTGAATCTCAGCCATTCATTTATGCTGGCTCCACGTTTATTTATGTTGAGCCCACGCGGGACCCGCATAAATGAATGGCTGAGATTCACTGGACACAATAAGACACCATAAAACTGGAAAGAGGATCTTGTTCCGTGAAAAAGACGAAAGATGCGTAATTTGACCTTTCAAGTTGTACGTAAAGCTGAGTACTCAATGACCAACCCATTTATGACACTGTTTGGTTTGAGTTTCTTGAAAACGTGCAATAAAAAGAAATCACAAGGTTCAGATGAGTTGGTAAGGGATTCTTTTGACTTAAATGAAGCCGTGGATTTGAATCGCTTTTATATATGCAATTGTTTAAAACTTAAGGCCAGAGCTTTGTCTTCCGCAAGGGACTTACTTGACTCGAGCGGGGATTAGTCTGAGTGTGGATGGCTTAAAGATATCTTCCCATAATTAAGATCCTCCTAAGACACCTCGTGGAAAAAAAAACAAAAATATACAAAAGATTACTTTTTAAATATAAAAACTAAAAGCATTATATGTTTCAATTTTAATCAATATTTTTTTGCTTGAATAGACTTAAAATAATATAAACGTTTATATTATTAAATATCATAAAAAATAAACCAAAATTTAGTTTTTTTAAAAATAAAATATAACATTAAAATATAAAGTTAACGTCAACGATATGAGTACACAAGACTCTCCGTTTTGTGGATATCTGAAAAAGGTCATAATATACTCAACTTTTTCTTTATACTTTTATAAAAAGACTATTTTCGTGACTTAAACTTATAATCTTATAAATTTTAATTTTTTCTTCAAATGTGATGAAAGATATTAAAAAATCTATATAAACAAAATACAGATAATAAGTTTTACGATTATCGTTAATTTCTTCATTCAAATTTTATTTCTCAGGTTTAAAATATTATTTAGAGTAATCTTTAATAATTTTCTTATTATCTTTTTGTTGATAACAAAGACGTATGAAATATATATATGATTTCCATAGTATGTATTTGAAAAAGACCCATGTCCCCTTGTTCATTGTTCTTCTTATCTAGTGATTAATGCTTGTAACCAATACTAATCAACTACCCTACATGATTCAAGGATTTTTATTGCATAAGTCATTAGCTTCCTATAGCCTTACCTAGACACAATAATGCAAACAGAATAAGCAATTTCCACCTGCTTTCTTCTGATGTTTATTCTGTTGCATATAGTAGAAACTTTAACAGTCTCGAACTCTAAATTCGAACTCAACTCAAAACTCGATCATTTTAATTTTTTGTTTGTCGATTTAGGTTAGATTCGGGCTGATTTTCTCTTATCCATAAACCTTTTTTGTTTTGTTTGTGTCAAATTACGTTATCAAATTTTTAGTACTTTTTATTATTTCGTTTTTTATTGGTTTTATTTTCGTTTATGTTAGAGACGTTCATGGTAAAATTGGAAAGTTTGCGAAACTACTATTCCTCTACGTTTTTCAAATACAATTCTCTTGTTATTTTCTTCAACTTCTTGATTAAACCCTTTAAATATTCCATAATTTTAGCTTGAATCAGCTTTTCGATAACCTTAAAATATGATATCTTCTTCCACATTGTATGCGTACCAGTAAGGGAACTCTTCCAAGTTCCACCATAAACTTTTTGTGAGTAAATCAAGTCTCGGTTATAAATATGAGAGCATTTCAAGCAACGTTCGTTGAAACATTAACTCCTTACCTCTCTCTTTCTCTGTCTCTCTTTCTCCTTTTCACTCCATTTTGTTCCCCTAAATAAGGTGACCAAAAGTTCCAAAACCAAACATGGTGCTCCCATCACCAACTTACTCTCTTCCTCGTTATATCTTCTCATCATGTTCTCTAGCAATACATCTTGCTCTTTTATGCACTGTAAACGCCTTGGTAAAGCTGCCACCTAACTTGACAATTCCTGCAGTATTCGCATTTGGCGACTCCATTGTTGATACAGGAAACAATAATTATCTCCATACCCTGATCAAGTGTGATTTTCCTCCATATGGAATAGATTTCCAGGGAAAGCTCTCCACTGGCAGGTTCTGCGATGGAAAAGTCCCCGTGGATATTTTAGGTAAGGTACCAAACCCACAAGAACTTTCTCTTCCTCAATTGTAGGAACAAGCAGATATTGCATTGGAATAGTTTTAGGTTCTTCTAACCCTTCTACTGATTACTGCAGTTTTAGCTAATACGAAACATAATTTTTAATTATTTATAGTATTATGACCGATAACTACTAATTGTTGAAACATTGCAGTACTAAAAGGGGAAAGAAGAACAAAAAAGCAATCATCTTCATCGTACGTAAGGTTTCAGGAGATGATTAATAAGGAATTAAAGTTCAATGGATAAGGTAAAATTAAGAAGATGGGGAAGGAGAGTTGTAATGTATGGTGTGGTCCACGACCCAATTTAAGACTTTTAACAGAAGAAATTCGTACAAGTGTATTTATATGCAAGACTGGTCCATGTTCTAAACCAGAAGCTCACTGCTAGGGTCTTAGTTGTGGAACAGCTCTTGTTTTGTCGGAAACTTTCCCTGGAGAAATTGGAATTTGACTTTAATTTTTGCTTTCCAAGTTCATAACTCTCAATTTCTTGGTTTAATTTCAGCTGAAGAACTGGGAATTAAGGGCAGTGTTCCTGCATATTTGGACTCAACATTGAAACCTGAAGATCTCATGACCGGCGTGGCTTTTGCTTCTGGTGGTTCAGGTTACGACCCTTTGACAGCCAAGTTAGTGGTATGTGTGTTACGTACGAGCATGCTAATTTCAATTTTTATGTTTTAAAAATTATTATTTACTTATCTATATTATTATTTAATTATTATGTATTTTTTGTTATATTTTATTAAATTTTAATACATTGTTCAGATACAAAATTAGAAGAAAATTAACGAAAATATGTTGAATTTTTTCAATTTTTATGTTTTGAAATTTATTATTTACTTATCTATATTATTATTTATTTACAATACAATTTTTTGTTATATTTCATTAATTTTATGTTTAATTAGAATCTCAAATATTGTTAATATTAAAATTTAACAGATTTAATGCGACATTGTTTTTTATATAATAGCTAAATAATAATATGAGGATAAAAACTAATTTTCAAAATATAAAAAATAGATCAAATCACAAAAAGATCTTCTGAATCTAACCCTAAAATAATTCAAATGGTTATTACAGTCAGTCTTGTCGTTATCGGACCAGCTGCAATACTTCAGGGAGTACGTAGGAAAGCTGAAAATGATTGCTGGGGAGGAGAAATCCAACTTCATTGTAGCGAACAGCATATACTTAGTAGTAGCAGGAAGTGATGATATAGCAAACACATATTTTAGTCTTCGGGCAAGGAAATTACAGTACGATGTTCCTGCTTACACCACTCTCATGGCTGACTGTGCTTATAGATTCTTACAGGTAATCCAATTACTCACTCTCTGTTTAAGTTAATACCCTAGTCAGGACAGGTCTGACCCGAGCCTCAACCTCAAGAGTATGGCTCAGAGATCAATTAAGCTCAAGTCACCAACTTGAACCTATACTTGGATCGTCTAAAATAACATCATCTTACAATGAGAAGTGTTAGCCATTTGGGTCTTAGGTCGACTCTATGTCTGAGTTCAACCAGAAGTCCGAGTTAACTCGATCCTGCCATGCTTCGGGTCACCCCGAACTTCGTATATTTAAACGTGCTTTGTTTAGAGAGGAATGGAATTTATTTTGGCAGGAATTGTACCATACGGGAGCACGAAGGTTGATAGTTTTAAGTGCACCTCCAATTGGGTGTGTACCATCTCAGAGAACTTTGTCAGGAGGAATAGCAAGAAACTGTGCCGAAGGACATAACCAAGCCGCCAAGCTATTCAACTCCAATTTGAACTCAAGGTTGCAGTCACTTAGTAGCAGCCTTCCTGATGGTAGATTTATATATGTAGATGTTTACAACCCATTGATGGATGTCTTACAATATCCAAACAAATATGGTAATTCTTTCCTTTTTTTTGTTTTTTCTATCTCTCTCTTTAAATTCAGTTCTTTTCTAAAATAAAACTTAGATTTTTGTTATAATTTTATTGTTAGAAATTAAAAAAAGCCCTTCAATTTTCATTAAATTACTTTAACATAAATTATCATACTACGATCGCTCTTATTTGGAATAATAAATTTAGTAAAAAATTCATTTTTAATAATTCATAATGCCATAATTTTTTAAAAAGATTCTTTTAGACTTAGTAAAATTGTAGGACGTGTTTGTATCTTTTGCACTTTTTTTACATCAAAATGTGGGATTTCTTTAACAATAGAGATAATATAATTATAAATGTTCAATCACTTGAATTTTTTTTAATTTAGTGACAAATTTTTGAAAGATTTTAATTTAGCGACTAATTTTTTAAAATTTGTATAAATAAGATTAAATTGTTATTTTTACTTATGTGACTAATAGATAGATCATCTATGTGGTATTTGATAAACACATAACATTAACAGAAATAATTTTTTTGATCTAATTTGTATAATTTTTAAAAGATTAGCTACTAAATTAAAAATTTTAGAAAGTTTGAACACTAAATTAAAAAAAAAACTTATGGTATGACCCACGAACAAGAAGACATGTACTAGAAAGCTAAAGGTAGACATTTTTGTAAGAATTTCGGTCGAACCTTACCTACTTACCTACCTGTATATGGTTCATTTAATCATGACCCGTAACTCCCGCATATAGTTTGTTGCCCACTTCCTCAACGTTTTGCCTCTGTGATGGACAGTAGGGTTACTTCATATATATATATGGTCTTTATATGCATGTATTTTTACGTAAATATTTGTATGGAATACGTGCTACTGTTAAGGTTTCATATTACAATTTTTGCTTGTGTTTCAGGTTTTGAAGTGTCCCTCAGAGGATGTTGCGGTACTGGAAACTTGGAGGTCTCTTTCCTGTGTAATGTATTCACTCCTCCTTGTAGAGATCCTTCTAATTATGTGTTTTGGGATAGTTACCATCCCACGGAACGGGCATATAGAACACTCATCGAGCCAGTTTTGTCTAAGTACATAGGTTTACTTGTCTGAATCCGTGTTCTGAGTCCGAGTTCGACCCTGAGCTTGAATTTAAACTCAAAGCACACTTGTCATTACGAGTTGTGCATCGTTTGTTTTTCTTTTCTCTCCTTTTCTGTCATCCATCCAAGTGGGAGAGTCACTGTCAATCCTTAAAAAAGATGTCTAGTTACCAACTATCTGTAACCTAGCTTTTATATGAGTTTCAGCTTTGTTCTTCAACGTTCATGCTCAACGTAGTAAAGACGTCTAGTTCCCAACTAACTGTAACCTAACTTATATAGCTTTGTTCTTCAACGTTCATGCTCAAGTACCCTTTTTAATATAGTTTTAAGGTTCTCATGTTTTTAACATTTCTGGTCGAGAAATTAAAAGAAAGTGAAATTATTTTTATTTTTATTATTATCTTGATATTTTAAATTCCAAATTGCTGATTACATTACAATTATGCGAATTGCAAATATTACAATCAAAATTAAGGTTGTAATCAGCATCTTAAAACTTAAATTTTATAAATTAAAACGAATAATTCTTACTTTTAATTCATTTGTTACGGATTTTAGGTAATGATAAAAAAACCGAACCTGTTCAACTGGTTCAACTGTAAAATTTTTGAATCATTCAACTTTTCGAGTCAATTTACTTAAATAATTCTTGTTTTTAAAATCTGATTAATTTATTAATTAGTTAATCAATTTTTATAAATTAATAAATTCTTATAAATCAATTAATTTTCATCTAATAATCTATTTTTTTATTAAACTTCAATTTTTTCGAAAGATAAAAATAATTTCTTTAATCATATTTTAATTTTTTTAATTTTATTTAATCTATCTTATCGATTTAACATTATCTCTGATTTACTCCTTTATATGGTCTTTCCTTCAGAGATTTTTGCCCGAATTGAGGTCGTCTCGCAGAAACATAATTATAAGTTGCTGCTCACCTACATTTGGTAGGTTTATTTAAGGCTGTCTGGTTGTTGGAAATTTAATATTATGGGTCGGTGAAATTTATATGGAGACTTTATATTTCGTGTGGTTCCCAGATGCTATATGGGTAGGTGACATAACTCCAAACTTACGACTTAATTTTTAATTTTTTTAAAGGAATAAATATACTTTATTTTTTATTTCAAAATTTTTAAATTCAATTATTAAGATTTAGATATCACTCGATATCTTATGTAGCCTTCAAGTTAGATATGCAAGCCGTTATAAATTATTTAAAAGACACCTTACTTAACATTTTAAAATTTCAATAATCACTTAAAATATTAATTAAAGATGACAATAGGTCGAACTGAAGACAGCATTTACGGTCATTAAAAATTGCAATAGGTCCGACGGGACTTGGCCGCTTGGGCTATTTTTTTTGTCAGGCCCAACCCGATTGAATTTCAATAGAATAAATAATAATTATTTAATAATATACAAAATAACATCATTTTGTCAAATATGAAAATAATATCGTTTGGTATAGGACAGGTTCGTGAAAAATATTCAGACTTAAGCTAAAAAAAATCAGGCTTAAGGTTGAGTCTAAATAAGATTAAACATATGACTTTAGACTAGTTGCTCAAATTCTTATAATTAGTCAGATTTGAAAAAAAATTTAAGTTCAAACTCGAGTTTGATTGGACCAGACTTAACCCATAAAATTGGATTGAGATAAGATTTTTTTTTTGTCATGCTTAATTTGAGGACTCAAACCCAGAATCTCCAACACTAGAGAGTAATCTCCTTTATTAGCTCCTCTATTAGTTGAAACACCTCTTAGAGGAAGCAAATCTTTCTAATGGAGAAATTCTTAATTCGACTAATATCTTATCATCCTTAGGTTTCGAAAAAAAAAAAGATTAACAAATTCAACCATCTTAGTCGGTTTAATTGTGAAAATTTTGAACTAATTAATTTTTTAGTTTAATTTTTAATTTTTTCGGTCTATTTTATTTTAATAACTTTTATTATTAAAAGTTCACTATTTATTAATTAATCGGTTAATTTTATAAATTAATCAATTTTTATAAATAAAATTAATTTACTTAATTTTTAATAATTTTTTAATTAAATTTTAAATTATTTGATTAGTATGAAAGGCCTCCTTTAATTATATTTTAAAAATTTTATCTTATTAATTTAATTTATAGTATCGTGGAAAAGATAAATATGTATATAAAAAATGACGAAATAGAAGACAACAAGATGGGGAGTCAGAGACCGAAGCATGTGATGGACCAAAATTGGCAACAGGTGACATTAAATGTGGATGGACACAGAAAAAATGTAGTAAAGATCTGAAGCTTTGGTTTCAATTCTTTCGTCACCTTATCATGAACTGTCTGCACTCCTATGGTTTCGGGCCTTTCGGCTGACTTTTTCATTCCGATAAATTGAGACTGGCTCTGCCAAAATCTCAACTGCCACCGTTAAGTCTTTGGCTATAATTGGTCGATACTTTTTGAAGTTTCCTGTTGGTTCCTTTAGCAATGAAGGAACAAATTCATTTTTGATGTCCACTTTACTTGGCTTTCCTCACCTATTTTCCTTATTTTGTCGTATGCAGGTCTCATTTGCGACTCAGCTAGGAGCTCTCAGTATGCAGTTCCTACTGACTACCGGCCTCGACCGGAGCTGTAACACCCTACTTTCGTAAGACCCGAACCCAACATCGATGGTGATATCCTAGTCCGTGCCCGCGAAGGTGACATGCTAGAGCACTTAAAGAGACACAATTTAGTAAATATTTTTTTAAAACAATCAAACGCTCAGAAAGAACCAATTTGGGTTCACTTTCATTCGAAAACATTTTCAGTTAAGACATTACAATCAATAGAATTTCAATAGCCAATTGGAGCCCAATTTCATTTATAACCATTTTCAGTTACGCACAATCACCAGTACACAATGCATTAAAGTTTCACTCTCCACTTTGGGCCGTTGGGGCCTATTTCATATACAAAGCACCTACAAACATTTCCAACTAAGAAAGTTATTACGGAACAGAAATATTCGTATTTGATCAATCTCATTTACAAACCAAGAAATATTCAAATACATCTTGTACAGCAATCGCGGAATACAAGTTTTTCAAAAATAGGAAAATCCTAATGCAGACGCAAACTGATCCCAACCTCTATCTTTCCCCTGAATGCAGTAAGTATACTC
>JAOSBL010000006.1:807874-821203 GCA_027568915.1 Erythroxylum roraimae | reverse complement strand
ATAATATTAATTTAATATAAAGTATATATTAATTAATTAGAATAATGATTTTTATTTTTATTTTTAATAAATAAATACATAAATAAAAATTATTGTATAAATATAAATTAATTTAGTTAATAACTAAATTAAAGTGGTATATTCTTTGAAAAAAATTTAGCCTAAAAATTTGGTGTAGAATGGTTGGAGTAACACCATTCTACACCAAATTTGGTGTAAAAAGATTCTAGGAATATTTCACTTTACACCAAATTTGGTGTAAAAATTTGGTGTAATGGTTGGAGATGGCCTTAATTCTTACTTCGTTTCTTTGACTGACCCTTGTCTCACAACATCATGAACAGAAAAAGCAAACACAGGAAAAGCTCTTTAGCCCTACTGGTCAGCCAGATTCCCAATTCCCAATTCCCTGAATTTCCCTTTATCAGAGTAAATTTGAGTCACAAGTTATTCCTTTTCTCATTCTGGACCACAACTAGCATGAGCCCCTATTGAAGAAGAAGAATCCCATCTCAAATCTCATACTGAACCCCAAATTCTAATTCCTCAACTTGGTTCAGAATAATAAAACAAAATGAAAATAGTTAAAACTTCAATAAATTATTATTATTATTATTATTATTTTAGTTTTTCACGAGGTATTTTAAAAGAGTCTCAATTATGAGAAGACATCTTTAAGTCATCCACTCTCAAACTAATCTCCGCTCAAGCCGGGTAGATTCTTTGCGGGAGGCAAAACTCTGGTTCTAAATTTTAAACGGCTGCATATATGAAAACGGTTCAAACCCGCGGCTTCACTTGAACCAGAAGAGCCATTTACCAACTCACCTTCGCCCTAGAATTAACTCCAATAAATTATTAGTAAGTAATTGAAGACTAAGTAATTATACACTTAAGTGTCTTTAATTTTTGAATTTGTTTATTTTTCATTAAAATAAAAAATGATGATGGTGAAAAGAAGTCTTACTTTTTGAATTAAAAATAGTGGTATAGGTCGTAGAATAGTCTGGCAATTTGGACCTTTTCCTATCTCAAAGTACACGTGATTCTGTCCTAATCTAAGGGAAATTCTAGCTAGTATATAAAACCATAGGCCATAATTAGAAGTGAATGAGGCAGAGGAGTCTTGTCAAATGATGCATGGGATACAAGCAAACGTCAAGTTTTCATTCCAATTTAATCCTTTCTTTTTGTTTAAATTTTACAATTTAAGCTAATTAGAAAATCAACTCATTCTAATCTTTTAAAAATTAGGAAATTAAATTGGTAGAAAAGAGGTTTAAATAAAATTAGATAAAATAAAAAATCAACTAATTCTAATCTTTTAAAATTTAGAAAAAAGAGGTTTAAATAAAATTAGATAAAATAAAATTAACAAATTTTTAATGTGGTTTTAAAATTATTTTTACTTATTTAAAATTTAAATTAAAAAAATTAAAAAATTGATAAATAAAAATTAATTAATTCCTTTTAATTTATAATAATTTATTAATTAAATTAAATTTTAAAAAATATTTTTCAAGAAAACGAAGACCGACTCAATCAAAAACTCTGACATCAAAATATATTATTTTGTTAAATTTTAATAAAATAATCAGATTTCGAGGACTTTGGACCAAAAGCTTAGAAAGCTCGACGCCACGCCTAATCACACACGTATCCGTAATGGTATGATGTGACGTGTTAGTCTAACTAAAGAAAAGGGTCACTCTCTCCGAACCGTCTTAAACGGACACCAACTCTACAAAGCCTCTTGGTTCCTGACGGCTCTTTACCTTCCCCTATAGGAGCTGAAAGTCCGATCTGAGAGCCCATACGTAAGTTTGGTAATAGATCGGACCGAGTTCAGGCAGAATCCGTCCCCAAACCCAAAATCCAAAATTTTGTTTAAAATCCGACCCAGAGTCGGGTCAAATCAAACTACATTTCTGGGAGTACGTAATTAGACCCTGAAACCATATCCATCCAGGAATAGGAGGAGATATAATACAAGGAAATAGAAGAAATCATCAACCATTTAAAAGCTCCCAAATAAGAGAGCTCTTGAAGCAAAACCTTCAACAGCATAAAAATGGTGGACAACATAAACTTTTCCGGTGACAAAGCATATGAGAGGAAGGGTGAAGAATAAATAGACGAGAAAATAAACATCCAAACCAAAAACCATCCTCTATACAAAAACGTTAAAGAGAACCTTATAAATCCAAGTGAAGTCAATAGCCTATGTTCTTTCTGGCTTTTGTTCTCTCTGCAGATAAAAAGTTGGTTTATTATTTTGTTTTCTCCTACTCACCTCAACTCCGGTCAAAAACAGCCACAGCAACTTGACATATATAATAATATGATGATGCTCTTCACCTTCTGACCACCCTTCACCGATATCGGATGCACTAAACTGAAAGATGGTGCTGTTGAATTTAATAGCAAGCTCGCAACAATAAATTGCTCATTTTCGGCATAACCCTTTCTCGAGTGCCCTCCATTGATAGTTTAGTGACCAGAAATTCACCTCCTTGGGGCATCCTCTGACTGCAGAGGTGAATTGGCTGTCATACCATCTTGATTAGAGTTCAATTCATTTACAGCAATGTTTTGCAATGAAGCTGACAGCAGGTCATAACTTGAATCACTAGCAGATTGGTTAGGTATCCATCTCATCCAATCATTCCTTCTTCTCACCTTGTCATCCTGAATCAAGTTTTTACTAAATCAGACAAACCAGATTTCTGAAATTCATAAGACTAATAAATTTTCTACTTGACACCAAACAGCATATAATATTTTTCAATACTGCATTCCGATGTTCACATGAAGAAAGACAAATGCACCTGGACTTCCAGAAGAGTTGAGGTCCTCAATGATTGCAAGATAAACTGAATGTCGTGTGTCATATTCCTGACCTGCAGAACCATAGTGAATTGCAATCTGACTTGCAAGCAAAACTTTAATTTATATGCATATGCACCATCCATCAACTTACTAATTTCAATAACATAAGAGTAGCATATTTGGTCATCACAATTTTCACCTAGGAACATATTTGGTCCACCAAAACCCACAAGAGGATCAAATAAAACTACACTCAGTCTTGCTTTTCTACTAACAAACCCATCAATTCACCAATAAAAGACAATTTGTCAAGAGCAAATATTCCACCCCTACGCCAGAAGTGAAGGGGGCACCTTGATTATCAAATCAATTGCTCATTTTGAATTTACCTACACTTAATTGACTCGACATCCATAAAGATAGATAGAAGCCAGCTCTAATCAATAAACAGCTTCGAATTCATCCAAATTACCATGAAGAACTAGCACACAACCATCGCATAATTGAACAATGAAACTCAAGCTGGAATATAACCCACTTCATATGAAAAATGGTCCAAAAACTCCAAGTGTCAACCAAATGGTCAAACTTAGTATTATTCTATTTAAAAGAAATACGAATTTTTCACATGCATACAGAACATGGTTAATTTATGTTACCCTACAAATAAAGAAATGTACTTACATCAGATGGCATACACTAAGACATAAAGAAACATTTTGCATACAAGTTAAATATGACCATATGATGAAAAAGTACCAAGGGAAAAAAAAACGTACATATAATTCGAGAATCTAATATCCTGCATTTAAGAGACAAAGGTGGTGGTCGCATGTTAGCTTAAACAATAGGGAGACTTTCCCTTCCACTTCTAATTGTGTTTTCCCTTTGATGATGTACACGGAAAAATTGTAAAAAGAAAAAATACTTCTAAATTCTTAAAGCAGAACATCTGAAAATGGACCTGCCTCTCAATAATGATCCCCAACCACAACTCTCAATTAAAACACAGTAGATCTTACAGATAAAGATAATTTAGCAGTATTCAAGGCCACAGCTATACATAATTGGGAATATACAATTGAATGTATATGGTCACTCTTTCTTCATAGGCAATTAACAATTACTTTTTGAAACAGAAGTCTCAAGAATAAAAGCAACAGTTTCAAGTTCATTCATCAATTCACTTACTCTGTTGAAGCCTGCTATTAAAGTAATCGGAACCCAACCTTGTTCATCCATGTTTGACTTCAAAAATTCATCATTCACTAAATTAGCATCACTGCAAATATCAAATAACTGTTGCATTTAGCAATTAAATTTTCATTTTATTACATAACTACGAATTAAGTGAATGATAACCCAATAATATATGAAATAATGAACAAAGATACCAAACCCAAAACAGTACCTGAAATAATATTCTATCTGATTGACTAACATAACCGGTAAATTAACATCTGAAGCAGGCATCATCATTGTAGGCACCGGCGACTGAGGGAATACTGGCATGCCCCTAAATGGATCCACATTGTATGTAGAAACATAGTAATATTCTGAAAAGAATAAAATCATCAATGACCAAATCAAGTTTAAGTTGGTACAGAAGATTAGCTTAGAGCAAAAGAAGAAATATGAAACAACCAACATTATTGAATTTGAAACAAATGAAATACTCACCTTGGGCCATGGGATTAACATAGGCTGGCACAGGCGGGGGACTAGCAAACGGGGCTGTATTTGGAGGATGCCCAGGAAAGCCCCTAGGAAGAGCTCTTTGTGGTTGCACATGTTCATCCCTGGCATTACCATATCGCCCACGATTCTGATCACGTCTGGCACCCCCCAAATTGTTATGATAAGAACCTTCCCCACGAGGTCCAATGTTGTTTCTCCGAGAAGAGTGTCTGTGGTCATTCACCATAGATGATCGAGGTACATACCCTGCAACATTTCTAGCTTCCCAGTGATTGGCCCTGTATGGAGGATCTCTCGGAGAATGATCAGGCAATGGTGCCACCATACTATAACTAACAGGAGAAGGCATTGGATACAAAGAATATGGTGGAAGTGGAGGTGGTGGAGGAGGTGGCAAGTGGTTGAACCCACTTTGCAAACTATTACTACCTCCACCATTATCATTCCCATTTCGCCTCATTGACCTATGCCGAGCTGGTACTCTATGAGCTTGTGAGGAATTAGATCTTGCATTATCATTAGCAGCAACCCTCTGCGGCGACTGTGGCATTACAGGCACCTATCAAAAGATGCAATTCCAACAAATTTATTATTTTTGTAGTGAAAACCTATTCAATAAATTTTGAGAAAATAAAAAAAACATATATCATATTCAATTTAGTGCCCTAAAACCTAAATTAGATTATTCTTACAGATTACAATAAAATTAAACTACTCCCAGTCTTCAATATTTCCAAGTTCTTTTCTTTTTAACTCTCATCACTTTCTAGGCAAACAATCACAATTTAAAAAAAAAAACTAAAAATTAGGAAAGGTAAAAAACCTCAGAACTGGGCACTGATACATCAGAAACAGTCTTCGATGAAGACTCGGCTTGTGATGGTGATTTAGCAGAAGGTTTAGTGGATTCAGATAAAGGAGGCCATGAGGTAGCTCCCATAACTGGCCTTAACTCCGTTACGCCATTTAACGGCTTGTTCCTAGCCAGTTTCTTTGGCTTGCCAATATCGCCGTTAGTTCCGTCGGAGCTCACCGTCGCAACGGAATCATCTGGAGGAGGCGGTGAGTACGACGTCGTCTTACTCGGAGAGGAACAATCAGAAAAAGAAGATTGCTCTAGAGACGAAAACTGTACTGATGGGGGAGGAGACGACGACGACGAGTGGTTAACGGTAACGTTACTAGGGATTGTATCGTGTTCTCCTCCTCTCACAACTTGGGCCCACGGAGACGGCAAGTTTTTCCGTTTCTGAGGACTGTTAACTCCACCATCGCCGCCACCGCCGCCACTCTCGCTGGAGGCGCGTGGAGATTGGTGGTTTTGAGAGGGAGTGGCGGTCATGGCCAGTTAGGGTTTTGGAGAGATTTCACAAAAATAATACGATCAGTAAACTCAGAACCATCGCAGATCATAAATTAATAACAATACACCCATAATATTATTATTATTATTAGCTCAACTAATTAACTAAGAATTGATAATCTAATAGAAAAAAAAAAAGAAAGGAGAGGATTAGGAGCTTGTTTGAAGAATATACGAATCTCGGTTGCGATCGAGCAAGTGTCTTTCACGCTCCGCCGCCAAACTTCAACGACGCCGCACCTCTCACTCACTAACTCTCCTCTCTCCCCCCGCCTCCACTCCGCCTCCTCTCTCTGTCTCTCTCTAGTGTGTTTGTTCCTTTTCGATTTTTGGCCTTTTATTTCCCGGGACTGAAGTTGAAGGGAATTTGTTTGGATATGAATATACGATATTACCCCTAATTTATTGATCGAGTTACGGTATTGACCTCTGCGGCTTGGTTTTAAAATTCTAGGGTTTTCATTTATTTTAAGATAAAAATATAAAATTTTTATTATTAAAAAATCCAATTAATTCACCTAAATCAGCAGTAAAAAAGTAAAAATTCTAAACCATCTAATTTTTTACTTCTGCTTATAACTTTTCAATTCGATTTACTTTAATAACTCTTATGGTTAAAAATCGATTAATTTGTTAATTAATTAATCAATTTTTATAAATTAATAAATTTTTATAAATTAAAATAAATCAATTATTTTATTTAATAATATCTTTTCAATTAAATTTTAAATTAGTAAATAATTTCTTTTAATCATTTTTTAATTTTTAATTTTTATTTAATTTTTAACTATTTTGTGATAGTTTAATATTAATTAAATTTTTTAAACCTTAAACTTCTTATTTTACCTGTTTTAACTTCCAATATGTTTTTAAAACATTGGAATTTTCTTATAATTTAAAAAATAAAATTTTTATTTTTAAAAATAATTATAAAACAAGCACAATATAAATATTATATGTGAACTAATAAAATATTATTAATAATACAATCCAACTTTATTCTTAAATTAGATACAAAATAACTTAAATTATTAATTTAAGTCAAATCTAATTAATTTTGATTTAGATTCAGTTTAGATTAAATCGTCATGTCAGTAGTATTTAATTAGTTTAGATTTGATGTTAAGTGTATTTTGTTATTATTTTTTATTAAGGAAATTTTAAAATTTTTAAAAGTATTGGGGATTTTCATATATTTTACCTTTTATTTTATAATTTTGTTTTTAGTATTTTTTGGATTTTAATTATTTATCGAAATTAAGTGAGGCGATATATTTGGCTAAATATGATGGATCTGTAACTGTATCCAAATTAGTGATTTGGAATGCGATTTGGTCCAAAAATGGAATTACTATAAATTATAATAATTACCATAAATATAATAATACACCAACTCACCTTCAAGGTTCCAGCTACCAGCTTCGTCATTAAGTTCAACTCATTCACTTTATATTATACACATATATATACACACACGTGTATACATGTGACATGTGGCATAGTTTTAGTGAGAACTTCCTCAAATCACGTATTCAAGTCAAATTCTCTGTTCCAATTATCCAATTTCAACTCCTTTTTGTTAAATTTTATATATATAAATAAAATTTAATGAAACATACAGTAATAAAAATACAGAAGATCTGATCTCTAATGTGATACTGGAAAGTTGTTAGATATGAATTTATTAAATAACATATTTACAATTTAGAAAGTTATTTATATTTTCAAAAGTCACTTTATTTAAATCCTTTGTTTGAGTTACTAATAATTTATTCGAAATTATAAGTTACTTGTGTTTTCGAATTTTTTATTTATTATGCATTTGCAATGAATTTAGAAAATCCTTCCTACTCCTAACTAATTTAAAGAATGAATAAAAATATTTTTTGATTAATATTTAATAATAAAAATATACTTTTTTTTTCTTTAGTACTCATTTAAAAAGTAACATATTAATTAAAAATCTCATAATATGAAAATGATACCTTATAAGTGTTTTAAAAAAATCCAAATACATCTATCTAGTGCCTAAAGAGGCTAATCAATTGATTATAATGTATGATTAAAAAATTAAACCGGTTAGATTGCTTCAACCATAAAAACTTTGAAGCAGTTAATTTTTCAGTTTGATTTTCTAGGGGCAACAATAAGTATGGCCCTGTCCTTGCCTGTTGAGTCCCAGACCCAACTCAACCCTACCAATTTTTTTAAATTTATAAGTACAAAATGACATTGTTTTGTTGAAAACGACATTATTTTGTTTAAAATAGTTGAGCTTCGGATCAGATCTAACCTAGGTTGCATAAGCCCGAGCCTATCCCAAGATCAGGTCAACTCAGACCTAGGCCGATAGCTTTGGGTAAGATCAAGTCAGGTCGAGCCTAGCCCGGGCTTAGTTGTCATCCTACGACTTTCAACTTTTTGGTTTATTAATTAGTTTATTAATTAATTAGGCAATTTTTTTGTAAATTAATTATTTTTTATAAATTAAAATAAACTAATTAATTTTTATTTAACAGTCTTTCTTTTCAATTAAATATTGAATTAAGGACATTCCCATTTAATCACATATTAAATTTTTTCATTTTATTCCATTATTAACTTGTTTTATTACCATCTAACATTGGTTTAACCTTTTAAACCTTAAATACTTTTGTTATTGGTTTAACTTTTGCTTCGATTTTTAAATTATCGATTTTAATATCTAAAAACATGCGGTAATGAACTTGATATTAATTAATATTATATATGTGTTGGATGCATAATTTAACTGAAACTCTCAATGTCGGTTCATAAAATTAGTTGTAAATGTTGCTGTGAGCATGCTTACTGCGTGATTATTCATTCGGTACGTACATAATCATCTCATGAAACCCTTTTTATGTTCTGTTTTTCATTTTCATTGTCCCATGTAACTTTTGTTCTCGCCACCAACCGAAATAACTATCGCATGTGACTGCCAGGTGATGAATGGGACCAAAATTACGTTCAGCCCGGTCCGACTTAGCTCAGTGTAAATTGAATTTGAAGTGAAATTTCAATAAGAATAAGATAAGAGTCGATATTTTTCGTTTAGAATTATGAATTGAATATGAAATAAATAGATTTAATCAAGAAAAAAACTAATAGTTCGAATTTAAAGAATATTTCAACACAAAGAAATAAATGGAAAAACAAAAAAAATCTTAATGATTTATTGGGTAATATGGTGAAACAAACCAAGAAACAATCTATGTATTCATAGCGCTCATGGATTAACCCTACAAATGAAATAAAAATAAATATTAAAAGAGTAAACATTCACCCGCAAAAGTACCTCGACAGTTATGTCACGCTACTATTATAAATATAAAATAACGGAAATATAAATATAAATATAGACTTATGCAACCATGACATTTTTTGCTTATTTGACAAAATTTCGTTCTAAAGGTAAAAGAATGGGAATAATTTCTTCCACAAAAGAAGTCCAGATATAATTTGATCATTATGCGAAAATCCAAAATATTTGTAATTAGAAGCAATCATTAGTTCCCAACCGTAGGGTGAATGGAATCTTGTTCTTTTTTAATTTTACTTTTATTCAAGTCATATATGTCTCTAAATCGAAATAATAGAATTTAATTTTTTTTTGATTGTGAAAAGATGAACATTGTTTTGAAATTATCAATATAACGAAATGATATGACTAGATTCGAAGGATCTTTCCGTGTTTCGTGATTCCATATAATTTTTTGATTCTTCATTTAGATTTTATATTAATGACTTATTCATTATAGTAGTGTATATACTATTATAATGTTAGAATAGTATTCGATTCTATAAATCTATTTTTTTAATATATCAATCTAAATCTAACTAATTCAAATTCGAGTTTGGAGGTCAAGTCAAAACTTAATTTTAATAATTTAATTTTCTTTTCAAAATAATATTGTAAATTTTCAAAGTAATTTCATTTTATTATATAAATTTAAAAAACTTAAAGACTACAACCTTTTGGGAAAATGAAACTACAACAACATTATTAACTAAACTTCGCTCGTATTCAACTTAAATTTGCCACGTCACAAGCTAATTAAGCGATCGAAGTTAAGCTATGTTTAGCTGGGTGGTTATAATGCAATGAAATGGAACATAATATTGTTTCATCGTTTCAGATGAGGGTTTATAATGAAATAGAATGGAGTAGGATAAAAATTGATGGTTACACATTACATCTCATTCTATCATAAATAGTAAAAATAAGTTACCTCCGATTTGAGAGGCTTATGATGGAATGTAAAATAAAAAACAATATTTCACTATAATACATCATGAACCCTTATTCTATACAATATTTCACTATATTATATTATGAACCATTTTATCCTTCCCAAATAACAACATTCTAATATTACATTCATTTACATTACATTTCATTATAAATCAATCCATTTAATTAAAAATCTTACATCCAACCAAACATAGCCTATACGAGAAAAAAGTGTCAATAAAGAAGTAAAGAAGGACTGCATAATTATTTTAGAATTTTTGGTATTTTTAATTTATTAAAAATAATTTTTATACGTGATAAAAATATAATATGTAACAATCACATGATAAAAATGCTAACCTGACATGATACATTCACAGAGAACCTAACGTCAGTTTATTTTTATAAAAAATTGAAAATTATAACATTTTATTGACTTTTTTTAAAATTCATATTACTATCTTAAAATTGAGTTAGGGGAAACGCCATGTGTTTCTGAACCTCCTCTGACCTCGTGTATCAGTGGGGATGGCAATGGGTCGGTCCATTGAAACTACTTGAGTTTAGGCCCATGGGCCATCCATTGTCATCCCTATGTATGAGTGAAACTTTCAATGAATAATTGTTGTACTACTATTTTAAAGTTGACTAAAATTTATAATTTTGTTTACAATTAACCTTAATTTTATTTATTGATATGTCCATATTATATGAAATATGATTGAAGTATAGAAGGGAAGGGTTTTACATTACATCTCATTATATCATAAACAGTAAAAATAAGTTACATTCAATTTAAGGGGTTTATAATAGAATGTAAAATAATAAACAATAGTTCACTATATTACATTATGAACTCTTCTTCTAAACAACATTTCACTATATTATATTATGAATTATTTCATCATTCCCAAACAACAATTTTCTAATATTATATTCATTTATATTCCATTCAATTATAAATCATTTTATTCAATTAAAAATCTTATGTTCAACCAAATATAGCCTTAGACGAGAAAAGAGTGCCAATAAAGAAGTAAAGAAGTACTGCATAATTATTTTAAATTTTTTTGTATTTTTAATTTATTAAAAAATATTTTTACAATTTTGTTTACAATAAACCTTAATTTTATTTATTTATATATCCATATAATATGATTGAAGTATGGAAGGGGAGAGTTTCACGTTATATCTCATTCCATCTTAAACAGTAAAAATAAGTTACCTCAAATTTGGGAGGTTTATGATGTAATGTAAAATAATAAACAATATATCACTATATTACATTATAAACCCTTCTTCCAAACAGCATTTTACTATATTATATTATGAATCATTTCATCTTTCCAAGCAACAATTTTCTAATATTATACTCATTTACATTCCATTCCATTATAAATCATTCCGTTCAATTAAAAATCTTAAGTTCAACCAAACATAGCCTTAGACAAGAAAAGAGTGCCAATAAAAGAAGTAAAGAAGGACTGCATAATTATTTTATAATTTTTAATTTATTTTAAAAATATTTTTTTTATATAATTTTGTTTACAATAAACCTTAATTTTATTTATTTATATGTCCATATAATATGATTAAAATATGGAAGGTAAGGGTTTCACATTATATCTTATTCCATCTTAAATAGAAAAAATAAATTACCTCCAATTTGGGAGATTTATGATGGAATGTAAAATAATAAACAATATTTCGCTATGTTATATTATGAACCTTCTTCCAAACAACATTTTGCTATGTTACATTATGAATCATTTCATCTTTTCCAAACAATTTTCTAATATTACATTCATTTACATTTCTTTCCATTATAAATCATTCAATTCAATTAAAAACCTTACGTTCAACCACACATAGCCTTAGACGAGAAAAGAGTGCCAATAAAGAAGTAAAGAAGGATTGCATAATTATTTTATAATTTTTGGTATTTTTAATTTATTAAAAACTAATTTTTATACATGACCAAAATATGATATGTAACAATCACATGATAAAATCGCTAAGCTGACATGATACATTCACAGAGAACTTAACGGCGGTTTATTTTTATAAAAAATTAAAAGTCGGAGCATTTTAGTGACAATTTTAAAATTCATATTACTATCTTAAAATTGAGTTAGGAGAAAGGGTACATATTTCTAAACCTCCACTAACCTCGTGTATTAGTAGGGATGGCAATTGATCGGCTCAATTCTAGGGCCATATCATTAAGCATGTGACGCAATTTAGGTCCTTTATGGGACTAGCTAACCACTATTGTTGCTTATTGGAGGGCTACGCCTCTAACTACCTATCCTGCTCTTTTGTTTTGTAGCACTAGAAGCCCGCTCATGTTGCTTCGGTGGCACTTTTTCGCCTTCTCTTCACTCTGGACATGAGTGCTAGTGGACACGGGGAGGGAGCAAGCGAAGCATGTTGTTCATAATGAAAAGAAAGATATCACTACTTCGCCTTTTTGTTAGACCTCCGGCGCTAACACAGTGGTCTCCAAACCTCCACTAACCTTGTGTATCAATAGGGATGATAATGGATCGGCTGATGACAATCTATTGTCATCCCTATGTATTAGTAAAACTTTCACTGAGTCCTTGTTGTACTACTATTTTAAAATTGAGTAAAATTTATAATCTTATTACAATTAACCTTAATTTTATTTATTTATATGTCCATATTGTTAAATAAAAAGTGTGATTACGAAAATATTGCAATTTAATAAAACCCAATATACTACATTTGATGGTAATTTTCAATCTAGCACTCCTTGAAGGGCTTAGAGTAGTACAACATCGTTTGCTTTACAATAAATATATATATGTGAGACATGATTGACGTTTTAATTGATTTTAAAATTTCTATCGAGGGTGACACGGACATAAAACAAATATTAAAAGGAAATTGAAATTTAAACGAATGGTACAAATAAAAGAAAAGCTTAATTTCGATGTGAAATTGATGCCAAATAAATGTAAAATATTTAATATTCCTTGACCAATCACTTTTTTTATTTGCTTTGACAAATATTTTGTAGAAAAAAACCCTATTCGAGTCATATTTTCTTATGATAATTTTCTATTTTGCATTTAAAATCTTAATGCATGTTGAGTAATCATTACTTCAAATTTCAATTCAAGTGTTTGGTTTTGTTTTAAAAATTTGACTGAAAGTTAAACCG
>JAOSBL010000006.1:791427-807774 GCA_027568915.1 Erythroxylum roraimae | reverse complement strand
ATGTTGAGTAATCATTACTTCAAATTTCAATTCAAGTGTTTGGTTTTGTTTTAAAAATTTGACTGAAAGTTAAACCGATATGACAAGAAGTTTAAGGTTTAAAAGGTTCAACCAATATTAGATTGTTATAAAATCGGTTAATTTTGAATAAAATTAAAGAATTTGAAATATGATTGAAAGATATTGTTCTTATCTATCAAATAATTTAAATTTTATTTAAAAAATTGTTAAATAAAAATTGTTTATTTATTTAAGTTTATAAGAACTTATTAATTACCAAAAATTAACCAATTAATTAATAAATTAGTTGTTTTTTAAGAACAAGAGATATCAAAATAAAAAAATCGAAAAGTTAAAATCCGAATCGAAAAGTTGAAAGGTTCAAGGTTTTTATGATTAGACCAACCGAATCGATTGAGTTTTTTTAATCATTGATTTTTATCATTTCAATAAATATTAAAAGATGCAAATTGCATTGGCTTAAACTATTTTAACTATTATTTAAAATAATAATAATTTATCTTTCTAAGAACCAGGCCACCAAGCAAGAGCGAGTAAGGCTAACCAATAATTCATACATGGGCTAAAACCATATGAAATGTCGACACATAAAATACCGTTTCAATTCCTTTGACCCATTTTTAAAAGAGCCCAAGGGACTACACTACAAGAACCTGCAGTCTAAAGTTGAAGTGGGTTTTCTATCCATGGCCCGAATAAATTACCTGAAACAATATCGTTTCGGGCACGTGGCCAGACCGTTTCAATCTTTCAGACTTGAATAATGTTCAAAGTACAATCGAATTGTGTATCTTAGATCTGATTAAGTTTCGGGTCGAATCTAGGCCTAAGCCCAAGTCCAGGATGCCGTACTTAACTACACTCAAAGGGTTGTTAGAAAGATGCTTCGAGGAAGTTTGTTAAGTGATATTTTACGAGGTTCCTGTGAGAAATTTACACGGAGGACTCAAAAGATGACGAAACAAGTCAATGAGGACTATTAGAATCGTAGTACCATGTCCTACTCAGACCATGACTAAAGAAAGGCAACAACCCTGGAATGGACTGGTCTGGTTTTCTTGGATTTTCAAAGGTGGTCCAGTCAGTTGCTAGTGGGGATATTATAATAGCGGCTTCACACTCTTGACTTTTGGGTTTAAAATTTGGTAAGAAGTTACAATTTACTTAAAATTTTAAATAAAATGATTAATTGAGAGCGAAGATATAGCCAATCAAATTTAAAAATATTAGTTATATCAAACCTGCTATTTATATAGATAATAATGGATCGATACGACTCGATGCTTAATCCAAAAGCCTTAAACTCGGTTTGACGATGACATCATTTTGATAATTTCACAAATTAAATAAAATTACATTATTTTAGTCCTTAAAATTGGATTAGATTAGGTCATGAAGCTTAAGTTAAGACTAAATTTGAGATTTAAAATTTTTATTTTTTAAATTTGATCTCGACTTAAATTTTTATTAAAAAAATTTAATTTATTAGCTTCGGGTTCAGCCCAATTTTATCTTTCCTAATTATTTAGATCTTAATCTTAAATTCGTTAAATAATAAATTTATAAATTATTAGGGGAAAAACTGATTGGTTTTGATTTGCAATCAATCTTAGCATTGACCTATTTGGTTCAAACGTCAAAGTCTTCCATGAAAGGTTAAGGTGTTTCCACATGTAAATGATTGTGTTCTTTCGTTTCGGATTCCAACATCTTTGAACTTTGAACGCTTACCTAACGTTTTTTGGGTTTTCTTTTTAATTTTAAGGCACTGTTTGACAATCTTGCATTAGCTGATAATTAATTATATTAGTTGATTTGATCAGCAGATTGCATTAGCTATTTATTAGAGATGTTTAGTAAAATTAACTGTTTAGTTAGCTGTTTGTTAGAGATGTTTGATAAAATTAACAGTTTAGTATTAGTTGTTTATGTGTAAAATGACTTATGAAGATATGACTATAAAAATAATTATAAAGGTATGAATATTATATATCTTAGTATTTCGTTCAATATTCTTATAAAAATTTAAATTTTAGAGAAGTTACGTTTACCTCAATCTCCAGCAATAAATTATTAAAATTAAATAATGACAAAAGGAAACTGAAAGATCCATAAAAATATGATATTTGAAAGATCTAATTGCATGAATTAATAATTCCATTAATGACTTTATTGCAAGAAAATGCACTTTCCAACGACCCTTTTCACTAAACTTGCGAAGACGAAAGACTTCTGATTTCTTCCATTAAAGAAATGTGTACAAATTACAGGTGCAAGTACAGCAATGTTACGTAGATGTTTCCCTCTAAATTAACCTATACAACCACCAGTACTTTGTCGGGAGTCAGGACTTGCGTATAACCTTGTTAAATACCTGAGCAAGCAGGCTTAAACTTTCATGTAAAACTTCACTTTCCATCTCATCTCCGAAACTCTCTCCAAGTTCTCATGGCTCAAGAAGCTCCTAACCTAACACAAACTGTTTCAGGCTGGGCAGCTCATGACACCTCTGGCAAGATCAGTCCTTACACTTTCAAGAGAAGGTCTGATCATTTTTCTAATGCTTCTGTTTCATTCCTTCCTTAGTTTTTCAACTAACAGATCTTGTAATGAACAGAGAAAATGGGATCAACGATGTGACTATAAAGACACTGTATTGTGGGATATGTCATACCGATCTTCACTATGCGAAGAACGACTGGGGAATCACCATGTACCCTGTTGTGCCAGGGTGAGAAAGTCGATGTCCTGAACTGAACCTTTGTTTTCGTTTGTCAGGTTTCAGGAATTTTACAATTTGGTGTTTCGACGTATACTGATTTTTCAGGCACGAAATCACTGGAGTGATCACTGAAGTGGGGAGCAATGTCAAGGAGTTCAAAGTTGGAGATAGGGTTGGTGTTGGGTGCTTGGCAGCTACGTGTTTGGAGTGCGAGTTCTGCAAAAGTTCTCAGGAAAATTACTGTGATCAGTTGCAGTTTACTTATAATGGCATTTTCTGGGATGGTACTGTCACATATGGTGGTTACTCAGACATGCTGGTTGCTGATCACAGGTGGGTTTTATACATCGGTTCGGATCGTTACTGCGATTTAACGTAATGATTTATATGTTCTTGAGATTGATGAAAAAAACTAAATTTGATGTGAAGGTACGTGGTAAGAATACCAGAGAACCTACCAATGGATGCTGCAGCACCATTGTTATGTGCTGGGATTACTGTGTTCACACCATTGAAGGACAGTTCACTTCTGGATTCACCAAAGAAGAAGATAGGAATCGTTGGTCTTGGAGGCCTTGGTCACATAGCTGTGAAGTTTGGTAAGGCATTTGGTCACCATGTAACTGTTATCAGTACCTCTCCGTCCAAAGAAAGAGAAGCCAAAGAACGATTAGGAGCTGACGATTTCATAATCAGCACAGACCCCGAACAGATGCAGGTTTATTGTTCTTTATTCGCCATCAAGTACATATTCCAACACTTTCCAATGCACCAAACATAAAACAAACAAGTACCTTTTGCGTATTATATAAGTGTGTTTGACTGTTCCAGGCTGGAAAGCGAACCCTGGATTTTATATTGGATACAGTATCAGCTAAGCACTCTCTGGGACCAATCCTGGAATTGCTAAAAGTTAACGGGACTTTGTCAGTGGTCGGTGCTCCTGACAGACCATTTGATTTGTCAGCTTTCCCTTTGATATTCGGTATGACAATAGATCAGACCAGGCTCGGAAAACTAGTTTTTCTCATTTGATTTGGGACAAAGTGGAATCGAGAGTACTGAAAATTGGGTTGATTGATATGTTTTGCAGGCAAGAGAACGATCAAGGGAAGTATAATAGGAGGGATCAAAGAGACACAAGAGATGCTGGACCTGTGTGGGAAGCACGAGATCACTTGCGACATTGAAGTTGTTAAACCTGAGGAGATCAACCAAAGCATGGATCGTCTTGCAAGAAATGATGTTAGATATCGATTCGTCATTGACATTGCTGGAAATTCATCAAAACTGTAGGAACCTCAAGGTGTGATGTTCTTCTACTGAGCTACGGAATCTGCAGGATTCGTTCGTCATGTTTGAGAGAAGAGACTATGATCCATTGACAAAAAGAAAAAGAAAAAGAAAAAAAATGTGTGTGCATTGTGTATTAAGCACTTTCATTTAATTATTGAACCGACTTTCAATTATTTATATTAAATAGAGAAATATATTTTCGCATGATCTAAAACTTTGATTAATATAAAATTTTCAATTATAGATTATTTATATCAGTATTTCTATAAGGTATGAGTAAAGTTGCGTACTATTAGATCTTTTCAGATCTTACGCCTCAGCGAGATTTTTACTTAGTGTTGTAATTATTGTTGTATTAAATTATTTAAATTAGAAAATTTCAAAAAGGTAAAATCATTTATTATCAATAAGATCCATTAATTCATTGAACTCGCATTAATTACTATAAAGTATTTATAAAAACTTTTTTTTGTTGTAAAAGTTAAATTTTCATGTTCACTTTTGAATTTTTAGAGATGATAAATTACAAGTTACAAATCTTTTATATTTTTATTCCAATATTAATTTCTTAAAATTTTAATTAATTATTTATATTTTTAATAATTGACCACTTCAATTAAAAAAATTATCTTTAATAACAATAGCATAAAAGTTTTAAACCGTACAATTTTTTGGGTTAGTTTTTAATTTTTTGGTTTAATTTATTTTAATAATTTTTTTTGGTTAAAATCGATTAATTTATTAATTAATTGATCAATTTTCATTAATTATCAAGTTCTTATAAACTAAAATTAATTAATTAATTTTCATTTAATAATCTCATTTTCAATTAAACTTTAAATTATTCAATAGATAAGAATTATCTTTTTCAATTATATTTAAAATCTTTTAAGTTTGTTTAAGTTAATCTTATGATAATCTAATACTAGTTAAATCTATTAAATCTTAAATTCTTATCTTACTTAATCTAATTTTTAAAATATTAGAATTAATATTTTCATTAATGAATTTATTGCAAATAAAATGCATTAATTTTCTAACCGCCCTTTTTACAAACTTACGAAGACAAAAGACTTGGGAGCAGACCCCCATAAGGGCATACAAGGGGAGGTAAAACCAAATCCTAAATATATATACCCCGTTCCAACCTATGTCAACAGGTGGGGCCCACCTCACTTGTGGCACTTGCCTACGGTTCCAGTTCCCACATTGATTTTCTAAGATTTGAACATGCGACGTTGGGCAAACCCAGGTCGTTACCTGGTGGCTCTGATATTATTGAGCCCCCCATAAGCGTTTATCAGGAGAGGTGAAACCAAATCCTAAATATTCAATACTCGATTAAAATGTTGCTAAAACATGAAATTTGAGAAGTTACATATAAGCAATCTTACTTTTATCTAATAGAGATGTTGTTTATGATAAATTCACATATAATACACCATGAAGAAACTTTAAAATTATAAATGGATGTACATATATATACAAAAAAATCAAATAAACATTAAAAATGTAATAAAAATAACTAAATATAAATAAATAATAAAAATATTGAATAATCATAATACTAAAAAAATATGTATGACAACATAAAATAATGTACATTAGAAAATGTCAAAGCTTAACAATAAATGGTAAGATAAAAATACATACTAGAAAAGACAGTGTATAAGAGTAACTCCAATTAGATCAAAAGGTAAAATAAATATACCGACAAAAAAAGACCTATATAGGAATAACTCTGGCCATCAATACATTAATTACGCTAAGTAGGAAACTAAAAAAGCTAAACAATCTAAGAAGCAAATATGACTCAATAAATGCAACGAACACAGTTTATTATAACTTAGAAGAATGTGAATATCCTCTTTAAGAGAGATCCTTTATCGGTATTTTAGAACGTCAAAATTTTCTATTACAAGCTAAATTTTTGATAAAATTCAACTGACTTATATCTTTCTTGATCACTTTTCTTGATTCTTTTTACACCTTTTCATTCTTCCTTTTTTTTCTTTTCTTTTTTTCCTCTTCAGGACATGTATATAACCTTGTTAAATGCCTGAGCAAGCAAGCCCAAACTTTCATGTAAAACCTCACTTTCAATCTCATCACCTAAACTCTCTCCAAGTTCTCATGGCTCGAGAAGCTCCTAACCTAACACAAACTATTTCAGGCTAGGCAGCTCATGACACCTTTGGCAAGATCAGCCCTTACACTTTCAAGAGAAGATCTGATCCTTTCTCTACTGCTTTTGATTCATTCCTTGCTTAGTTTTTGAACTAACAGATCTTGTAATGAACAGAGAAAATGGGATCAACGACGTGACTATAAAGATACTGTATTGTGGGATATGTCACACCGATCTTTACCATGCGAAGAACAACAGGGGAATCACCACGTACCCTGTTGTGCCAGGGTGAGAGAGTCGATGTCCTGAACTGAACCTGTGTTTTAGTTTCTCACGATTCTGGAATTTTACAATTTGGTGTTTCAATGTGTTAGGATATATGTTATATATTTAAGTAATTAATTTTAGCATTATTTATTAATTGGACATATAAAATATTAATTAGATAATAAATTTAAAACCTATATAAATAATCTTTTAGTTGAAAAAGAATCCGATGTTAGTTTGAAGTCTATCTTGAGAAGGGATGTGATACATCATATGTGTATGAAGTTTAGGTGTTGCCAAGGGTTTTTGGCTGTGAGATAACGTTACTGGATTTTTATTTTTTTTTTGATAAACCACCGGTATCTGAACCTATTGGGCCGACTAATCCAGTTTGGGACAGGCGTAGTCACAATTAAGGCTCCTTGCCCCTCCTTGCAGGTGTGTTTAATGGGGATCGAACTCAAAAGCTCTTCCCACAAGCTCAACCTGTGCAACTAACTGAGCCACAACCCGTAAGTTACTGAAATTTTTTAAAAGGTGTGGCCAAGTGCAGAAAATTAAGTATGCAGGGGGCATTAATTACATACGGATAAAACAAAGCTTACGTGATTTTTTTGTAGTGAAGAAAACAAAGGGATGCGGTTGTTATGTGTTTGGTGTGTGACTCTTTTTGCTTGAGTATGTTTTACGCGTCTCTATCTATAGCGAAGAAAATCTGATGTGTGTGAGAAACTACGGTGGGTAAGAGTGTTAATTGTCAATGGCCAAAAAATAGCTAGACGTGCATGACTTTGGGGATGGTAATACACCGTGGGTTAGGGTATTGATTTTTCCAGACAGTTGATTAGAGATTGTGCATGTACTGTGAGAGAAACACCGTGGGAGTTTTGGCAATCAATAGTGCAGTGGTCTTACGTGGGTTGTGAGTTTATGTCTTCATATATACCGTGGGTTTTATAAAAGGATGTGTGGGCGTTTAATTGGTTTAAGGTGGTGAGACACACGGCTGTGTTTATGAGTGAGCATTGTGAGTGCCTTGGGTATTATGTGGATTGATGGGTTATTATTGAAGACGTGGGTTATTTGTTTGTGTGTTCTTTGGTAGTGTGTTCCTTGCTTGATTGATAACCATTAAAGAGTACAGTATGTATTTTCTGAATGGGAGATTCATGGCTATGTATTGCTCATGTTGGACTGTCATCCTTGTGGAGTGGCTCACAGTTGGACTGATTGTTGTTGCGACGACTTTCAGATTTATTTTAATGGAGCTGAACCTTTTAGAAAGTTGTTCCTTTCTTTTATCTCAAGTGTATTATTGTTTTTGTTTCTCGTTATTTTAATCACTTGAGTTGTGCGTTTAATTATCTTTATTATTAAACAATGTGTGTAAATTCTCTGTCAAGGTTAGTACGAAGTGACCTTACTATTGAGTGTGAAATTCTTTCACGAGAAGTGAGGTTGAAAGATAGTGTCAAGGGTTGAGTGGTGTCAGCTGATAGGTCCCAATCAAAGCTAGAAATTTAGAAAGTAATATTCTGCTTTTGGTGAGAATAAACTAGTAAGTTGTTGTTGAAATATTGCTTGCCTTTATTCATGAATGAGCAATGATTTATATACAGCAGAAATGATAAGGTAGGATACTGAAAATAAAAACAGATGCTGAAAATCAAATAAGAACTACATTCCTATCTTTAAGCAAGCAACCAGTGGCCATGATCTTCTTCCAACGTTCTAACACATGCACAAACTGTTTATTTGTCAAAATACTTCTATGGGATCTGCTTGGCTTATCATCAGCTCAGTAAAATCTTGAATAAACCTATTGTACTTCGGTGAAAGTAATTAAGCTGAGCAAGGGTCCCGCAGACGTAAACAAAGTGTGCCGAACTGCATTACCAAATTTTTAATGCTTTTTATTATTTCGTTTTGATTGCTTTTATTTTTGTTTATGCTAGAGACGTACACGATAAAAATTGAAAAATTTGCGAAACTATTACCCCCTCGAATTTTAACTATGCATACTGTTTTTTTAGGCACGAAAAAACTGGAGTGATCACTGAAGTGGGGAGCAATGTGAAGGAGTTCAAAGTTGGAGATAGGGTTAGTGTTAGGTGCTTGGCAGCTACGTGTTTGGAGTGCGAGTTCTGCAAAAGTTTTCAGGAAAATTACTGTGATCAATCGCAATTTACCTATAATGGCATTTTCTGGGATGGTACTATCACATATGGTGGTTTCTCAGACATGCTGGCTGCTGATCACAGGTGGGTTTTATATATCGGTCCGCATCATTACTGTGATGTATCGCAATGGTTTAAATGTTCTTGAAATTGCTGAAAAAACTGAATTTGATGTGAAGGTACGTGGTAAGAATACCAGAGAACCTGCCACTGGATGCTGCAGCACCATTGTTATGTGCGGGGATTACTGTATTCACACCATTGAAGGACAATTCACTTCTGACTCACCAAAGAAGATAGGAATAGTTGGTCTTGGTCACATAGCTATGAAGTTTGGTAAAGCAAGCATTCGGTCACCATGTAACAGTTATCAGTACCTCTTCCTCCAAAGAAAGAGAAGCCAAAGATTTAGCAGATATTATAATATTGTACAATCAGTCAAAAATTAATTAAAATTATTAAAAGAGACTGTTCTTATTTATTAAAAATTTTAAAGTTTAATTTAAATAAAAATAATTAATTTACGAAATCAATCGATTAATTAATAAACTTATCGATTTTTAACGATAAGAGCTATTAAAATAAATCATGACCAAAAAATAAAAATTAAATGAAAAATCAACTCGTTCAAGATTTTTACGACTAAATTTGTTTTAATCATTGATTTTTATTTTTATATTTTAAAAAATCATCTTTATAGTATTTTTTATAATTATTATACAACTCATTCTATCATATATTATTGGTTTGCTATGTATTTATAACTTCAAACAATACTGTATGTAAATTTTATGTCATTTTGAATAAACGATAAACGGACAATTAATAGAAAATGATAGAGAAAATTCTATAACAATTAAATAATACCATAAAAAGAAATTATAATTTTCAAATTATAAAGATTTAAATCAAAATAAAATTCCCTCCATATCAAGTCAAAAACAAAAGAGTATGAACTCAAGTCTCACGACAATGATCGTTGAAAAAAAAAAACCTCTATAACTCGTTCGGTAAATTTAACTGTAAAAATTTTGAATTGTTCAATTTAATTTAATAACTCTTATTGTTAAAAATTAATTAGTTAATTAATTAATCAGCCAATTTTTTTATCATAAATCAATTAATTTTTATTTAATAATCTTTTTTTAATTAAACTTCAAATTCTTCAATAGGTAAAGACGATGTCTTTTAATCATATTTTAAATTCTTTAATTTTATTTAATCTTTAACCGATGTTATGATAGTCTAATATTGGTTGAACCGTTAAATCTTAAACTTCTTATTTTACAGGTTTAACTTCTATCATTCACTAATAATATAATTCAAATATGGAAAAAATTGAAACAAATATTCAATTCTTGTGAATTACAAGACCTATTTAGATAGCTTAAAGTCTTAAACCCAAAGAGAATCTTAAACCCCCGTCTGAAGGGAACAAATAGCAGTGAAGTAAAGCCAAGATAATGAGTAATTTAGTAGCATAATTCACACTCCACAGGGTAGGTTTGAAGTTGACCTGGGGATGATGATCCTGTGACCGGAGTGATTCCCGATGAATGCATTTCGTTGCAGCACCGCAGGATTTTCTCATTCCAATCCAAGGGAAGCATTTTGATCAAAGCATTCCGTTAGGATTCAGCTCCCATCTCTCTGTTTCTTGTATTCCTCGAGTGTTGATAGTGAAGCCTTTGTCTTAAGCCAATCTGCTGGCTTCGGCATGATAATTGCAATATATCCTTCTCGATCGGCCTGCAATTTAGTTGAGAAAGCACCATAAGGATTCTCTAAACCACTGATTGTGACCTCAAATGGAAATAATGAATTGCTGCTAGCTGTACATCAAGAACCCTTAAGGACCAAACCATGAAATCAAATATCTTCCATCCATCAACAACAGATACGAGATTACCAACACGAAACTGATTCTCACCGATGAATTCAGCAATCCCGGATGTTTGATTAGCCTATCATTTACTTCCAGGAGGGAACCCTTAACACAACATCTGTCAGCGTTCAAGAACAAATGTATATATACATTTTAATCCTGCAAGAACGAATCAGAATAGGGAAAGAGCAAAAGTGCAAGAGGTCGACCTCACAATATAGGAATTGCCATTGGTGCAAACCTTACACAAAGCTGTGTTAGATTCAAAGTGTTGTGCATTCTGCAGAAACCAAACACAAGAAAAATAAATAAACTCAAACAGTTAATGATACAATTAGTTCATCAACCCCTAAAAATCAAAGGTCCTCTTCAAATTGGAGCGCAACACCTCAAATTCTATACAAGAGTATGTAGTTTTACTTAATCGCAAAACAGTATAGGTTTAATATACCTTTTTGCGCTTGCCGGTGACCTTAATGCCACTCCGATCAGACTTCCCGACGTTGAAATCAACAGCCGTGATTCCACCTTCATCCTTGAAAGCCACATGGGTCGGAGCCAAACCGATCACGCACAACCTTTGTAAGGAAAATTACAATCAAATAACCACAATAAGCATTGAATCAGTCGCAAATAACCAAATTATTTAACAAAAGGTTAAATCTTCATATACCCATTTGCGTGCCGATAAACATACTGGTCGTGTCCCGGTTTTATAAAATCTGTCGGGAATTACTTAAAATTACGTAAAGTTCTTGTTTAAGAAGAACAGCACCCAAAAAAAAAAAGGAAATAAACAGACAGGGTTTAAGGTTGTCTCCGAACCTGGAGCATAGTGCGAGACGAAATTGGCTTCAACTGCAGAGAGAGGGGTGGCGGGAAAATCCCGGAGGTCAGGGACTAAGAGATTACGCAAGTCTTCATCTTCAACTACAAAAGTTTCAGCTTCTGGCTGTATCGATTCCTCCTGTTGTTCTTGTCGTCGGATGGTGTCGCTGTCCGGTGGATTGTCCGATTGGTTCATTGAGGTTTGAGGTACGAGTGACGGATAACAGTTGAAGGATTCGGTTTCAGTCAAAGCTCAGAACATTCTTGACGGCTAAAGCAGGCGAGTCTTCATACTTTGAACTAAGACTTTGTTTTTGAGTTCAACAATTGGGCTCGTGCAATTTGGTTATTGTGGACCTGAAATCAATTGGGCCTTATCAATTCTTAGTCTATAATATTTAATAATTTTTTAAAAAAAATTAGAAATTATTCTTTTGAATATCTTAAATTAGGAATGACAAAAATAACTCAGCCCAGTCCAACCCAACCCGAAGTCAATGGGGAGAACTGAGTTGACTAAGCTTTGGATCAGGCTCAAGTTTCTCTTAAAAAAAATTTATGACATTAAGCTAACACAGTTCTCTCAAATTTTTTCTAAAAAATAAATTTAATTAAACTCAATTGGGCTTCAACTAGCCCAAAACTTGATCGAGCTCGAGCTCGAGTTTTGGGATTGATCTAGGCCAAAACACAAAAGGCTTGGGTCCTACCCAGCCTATTACTAACTCTACTCTTTGATTAATTTTAAGGATAACATATTAGTTCGAGTTTGACCTAAAGTTAGAAAACCAAGTTTATTTAATTGAGTTTATATTTAAACTCGAATATAAATTTAACATTTTTATATTTGATTAATTATATTAAACTACTTATGTCCAATTGGACCTAAAATTAACAAATTAAATTAGATTTAATTGAATTTTAACTCGATTTTATATTCATATATATTTAGACTCAATTAGATTTAAGATCAAATTCAATCAAATTTTATTTTTTATCATAAATAAATCACTATTACGTTTTAAATATATATTTGGATAGATTTTCAAATACATGTTACAATTTTTAGATCACATATTTTAGATTAATTGTTTGATAAAATTACAAATTTAAATTAATTGACACAAGACCAATATAAAAACATTAGAGTCAAGTATAACCTTATATTTTGATCCTTTATAGTGCTAAAGACAAGAGCATAATTTCTAAAACTATTTCACCAGGAAAACAACAACTCAGTAAAAATTTATTGAAACACGAGATCTAAAGAGATTTAATAGCGGGCAGCCTTACTTCTAAATAGTAGAAAGATTGTTTCTTAATCAAATTATATTGTGAATGATATTAAATAAATTATTGTAGGGAAATAATAATTTATGAATTAAGTAAACCGAATAAATTATTTATTCAAATTACACAAAAGAAGACAACAAATGTTCCAATCAAATCCTGTCTCCGTCCACTTCGACGGCTCCAAGGATTGCGGAAAACACGCATTATTGCTGTTGGTCCTTCCAAAACAATTCAAATCACGGATCACACGCAAAAAGGAAAGAACATCATCACCTAATGACCTTACAATCTAACCTAATCTCCTGTCCACCAGAGATGCTGCTCATTTTGATCATGGATTTGACAAAAGCCTTCTCGAACTCTTCTTGGTAGCTCGCAAATTTGGACACCAATGCCTTGGTTTTTGGTGTAGTGAGCAGAGCTTGGTCGGACGAGAAGACGCTCCTGCCTTGTAGAAGTAGCTTGTAATAAGAGTTGTCGAACACTGTCGATGTAGAGTCTAGAGGAGAACCGGCGTTCCTGACTTTGTTGTGCATCGGACAAACTTGTCTTAAACTGGCTGCGAAGATTGGACTCATCGTTGGGTCGACGTCGTGAGAGGCATTGAAGTTGTGGATTCTGTTCTGGAACGATGAACAATGAGAGAACCCTAGAGTGTGTCCTCCTGAAACAAGATTCCCAAGTGCAAGAAAATGAGTATTATTCACTACTAAACTAATCCCAGATTGAATATGTTTTAGCAGGTGGGTAATTTCTGATGATTTGCCTTTGCAATGGCTGCTGGATTGCCAAGCCTATGGATGTGTGTTAGTACCTGAGAGAGCGACAAGATCTTCCATGGAAAGGCCTCTTTGAGCGAAATTTTGCTGCAACTGAGAGATGTTGAAGACAGGACCTGGTAATTGTCTAGTATCACTTGCCATGGAGATTCTCCCATCTAATCTTCCTTTTGGCACATCCCAAGTAGGACCTCCAGACTAACAAAGACACGTATACATATATTCAATCAGATCACAAAGTTTTAAGAAACAGATGGATTAGTGTTTAAATAGATACTGACCAAATGTACAGCATCTCTAGCAGCTAGAGCCAGAATATCAGCACAAGATACCACTCCAGGGCACATGGATTCTACAGCTTTCTTTGCGTTCTCAATCACATAAAAAGCATGCAGTGAAATATTAGGAGGTGCGTCCTTTTCTGCTTTGTTCTGTCCCTTCGATTCCAGGAGCACAGAAGCATCACATCCCTAATCATAAAAGTACACATTCCAAGAACATGTCATTGGAATCTGCTAAAAACCAAAGTATAATTGATGGGTTGTTTTAAGGATAAAGCTAAAGAAAACAAAAGAAAAATGGTTACTCTAATGAAGCAATCGTGAAAGTGCATCCGAAGCAGAGCAGCAGGAACTGTATTATCATTCAACATAGCTTTTTTAACAGCATTCGTGACAGTGGACTCTAGATTTGGACATGAATGTTCATAGTAGTTTGGGGTGAGAGCTTTTACAGAAGAAGAAATGATGAAAATAGCAGCTAAAACGAGAGTAACTAAAGCTGCCATGATTGAAACTTATAAGCTTTGACACTAACAAGTTTTGTTTATCTGAATACAAATTTGGATGAAGAAGCTTCTGAATTTATAGAAGGAATTGAACTGGAGTGATATGTTCGTTAGGAGTTGTTAAAGAGAAGGATAAGGTTGTTAAGAGAATTGGTGATCAAGAACCAAAATAATTGTAGTGCTCGTGGATGTACAGAAGAAGACAAGCAAATGACACACTTACTCTGTTATTGTTTATATTGGTTAAGAACTAAAGAGGGTGTTTGCTTGTATAATCAATTGTTGACCTCCATAACCAACCTGCAAGTTTTGTTTGTTTAGGTATAGCAGCTTCAAGCAACTTATGTCACTCGATGATCAGACGTACTTTTGGAGTAGCATCGAAGCATATATGCATGGGCCCAGCGCAAAATTTTTCTAAAAAGTCTAAACCTGCTTAAAGTTTAATTAACTTAAATTTTGTTCGTTAATTTCATATTAGAATGAATCGAGCTCGGACCAAATTGCCAACTCTAGAATTATATAATGAAGCATAGTTGTTAAATTATCGTTGGTGTTAACTTCGGTTTTTTTTTGGAAACGGAGAAACTCGCAACCGTTATCTTCTAGATACGTACTGAATAAACCTCCGGATTGCAGCAATAGCTTGCAAATTAAGCCAATCGGATATTCTGTATTAGGCAAGCCTTGTACGACAAACTCAATCGAGAGAGTGTAAGTAAGGGGATTCGAACATAAGACCTTTTGGTCCCATGCCTCCCACCCCACCAACTCAATCACCCCAGGGGCGTTGACTTGGGTGTATTAAATTCCTAAACTTTTTAATTTTTAACTTATAAAGCTGTTTTATCTTAACACTCTTATGTCTCCCTTTTGACAAAGTGCTTCCTTGTTTTTTTATCATATCCTAGAATTGGTTTAAAATTTTTGACAATGATTTTAAAATTGGATCGGAACGATCAATTCGATATCGTGAGATAGGGGTCTTGCCTCTCGTTTCTCTCTCTAGCAGAGTGCAAGTTTTGGTCATGCCTTGATTGTGCATGTTGAGAGTTTGTAGTTTTCTTACTGGTTTGTCTTTTTGGTTTCCTCTTCAGCAATATGGAGTCAGCTCTGCAGAAACTTACTATCCGGGAGAAAGAAGAACCCGAGTTTGTGATACCTACGGAAGATTTACAAAGGGAGGAGATCATTTATGAGCTCTGCCTTCTTGGAAAACTAGTGGGTGAAAGGGCGATCAACGCAGAGGCATTAGAAAGAACGCTGTTGAATCTGTGGCGACCTCTGCGGGGTGCTTTTATCAAACCGATGAGCGACAATAATCTCTATCTAATCCAGTTCTATCACCATCTTGACATGAAGAAGATGTTAGCTGGAGGGTCGTGGTCTTTCAATAAGTGCATTTTGCTAGTTCATCAATGGAAGGAAGGGGAGGATCCAGCAGATGTCGATTTTCTTTATGCTGACATTTGGGCACAATTTCATGGTCTCCCTATGGGGTTTGCTTTGGAGGCGTTAGCAAAAAGTATTGGAAACCTTATGGGTACCTATCTGGAATATGATTCAGCTAACAGACGCAGTTTATGGAATAGTTTTATGAGGGTCCGGGTCAAGATAAATGTTGAAGAACCGTTGATGAGGAAGAAGATTATCCGTAAGCAGGGGGCGGCACCGATGGAAATCACTTTCAGCTATGAACGGCTTCCCCTTATATGTTACCTGTGTGGTATTATTGGCCACAGTGAATCCAGCTGCCCTAAACTTTTTGAACAATTGGAGGATGAGATAGGTCGGGAATGGCCAGAGGAGATCCACTCCGAAGTACGAGCCCAAACTATGCGGCAGATGGTGCAGTGGAGACGAGATCCCGGGACTGAGATTGGTGCTGATTCTACTCCAAGAAATCCGGATGCCAGCTACTTGCAATCTGGAGGGAAGAATCCACATAGAATCGGCAATCGATTCTCTTTCTATCCAAAGAAGATCACATTCAAGTCGAATGTCGGGGCTCCTTCTAATGTGGGCCAACATTTTGCTGAGGAAAATGGTATTATACCCGAGGGGGGGGGACAACATTATGGTTGGGCCGAAGGACAAAGAAGACGTGGTTATGGACTTGGAGGAAACTAAAAAACGTCCCAGCCAAGGAGATATAGGAATCATT
>JAOSBL010000006.1:781116-791327 GCA_027568915.1 Erythroxylum roraimae | reverse complement strand
TTATTACTAAGTTATTCTTATTATTCTTAGTTTTGTAGACTATGATTCTTAATTTAATATATATAATTATTATTATTATTATTACTAAGTTATTCTTATTAGTCTTGCCTCTCGTTCTCTCTCTAAAAGAGTGCAAGTTTTGGTCATGTCTTGATTGTGCATGTTGAGAGTTTGTAGTTTTCTTACTGATCTGTTGTCTTGGTTTTCGCTTCAGCAATATGGAGTCAGTTTTGCAGAAACTTACTATCCGGGAGAAAGAAGAAGTTGAGTTTGTGATACCTACGGAAGATATTCAAAGGGAGGAGATCAATTATGAGCTCTGCCTCCTAGGAAAACTGGTGGGGGAAAGGGCGATTAACGCAGAGCCATGAGTTACATAGCTTGGAACTGTCGTGGCTTAGGCAACCACCAGACAGTTCGCGCTCTCAAGGACCTAGTTAGGTTCAATAAGCCTTGCATTATTTTTCTTAGTGAAACTATTGCGAATTCAAATAAGATCGATGAAATAAAGAAGATGTTGAATTATGATTTCTGTTTCTGTGTTGAACGGCTTGGCCGTAGTGGAGGTCTGGCCCTGTTTTGGACGAATGCTGTTTTTGTTACTATTACAGGATACTCTAATAACCATATTGACATGATTGTTGATGACTCGACTAGTCCTAAATGGCGTCTTACTGGGTTCTATGGTTTCCCTGATAATGCTAGAAAATGCGCCAGTTGGGAGCTTCTATGGTCCCTTTCACGTCTCCAGACCGTGGCTTGGGCGTGTTTTGGCGATTTTAATAATCTGTTGTCTGCTCACGATAAACTAGGGGGAGGGGTGTATCCTAATTTTTTGATGGAAGGTTTTCGTCAATGCATCATGGACTGTAACCTTGTCGAAATACCTCTGATTGGTTTTGGCTATACTTGGGAACGAGGAAGGGATACAAACTCGCGGGTTTTGGAGCGATTAGATCGCGCTTTTGTTAACAAGGAGTGGTTGGATATTTTTCCCTTTCACAAGCTTTACAATCTGGTGAGTGCTACGTCTGATCATACTCCCATCAAGTTGATGGCTGGCCGACGGTTTCCAGCAAAGGGAACCAGTCGCTTTAGATTTGAAAACAAATGGCTCACAGAGGAAGGTTTCACAGAGTTTGTCTCGAGGTTTTGGGTGACCAACGCTAGACTGCATCTTCTGGATCGAATTAAGGAGTGTGGTGTCGGGTTGACAAGTTGGCAGAAGCATCTAGGATCAAATTTCAAGGCCCGTATAAAGTCTATCAAGATGAAAATGGAGACATCCCGTAAAAACCATCAGTACGATTCTTTTCGTAATCTCAAAGCTGAACTCAACTGTCTCCTTGCTCAGGAGGACATCTATTGGAAGCAAAGATCAAAGGTTTTTTCGTTGAAATATGGAGAGGCCAACTCAAAATATTTTCATGCTCAAGCTTCAATAAGGAAACGATTGAACCATATTCACTCACTCACGGACGACCATGGGCAGCAGGTTGTGGACGATGAGGGGATAGGAAAGGTCATTCTTGAGTATTTCAACCAGCTATTTTCAGCCTCGGGTGGGGGGGACTACAGTCACTTTGCTTCGGTTAACTCGGTAGTGAGCCAAGAGGATAACAATCATCTTCTAGCTCCTGTGCGATTTGAGGAATTTAGGGCAGCATTGTTCGACATGCATCCGGACAAGGCCCCAGGACTTGATGGTATGAATCCTGCCTTTTTCCAGCAGTGTTGGTCTATTGTGGGAGCTGATCTTTTCAAAAACTGTCGGAACTGGATGGAGCAGTGTGTTTTTCCGGACACTCTAAATGATACAGTGATTGTTCTGATTCCTAAAAAAGACAACCCTACGTGCATGAAAGACCTTCAGCCCATAGCACTATGCAATGTCATTTATAAAATTATAGCAAAGGTGATAGCGAACCGGCTTAAAAGCTTGCTACCAAGGATCATCTCTCCTATGCAGTCGGCTTTCGTCCCGGGTCGGCTTATCACTGATAATGTCATGGTGGCTTTCGAGATTATTCACTATATGAAGAACAAAGGAAGAGGGAAAAAGGGGGAGGCAGCTCTTAAAATTGATATTAGCAAAGCCTACGACAGAGTGGATTGGGATTACCTACGGTTTATTTTGGTAAAGATGGGTTTTGATAACAAATGGGTGGAGCTTGTTATGGTGTGTGTCACTACTGTGCGCTATTCGGTGGGTTTTAACGGGTCTGAAGTAGGGCCTATCATTCCGAAGCGCGGCTTACGACAAGGTGATCCTTTGTCACCTTATCTTTTCATTCTCTGTGCTGAAGGTTTATCAGCATTGCTAAGAGAAAGCGAGGCTAGAGGGGATATCCACGGTGTGACAATTTGTTCAGGCGGCCCTAGTGTCCCCCATCTTTTTTTCGCCGATGACAGTTTTCTATTTTTTCGTGCGAATATCTCTGAAGGACAAAACATTAAAAGGATACTTGGTATCTATGAAGAAGCGTCAGGGCAGGCTATCAATTTTCAGAAGTCTGGCATTATGTTTAGTTCAAATACAAAGCCTTCTGATAGACGTGTAGTGGAAGATATCTTAGGGGTACATACGCCAATTGATCATGGGAGGTATCTAGGTCTTCCCTCGCTCATTGGGAGGAAGAAGAGACAGGTCTTTGCGTTTATAAAAGATCGGCTTAGTAAGCGTATAGCGAACTGGAAGAATAAGTTGCTTTCTTACCAGGTAAAGAGATTGTCATCAAGACGATAGCGTAAGCATTGTCGGCTTACTGTATGAGTGTTTTTCTTATCCCACAAGGCACGTGTGATGAAATCCAAAAAATGATGAATGCCTATTGGTGGGGTTCGGGGACAGATGATCGAAAGAAAATTCATTGGGCTAGTTGGGATCGTATCTGTGTTCCGAAGAAATATGGGGGTATGGGCTTTCGTGACTTGCACTGCTTTAACCTAGCCATGCTTGGTAAACAAGCCTGGCAGTTCTTGGCTTTTCCTGATTCGGTTCCGAGCAAACTTTTCAAGGCAAAATACTTTCCCTCTTGTAGTTTTTTGGAGGCCACTGAACGTCCTAATTCTAGTTTTATTTGGAAGAGTATATTTGCAGCTAAAGACATTCTGCTTAAAGGTGTTAGATGGAGATTGGGAGACGGTTCTTCGATTAATGTTGTTGTCGATCCTTGGATCAATGAAGACAATAATTTTTTGTCACCTCCCTGTCCATTCCGGAGTTTGATGGGCTCAAGGTGTGTGATTTGTTTAACGAGGATTATTCCGGGTGGGATGCACAACTGCTAGAAGGCTTGTTAACCCCTTATGATGTTAGGCGTATTTCTAGAATCCCAATCGCTCGCTCCAAACTGCCAGATAAACTTATCTGGCATCATAATTCGAATGGCGTGTATTCTGTTAAATCAGGGTATAAGCTGGCTCTAACCATGTACACTGACATAAGGAATTTTTTCGTCGAGGGTCCATGGAACAGACTTTGGAATATGGATGTACCTCCTAAAACCAAAGACTTTGGTTGGAGGTGTTTTCGTGATTTTCTCCCATGGAAAGAACGGCTTCGACGTAAGGGCGTTCCAATTAACGCAGATTGTGATCTATGTGGTCTTTCAGAAGATTTAAATCACGTCTTGGTAGGTTGTTCACAAGCTAAAGACGTCTGGTCTTTGTCAGGCTGGCGTCTATCTAATTTTGGGGTCGACTCGATTTTCTCACAACTACTACAACACACATCGCCTTCCAGCACCGATCGTCAGCTAGTCATGCTTTGGAGCCTCTGGTACCATCGTAATTTACAAGTATGGCAAGGTAAAAGCTCTCCGCCTCTATAATTCTCAATTTCGCTAACAGCTTTCTTCAAGACTGGCAGGCTTCTCGGGAGACTTTTACGCGAGTTACTGGCATGTTTGGGGAGGATAGCGCTACAGAGTCTGGATGGACTAGACCAATGGGGGGCTACCTAAAATGTAACGTTGACGCGGCGGTCTTTCCAGAAAAGAATGCTACAGGATTTGCTGCTATTCTCAGAGATGACAGAGGGCGTTTTGTTGCTGCTCTCTCGGGTCATTATCCTTTTCGGATTGATCCAGTTCTTGCTGAGCTTATGTCGATAAGGGAAGCCCTATCCTGGTTAAAGGAAAAGCGTATTGATCAGGTCATTTTGGAGTCTGACTGTTTGACGACTGTTCAAACTATTTCAGATCCGTCATCAAATTTTTCTGAGATTGGAATTTTGGCTCTTGATTGTGTTTCACTTAAGCGACATTTCCTTCATTTGTCCTTTCATTGGATGCGTAGGATTGCCAATAAGGCGGCTCACTCTCTTGCACAGGTAACCTTATTACATGCAAACCTGCACCACTGGAGTGTTCGTCCTTCTTTTTTAGATTCCATTTTAGCTTCTGACATTTCTGTTAGTTCCGTCATTGATGGGGAAAGGCTAGTAGGAAACGGGTGTATGGGGTAAGCCTGTCGGCTTGGGTTAGATTTGTTATGCCTTCCTGGTCATTGTTTTGTGCGATTTCGTTTATTTAAAAAAAAAACTTATAAATCTTTAAAATTTTCACTTGAGTCTATAAGATTCTATTGTTTATAATTTGTATTAAATGTATAGAATTTATTAATACACTCTTTAAAGTTTTTCTTATTATATAAATAAACCCTTTTTATTACAAACAATAATAACAACAACGCTCAGTAGAAATTTTATTGAGACGCGGAGTTTGGAAAAGTCTAGTAGTATTCAGCTTGACTCCTAACTAGTCGATATGCTATTTCCAATTGACCCAAATAAACCCTCTTTATTATATAATAAAATTGTTAATTTTTACATGGTTACTAAATTTTATCAAAATAAAAATTTAAAGAATCATTAATGTTCAACCTATAAATATCAAATTAGTAGGAGTCTACTTAGATTTTTGTAAATTTTAAGAGTTTGTTTATATTTTGTTAGAAATAATAATATTTATGATCTTATACTTTTTATAAATCGATTATATCGTTATTATTTTAGCAGTCTTTATAATAATAATTATTAATATTGTCTAAATGATCTCAACTTATAAAAAATAATTTATGATATATTATATAATTTAATTTAAACAATATCAGTCATAATCATAGTTTTTTTAATTTTTATATTGAAAAAATTAAAATGTTAATAAGTCAGGCAAAACGCCAGAGCTGGCTAGCCAGCCCACTGGTTGTGGCCCAGCCTGGCCTATCTTTACTTTTTTATACAAATATTTACAAAATAACGTCGTTTTTGATAAAATGATGCCGTTTATGTTGTTGGCCTATCCAAACTGTTTTGGTTTGTGGCCCACTATAACTCGGTCAACCCGAGCTAAAATCGAGCTAGCGGCCGAGGCAAAAATGGTATGAGCCTAAAAAAGATTATGGCCAATATGCACTATAGGTAAAGGGAAGTAGCTGAAAGTACAAGTTTCTAAAGAAAAGAGTACAAACGAACTGAAACATAGAATCAGATAATGACCTTAAAAGCTGTTGCAAGGACCCAATGGTAAAGATATGGTTTCATTATTAGGCATACTTAATTTAATAAATAATTATAAATTATGTAATATAATATCTCACTGGTGAAGTGGTAGCTTTTTAAATATATATATATAATTGCTAATTATTTTATTACTTATATATAATATATGTATATGGTGGATAAGGTCAACCATTCACGATACAAAAGAAAATATTAGAATAAGATTTGAAGTTTTTGATGGTTGAAGCAGTTGGATTGTAATCTATATAAGTAAAGAACAAGCACATTTACATCACATTGTGATGATTTTTATGAATGACAATAAACCGAGTCAAGTCGAGTCGAGTATAAATAATAAGTGAGCTCTTTTTTAATTCGTGATAGCTTGAAACTCAAATAAGTGTTATGTTCAACAAAATGATGTTTTTGTCAATGAAGTTAAGCTGTTTTAAATCGGGTTGTACCGTAAAATTTGAGTTTTGAATATTAGTTCGATCCAAAATTTTGTTTGAATGAATTTTATTTATTAACTTTACATTTAGATTGTGAACCATTGGGCTTGGATCCACTCAAATTATTTTGTCATACTTAGTAATTTTTATTATATGCAAGATATTAAATTATAGATTATGAGTTATATTACTCAATTATAAGTTCTTATAATAATTATTAGGATACAAATATAATTACAATAAATTTAATTAACTCACTCGTCACTCTAATATTATCAATATGTAGTAATTAGTTTTTGAATTTATTGTATCAATAACGTAATAATACATTTCAAGTATAATTTAAATTCTAAAATTCAGTTTGGTTCAAAGTTTAATTAAATTTTAGATCGATCCAAAAAACTTGAACTCATCGGAATAAAAGAAGAAATAACATTTCGAGTGACGACATTGTTGATTTTATATAGACCTGAAATTATATATAATACAATAAAATTGAAACAACTCCATATAAGAAAATCACATTGACAAATCTATTGTATCTTGAGTAAAAAAAATTAAAATCTTGGAAATTAAACCACAAGAGTTCATGGGATTATAAGCAATCCTCCATAATGCAATAGGTAGTCTGAAATGGAGGCGGGGCTGCTTCATGGAAGAAAAAAAATACAAGCACGCCTCAGCCTGAACAAATCCTGAACTCTGGAGGAACTGATGCCCACAGTTTAGTTGCATCAGAACTGTACATTGCTAGAGAATGTCTGACCAAAACTCCAACCTGATGGAACAATGTCAGTGAACAATTTGGTTTCTCCATCAGTAGTAGTGATACTGAAGGACAAGGATTGCCCGTTTAGATATGCATTTGATTGCCAATTAGCTCCCCAGTTCCTTGACATGGCCAGCCATCCTGTTTTTGAACCTTTCACTGATACAGATTGGATTGATCCAGCTCCTGCAACGTTACTTACCAGTACAAGCTCGAAATAGTCTCTCCCATTAATGGTGAATCTAACTCCACCATGCTTCTTACAAGGAACCCTGCACAATAAACCTCTGGTTTAGCCCAACATATCTTTTAAGACAAAAATTTTAAGTTCGTTTAGATTTTTGCCAGTGCAGATTATTCATAAATTTAAGGTTCACCACAATAACATTAATAAAAAATCGGGTTAAATTATTCCGAAGTCAATAGGACAGATTATATTTAATTGAGTTTGAGCTTAGGCTTAACTAATAAGAGGGTCGGCCCCATATCAAGGTTTGACAGGTTTCCTAAGGTAAACTTGAAACTTGAAAGTCTGAGTTTTATCAGGATCAGATATGTTTCAGTTTCGCGTACCTCTGGAAGAGAACAGGTACGATCCCACCCTTATAAATGCCGATCTTTTCCCAAGCAGGTTGAGCCATGTCGAAGTGCTGGAGAGGAGGGTTGCACCAACCTCCATTGTTGTTTGGAAGAGCATAGTTTGGAGGGCAGAAGTTGGTTGCAGTAATGGTTACAGACGTTCCTTTGATACACCAGCTGGAGTCAGTTTGATAGTCACATACGATCTTGTAACATTCTCCACAGGAACCTCCATTGTTGAACAAAGCTGTGCTGAGAGCAGCTGTTCTAGTCCCATACCCAGTTGAATATAAATCTCCGTAACCACAAGCTCCTCCTGTTAAACAAAAAAGAAGTAAAAAATGTTAACCCCAAAACATATCAGAATCAAACAACAAGAACAAACTACAGGAAAACAGGTTGAGATTCTAACCCATAGTTCCTGAAGCATCACTACCACCATAAAATGTAGCATGAGCTTTTGTCCATCCTGAAGAAGCATAAGCCATAACATAAGACCAGAACTGAACCAAGATCACCAATGTAAGCACCAGCTTTGCCATTTTCTTTACAAGCAACTGTAATAAAAAATGGAGCAAAAAGGAAGAGAGCAACAATCTGGCATTTGTAAGGAGAAGAACTGCCTCTATAAATAAGGAACCAGAAATTAGACTTCCTTAATGCAACAACCTTACAAATGATGTCCTAAATTTACATTAAACTTATCTCTGAAAGTGCCTGTCAGAATTCCGTGACTCAATCAATTATTCCCATGTTCTACCTCTATCATTGCAATGCTCACATGCTATACCCAACAGAAGAGCCGTGAAAAGTTCAAGAAGTCACTCCACTATCCATGGAGTTTTTGTTCGTATTGTTAATGTGCTAGTTGTTGCCAATTTGAAGAAAGATACAAGCAACTTTCAATTTTATATTATAAGGGAATATTTTGGGTTAGATCATATCATGTCACTTCACATGGTTTTGTTTTGACCTATTAATATCATACAATCGCTTATTAGTTTGGTCTAGTGCAGCATGTGCCTTAATACTTGACATTAAAGAGTTCTGAAAAGCTGATGCTTTGTTATTTTTAACTTTGATCTCTTATTGTGATTTCCATAAATAAATTTTCAAGAATTTACAATATTTGTTAATCACATATTGCATATCAAATAATATAATCAAATGCTTTGAATAATTATTTGATGAGTTGATAATTTAAAAAAAATTGAGTTATACCAAACTTTTGATTATCACAATTATGCTTAATAGGGATGCTAGACCGACCCTAACTCGGCCTGAGTTAACAAGCAAAAGTTCAAATTAACTTAATTTTAAACTATTCAAATTAATTCGACCAAAACGTTAAAACGATGTCATTTTATCACAAAACTCGATCGGATGAGTCTTAGGCTTAATCTGGGCTAAATAAAAAAAAATCAGGCCAAGCATGTACCGTAAGCGGCCCAGACTCGACCTAACCTGATGCTAACCCTATTCGATAATCCATTCTCGATTGTTGAATCATGTCATTAGGAGACCAAAACAAGTTTTGTTATAGTTTATAATCACAATCACATAATGGGCATCAGGGAATCATAGCATATGTTAGTCAGATGACCCAAACTGATCAGTCTCACTTCAGTAAGAAATTTGATGGTGAAAATCTCATTAAATTGTTGGATAAGTTCAAAATTACATCAAACAAATATATTCCTTTAAAATTCTAAAATTCAAAATACTAGGTAAGAATACTATTAAAATGAAAAACTTGATAAGAAATTCTCTTGCATCTCTCGTATACAACCAACAAAATATAAATTTATAATAATAAAACCTGCAACCATTATCTTTCGAACTCATATTAAATAAATTATCGAACACACGCAATAACTTGTAAATAATATGCTGCGACGACTCAAAATTAAATGACAAATCCAATCTACTTATTATTTGTAGGTCTCAACGTATTTTCGCACATGGTAACCTTCAAGATTTTAGGTGAACTCTCTAAATTGTCATCATATGATAATAAGGTCAGTCAATCATAAGATTTGGTCATCCTAAATTGAACCAAGCTTCGACACCCTTTTGCCTATCGCTATCTAGGCTTTAACTGAACTTATCATCATGTAAAGCCAACACCGTCAAGCATTGTCTTACAAGTTTCCTGGTCCTAAAATTAATTTACATACCGAACATGGCCACCAGATGCCAACTGGCCATAATAAAACAATATTGCGTAGGCTGCAAGAACGGGGCTCCTGAAATTTGGCGGGTAAAAAATTGCAATTTGGCAATCATAGGAAGCATTTATTTTCTACTTTCTTTACATCTGTTCTTATGAAGCTCAATCATGGAAGTGATTGAAGATAGCTTAGGAGGGTATTTGAATAAGGCACGCATTGTTCAGCTTTACTGGAAGGTTAATAAATCTAAACTATATGGCAACACCAATCAATCAAATAATAATTTCGATTAAGATTAACACTTAACAGGTCCCAACCATCCTCTTTAAAGATAATGTGAGTTACACCTGACGTCACTGTAAGCCGAACCTTCAACTTCTTAAATTAGAAGACTCCTAAAAAGACTTAGCTCCACTACTTGGATTACCAAATGCTCACAATTGTTTTAAACATCACTTAAACCACATTATTCAGACTCCTAAATATGTTTCAATTTTCTATCAGTTTGTGAAATCCTTAAACATGATTCACGTTTACATCAGTTTAGGGAAATGAATACTAAACATTTAAAGTTCAGAAAATAGTGTTGGGTCAACTATCCTTAAGAACATGTTATACGAACCTGAGCCGGTGTCTGGAGTTGACCTAAATAAGCAGCCAGACGCTTGATGAATAGCCTTTTGCCTATAGTCTAAACACTGAAGTGGTTCCACAAACTTCAACATTAGTCCACAATA
>JAOSBL010000006.1:731660-742223 GCA_027568915.1 Erythroxylum roraimae | reverse complement strand
CTTAGTGATTTACCGATTGGCTGCTGCCGCCTGACTGATCTGGGTACTTCTGGACGTGGTGCCCTGACGCCCGGCCCCACGGTGGGCGCCAACTGGTTCTATCTGAATTTGCTGGGGCTGGACGCCGTTGCTTGGATCCATGTTTCTGTGTGATTGTAGCTGGAAGTACCTGCAAAATAACAAAAGGCACGCCGGGGGTTGATTGCCGGCAGGCCCCTCCGACTCTCAAGTTAGTCTTTTGGTAAGAATTTTGGTAGCTGTATAAAGAAAAGTAAGGTTCTAGTATTGTACCTGTATCTCGTTGAAGTAGTACCTTATATAAGAAATACCTGCTAGGTTTAGGTCATCATTTATGAATGGGCTGATCGGCCCACGTGTCGCTTTATGTCTGGGCCTGGGCCTAGCATGACCGACCCAACCAGAACAGAATAAAGTTTATAAGATTATGACCCTTTTTTATAAGTGTAGAAAGTTATGCTAATCTTTATCCACAGGTATTGAGTAAAGCAAATGGAAATTGGAAAGTGAAAACCAACCAGAACAAGTAAGAAAAATCAAATCTCCATAACCAATGCTCGATTGATGTTTGGATTTGTTCATATGCACTTTTGGAAGTCTTATGGGATTCTGCTGTCTCTTGATACGCTACTGCTGCAAATCTTGTTCCTGTGATAATGACAGTCGTAGCTCCTCCTCATTAGCTCTGCTATATTAATCTAGAGAAATATAAAATCTTGTTTGAATTTTGGATATGCTTGTTAATGATCTGTTTACAAAGAATTGCTATATATACATAACTAAAGATAAGGAAATAAAAACAAGTTTGCATGAAATGAGGAAGACAAACAAATATGAGAAGCTTGGAATGGAAAGAAGCCGTTAGAGACAAATATGAGAAGATTTTGAGATGCTAGGATGGTGATCTGCAAGGTGTGGAAATTATATATTTCCATATTTCCGTTAATACCTTCCCTCAAACTAATGCTATGTGTCACAGAGCATAAGTTTGGATACTAAGAAATTGTGACAGTTCCGTGACATAGCCTTGGTAAGGAAGTCAGCAAGTTGTTCGTGTGTAGAAATATAGGATAAGTGAATAATTTTGTCTTCAACCTGTTCACGAATGTAGTGGCAATCAACCTCGATGTGTTTAGTGTTTTCATGGTGCACGGAATTGGTGGCAATTTGAATGGCGCTTGTGTTGTCACCGTGAAGAATAGTGGCTTGTAAGAGAGGTTGATTTAATTCTCCTAATAAGCGACGAATCCACACAATTTCAGAACAAGCTGCAAACATTGCTCGGTATTTGCCCTCGGTTGAAGATTTTGATACTTTTGTTTGTTTCTTGCATTTCCAAGAAATGAGAGAAGTGCCTAGAAGCATGCACCATCTTGTGGTAGATCGACGGGTTGATGAACAACCAGCCCAATCAACATCAGCATAGCCGGATAATATCTAGAAGAAAAGGACGAGAAAAAGAGTTTGCGGTTGATGGTGGTACGTATGTAGCGAATGATGCGGAGAGCAGCACTATAGTGATGTTGGCAAGGTTTATTGACAAATTGGCTAAGGACTTGGACCAGATATGCAATGTCGGGCCGAGTCATGGTCAAATATGTAAAACTTCCAATAAGTCTTCGATATAAAGTAGCATCAGGCAGGGGTGTACTATCTTCTATATGGAATTTAATATTTTGCTGCATTGGATTATATGCCATCTTATCATCACTTATGGGGGTGAGTTTGATAAGTTCTTCAGCGTACCTCTTTTGAGATAGCTTGATTCCATCCTGCAAATAACATACTTCCAAATCCAAAAAATATGTTAGTAGTCTAAGGTCTTTCATTTTGAAAGATCTGTTTAGTAAAGTTTTAAGATGAAAAATGCCATCTGTATCACTACCATTTATAATAATGTCATCGACATAAATAAGCAAAATAGTGATACCGTATTTGGATGGTCTTAAGAACATTGAGTAGTCACAGTTACTTTATTGAAATCCAGCCTGAATAATAGTTTTTCAGAATGTTTCAAACAAGGCTCGTGGAGCCTGTTTTAGGCCGTATAAGGACTTGTGGAGGCGACATACCAGATTTGGATCCGATGGAGCGAATCAGAGAGGTGGTTTCATATAAAAGTCACCGTGAAGGAAGGCATTCTTGACGTCCATCTGGTGAAGTTTCCACCCCTGTTTTGCCGCAATAGACAAAAGTATTCAGACAGTTGGCATTTTAGCAACTGGGGCAAAGGTTTCATCGTAATCCAGGCCATGCTCTTGCTTGTAGCCTTGAGCTACCAATCTTGCCTTATATCGCTCAAGAGTGTCATCAGTGTTGTATTTTATTGTGTATATCCATTTACTGCCAATCAAGAAGGTATCTGGAGGTTTTGTTTGGAGGCTCCAAGTCATGTTTTCTTTAAGTGCAACCATCTCATCTTTTATGGCTTTACGCCAGCATTCATGTTCGTTTGCCTGTTTAAAAGAAGTGGGAATAGTAAATGTTGGTAAGGTAGTTACTAAGGCATAAGATTTACCATATTCTCCTGGGGAGTATCCGTAACGAGTTGGAGGATCAATATGACGTTGAGAGCGTCGAATCGGGACGGGATCTTGGATAGCTCCTGTCAAGTTAGTACTTGGTGTAACAATAGAAGAAATCATACCATCACTAGTATTAATTGGAGGTGGAGACGGTGGTGGTGCAATAGGGGTAGTATTATCATTTTCAAAGAAGGTGGGAAGTAGAAAAAAGCGAATTTGCGAGTCATCTTTTGAAATCGGATAATAAAAATTTTGTTCAAAAAATATGACATGACAAGATACACGAACAAAACGTTTAATAGGGTCATAGTAAAGGTAACCTTTTTGCGTATCATTATAACATAAGAAAATACATTTTGCGGCTTTGGCAGAAAGTTTATCTTGTTCGTGACGTTGGAGATGGACAAAACAAATGCAACCGAAAACACGTAAATGATCATACTTTGGTTTCTTTGAAAATGGTTTTAAAAATGGAGAATCATTATTATTAACGGTTGTCACTTGTCTATTTATTAAGTAAACAGAGGTTCGAAGTGCTTCAACCCAAAAAATATGAGGTATGTGTGTCGTGTTTAGCAAAACAAGGGCAGTTTCAAGGATATGTCGATTCTTCCTTTCAACCACCCCGTTTTGTTCGGGTGTGTACGGACAAGTAGTTTGAGAAATAGTTCCGTTTTGTCAAAAAAATTATTGAATGTCGTCACTTATATACTCACTACCATTGTTCGATCTAAATTTTTTTGTTTTTGTTTGAAATTACGTTGCGACATATGCGAAAAATTCTTTTATAAAACGTCCTACCTCATATATTTATGGCGAAGAAAAAATATCCATGTGTATCGTGATGCATGGTCTATAAAAAGTAAAAAATATTTAAATCTAATGCGAGACAATATAGGGGATAGACCCCAAACGTCGCTATGAATTAAATCAAACGGTTTAAAATATTCGGTATCACTTATAGAAAATGGCAATTTATGACATTTCGAAAGGGTGTAATTTTCACAAGATGTAGATTTAAACGTACTAAAATATGGTGTGGAATGCAAGCAACTTTTAAATATAAAAGAGAGCCTTTTGGCGTGAGGGTGCCCAAGGCGTAAATGCCATAAGTTTAATAAATCATTTGAATGTTCAATGTCTCTATCAGATGCAGTAAGAAAGCATTTAAAGGATTGAGGTGCTACAAACTGTAATAAGAATAAGCGTTCGATTTTATGCCCCGTTAGTACCACTCTCCTTGTCCTCAGATTCTGCATAATGCGACCATCAGGAGAGAATGCTACAATGCAATTATGCTCAACTAATTGCCCAACAGAAATTAAATTAGTTGTAAGTTTCGGCATATATAAACCATTTGACAATAATTTTGTCGAGTCGATTCCCATAGCGGGAAGACTATGGCCATTGGCCATAATAACTTGTTATTGAGAAGTTATAGGAATCATATTGCTCATGGATTCAATATCCCCTGTCATATGGTTAGAGCATGCTGAGTCTCTAAACTAAGTAGAAGTATTATTATTAATTTTATTACCTAGGTATTGAGAGGTTAAGAAATTTAGCACGACTGCTATTGACTCTTGAATCAATTTCGTAAGCGAGGTGGGATCAAAATTGGCTATGGGAGTGTGTGCTGAAGAGGCCATATGTTGTTAACTGTGGGTTGATCCTGCGCTTGAAGAAAAGAAGCAGTAGCATATGGCTTATGCGTACCATTTTGTTGATGCAGATCAAAAGTTGAAACAACGTGCGTGTATGGTTGCTATGCAAGAGGAGCATGAGTAGCAGTTTGGTGCAGCTGAGTAGTGGTAGAAAACACATCAGGACGGCGGCGGCAGTCAGGAAGTATTTGTCTTAGTAGACACACAAAATTTTCTTTCGACAATGTGAAGCTACATGCCCCTCACTATTACATTCATAACATCTTTTGATTTAAGAAGTGTTTCGAAAGTTACCTCGGCTAGAATATAGAGCTGTTTCAATAGAGGATCCGCCATTAATAGAAGTTTGGGTTTGTAGACGAGTTTCTTCTTGAATAAGGTCACTAAGAACCACCTTTATTTTAGGTAGGGATTCTCGGCTAAGAAGATTAGCTCGGATGGATTCATATTTTGGGCGAAGCTTCATAAGCATTTGAACCACACGATTTTTTTGTCGTTCGCATAGCATTTCTTTGATAGTATTGACTGACATGTTATCTCCTATGCTATGATCCTGTTCAGATTATAGAGAAATTAATCCAGAATAAAAAAAGTGTGAACATCTTTGTCACCTTGTACATATTCAGATAGGTCTCTTTCAATTTGAAAGTTGCGGGCATGGTTCCATTATTCATAGATCATCCGGAGTCGTTTCCACATATCGGAGGCCAAAAGGAAAGGCCAAAGACTCAAAGCGATATCAGATGTGACGCTATTGAGAAGCCACTAAATAACCCAAGCGTTGTTGGATTTCTATATAGCAAGGTCTTTGGCATCAGTAGGTGCTATTGTCACACTTGTTAGGACTCCCGAATGACCTTTGCCTTCTATGAGCATTCAAAAGTGGAACTCTCATAAAGAGTAGTTAGTTCCGTCGAAACGCGTAGCCAATACGTCATGAATCTTGTGACTGTCGAGAGTATCCATTCTGATTTTGGATGTGATCGGAATCACTACAAAACAAATAACTAAGTACCACAGAAAATTCAGTTGTCTTATTAGCAGGGCTCTGATACCATGTTAATCTAGAGAAATATAAAATCTTGTTTGAATTTTGAATATGCTTCTTAACGATCTGTTTACAAAGAATTGCTATATATATATAACTAAAGATAAGGAAATAAAAACAAGTTTGCATGAAACGAGGAAGACAACAATATGGGAAGCTTGGAATGGCAAGGAGCCATTAGAGGCAGATATGAGAAGATTTTGAGATGCTAGGATGGAGATCTGCAAGGTGTGGAAATGATATATTTCCATATTTTCGTTAATATGCTAGCCGTCCCGAACCACCACATGAAAGACCACAACCACCAGCTCTACCACCACCTATTCGATCTTTTCTGGTAGTTCATAGATTGGTTCCATTCTTGGAAAACCTTCTGTTAACATAAACTCAATTTACAACCTTGATCGAGAACTGGGAAGAGGGCAATTTGGAATCACTTATCTTTGCACAAACAAGTCAACAGGAAGAAAGTACGCCTGCAAGTCCATATCAAAGCGTAAACTCATGACCCAGGAAGACATTGAAGATGTTAGAACAGAGATTCTAGTACTACAACACTTATCAGGACAACCCAACTTAGTTGAATTTAAGGCTGCTTATGAAGATAGGCAAAACTTGCATCTGGTTATGGAGTTGTGCACTAGTGGAGAGCTTTTCGATCGTATTGTAGCGAAAGAGAGTTTCTCAGAGCTTGAAGCTGCTAGAGTTATCAGGCAGATTGTGAATGTAGTTCATGTTTGCCATTCACTTGGGGTCTTGCAAGGGACTTAAAGCCTGAAAATTTCTTGCTTGCTACCAGAAATGAGGATTCTCCATTAAAAGCTACTGATTTTGGACTATCCGAGTTCATAGAAGAAGGTGATATGTGAATCCTTAACTCTGTTTATGATTCATAGTATCTTTAACAAGCTTGGAAAGTATGATTCTTTGATGGATTTTCCAGGGAAACTGTACAAAGATTTTGTAGGAAGTCTATATTACATGGCTCCAGAGATCTTAAAAGGGGGATATTGGAAGGAGATAGATGTACGAAATGCCGGAGTTATATTATTCTGAGTGGGGTGCCTCCATTTTGGGCTGGTACGATGATAGTATATGCCATCTTTCGATTCAGTGATTTCCAATTTTTGATCCAAGGCGTAACTTAGGCCCTATGACTCGAGCTCAATTGGGTTTGAATATCTAAATCCAAATTTGAATTCAATTAAACTTATTTTAACTTGTTAACTTTTAGGCTGGTTTATTTGAATCTCAATTAAAACCTTTTTTTCACGTGTTAAGAGCTAATCTAATTTCTTATAATTGATCGAATCTTAAAAAATTGTCAAAATAATTCTTATCAAGCTTAAATATTGAGTCTAAAAAATTGTCAAATTCATTCCTTTTTTTTAGAAACGGAGAAACTTGTAGCCACTATCCTTTGGATACGCATTGGGTAAATCCCCGGATTGACGCAATAACCTACAAATTATGCCAACCAGGTACTCCGTACTAGGCAAGCTTTGTATGACAGGCTCGATGAAGAGAACGTAGGTAGGAGAATTTGAACACAATTTATTCTTTATTACCATGCCTAACCGAGTTTGAATTAAGTTAAAAAAAATTTAACATGTTGCTTAGGCTCGGCCCGCTCCAATTTCTTATAATTGATCGAGTTTGAAAAAAAAATTCAAATCTAATCTCATTAAGCTTAAGTACCTAAGACTAAGATCAAGTATGAACCAAATTAAATTAGACTTAAATCATGCTCTTTGGATTGGGTCATAGTACTCTATGTTTATGTTTTTGTTGAAATAGAAGATGTTTGAATGATATGTGGCATAGTTGAATACTCTAGTCTAAACTTTAAATTGAGTCTTGTATGTTTATAATTAGTTAAGTTCAAAAATATATATATAAAACTTGAGTCTAGTTGAACATCCAAACTTCAGCTTAAGTTTGGCCTAAGGATGACAATAACATGGTTCATAGGTTAGCTCCGCTAATTTTTTTAAAATATTTTTTTGTTTAGAATAATTGAGTTCGGATTGATATGGACCTTAACCTGGCAGATTCATTGGTCACTCCAATTGTCATCCCTAGTTTGACCCTTACTCTTTTACCATACATACATATGGTCATAGTATGACATGTTCTCTTTTTCTTTTGTTTTGAAATAGAAGAGATGTTTTCTCTGACTCTTGTGTGGATTTATTTCATAACAGAGACTCAAACAGGCAAATTTAAAGCCATTTTAGGGGACGATCTTGATCTAGAAAGTGCACCGTGGTCACATATTTCTTGTTCTGCAAAGGACCCTACAAAGAAAATGTTAACCTAGGACCCCAAAAACACTTATTAAGGAAGTATCTTTGAGTCTTTGTATGCATTAACATGTGGACCTCATAACTTGGTGTAGAAGTATACTGTATGCAATACAAATGGCATGTGATTTTGCACTGAAGCCCGTGATTTGCGTAGGATTACACAAAATAGTGGTGTTGCAGTGTTAGGAAATTATGGAGAATATAATATTACATTTTATGGGTTGTTGACAGATATTATCAGGCTTGAATATGTTATGGGTAAAAATGTTGTGCTTTTCAAGTGCAAATGGTACGATCTTGGAAATTCGAATATGAGGGTCAACGGCATTGTAAAAAGCATCAACATAATTAAGTTCTGGTTCAAGGATGGCCCATTTATTTTGGCAAACCAAGCAAAGCAAGTCTTTTATGTGGAAGATTTGTTATTCAGTCCAAATTGGTGGATTTTGCAAGAATGTGAAGTTAGACGTGCATATGATATCCCTTTCCATGATAATGAAGAAGGTTCAAATGACGTTGAGGAGTCTGATGAAGTTCCAGTGGAAGTCGAGGAATGTTCCTTAGAGTTTTTAGATCGAAATGATATTGCATTTGATGTAATAAATAATGTTTTATTGAATTCCGAGCAACGTTTGAATGACGATTTGGAGGACTTAGAGACAAGCAGTAGTGAGAATGAATGTGATATTGTTTTGGAAGAGTCCACCGACGACGATGATGAATAAATTCTTATTATGCAATTGAACCTTTATTGTTTTCTCTTCATTGTTGTATGCAGATTTTAAGAGAATTTTAAAGTTAATATAAAAAGTCAATTTTTAAGTTTGAATTGGGTTATGTGTATCTCTTGACTTACATAAATTTTTGTCCAATCAAAATTATTAAGGGTTGTGATGCATATACAATATTATAAATTACAGTAAAATTCACGTAAACATGAGACATTTCGTTATTGTGTGTGAGTTGAGATTGGGATGGGACAAAGTATTTGAATTTACATACTGTACATTGCTTTTGCAAGCGTATTTGATTTTTCATTTTCATCCACAGTTAAAATTCAATGGCATGCATGTATACTTTCAGTTTGTGCTTTCTGGTGGTCAATTAATAGTATCATTGAAATCTAATATCGAATTGAATGTAAGTGATTCACATGGGACCTGGTCTACCCAAGAAGAAGAATAAGGTTGCACCAAGCAGCGTAGTATCAACACAACTGTAGTTGTGGTACCGTCAGATTCTTGGAAGTGTAGCTGATGAGCCATCTGCTCCTACACAGCCAGAAGATCACACACCTGCACCTTGTGAGCCTACTCCAACACCAAAAGATGTCACATTTGCGCCTATTACTCATCCTAAGGATAAGTATCTACAACTTTTGAATATGCGATGCAATATTAGTTCTCCATCAACTTCTCAAGAGATGCCTCTAGCTTCTTATAATCAGCCACCAGTAAATGACGTTATTCTTCCCAATATAAGTGCTGCCTCTGCAAGCACTGCAGGTATAATCTTTCACATCACATTGGTGAAATATATAAGTTTAATAATTTTGTTTATCTAATCAATTAAGAGTATGTTATATGCTTGTTGTAAAATATTCCTTTATTATATTTTAGGATCCACGATTGATCTGAAAAAGACAAGGAGTGTCACAAAAGAACACGGATTGGCAAAAATTAATAAGGCGATAGGTAAGAGATTAGAGATAGAGATCTCCCCTGCTGAACGATGACCAACTAACTCCATATAGTCTGCCAAATTATCAAGTGAGATTGATATGGTATCCCGAACTTCCTTACCTGTAAGAACAAAATGGAAAAAAATAACTAATGAGGAGTTGGACATTGCATTTGATAAGTTAGACGTAAGTATTATAAAGCTATCTAATTTGCCCGTGTTTTCCATATGCCTAAGGCTTTGACCAATACACATAATTTTTTGCAGCAAAAGTTAGAAGTCAAGGGAATGAGGACAGACAACGAAGTACATGCTGCTGTCAAGAAGTTTCTTTCTTTAAGGTCTAAAGATCAAAGATTTCATTTAAAAAAGCATTATACCAAGCACAAAAAGGATGTTAAGTCGCATAATGTGACAGTGGAGGAGTGGATGAATTTGTACGAATATTGGGAGTAATCAGCTACAAAGGTTACTTAATTTGATTACAAAACTTAATTTCACAACTTTATTGAGAACTGATTATATTTTAGTATTTATGAATTGTGAGTTATAGATGTTATAATAGATTTTGTTACGTTTACGTTTAGGAAAAAAGGTGAAAAAGCCAAATTGACTAGAAGTCAGGTCAAATGTCGACCAAACTCTGGCTCCAAGGCCTTTGTAGCTATGCGACAAAAGATTGTGAGTTATTATCTTTTTAATTATACTTTACTTTGATTGGCATTTCAAAATTTATGATAAATATTACTAGTAATATATTTCTATACAACAGAGTGCCAAAGATGGAGAAGAGTGTGACCGGATGAAGCTATGGTATCACACTTATTATGATGAAAGTAAAGGTCAATGGACAACTATCGAATATAGAGAAAAAACGGGTGACTACATAGTTCATTTACAAATATTTCTTAAATGAGACTGTGTATCTAATTAATTCTTAATTTTTCAGGAATTAATGTATAAGGAATTGGCAGATTCAACAGAATAAGGTCATCAGATGACAAAGGATGAAGTGTGCGACAAAGTTTTGGGTACTAGATCAGATTACGTTGTTGGCATAGGAGTTGGGCCTCGACTACAAGGGAAGACTTCGGTCAGAAAGAGACTTCGAGACGAACTAGAGGAGTGGAAGAAGGTTAATCAGGAGTTACAGTCTCAAGTCGATGAATTGAATAAAAAAGTTGAACAAATGCAGGATCGACTAGCTATTGAAGTCGAACAACAAAGAATTGAATTTGAACAACAAAAAAAGCTCTTGGAATTTTTATGTTCTACACATAATATTCGTTTAGGTTAGATATATATACTCATATTGATATATT
>JAOSBL010000006.1:679325-692767 GCA_027568915.1 Erythroxylum roraimae | reverse complement strand
GACGAGCCTCTTCAAGCTCACAAGTAAATTTTTTTAAGGTTCTTTAACCTTCCACACTAGCAGTATTTAGTTAGCCTCTCTAAGCTCTCATCAAATGACAGAATAATTTGCTTAATATGAACGTCAATGATCTCTCTAAAAAAAAAATCACTTTCTAAAATACAAGAGATTTGATAATGATATAACTTTCAAGAGTATTAATGCTATGAATATATTTCGAAAATCTGACTTCTTGTTCGCAACTGTGGTAACTCTTCTTTAAGTAAACATTTCCTTCAACTAGTCGTTGCTTCATTTATGTTATGAGTTGACTTTGTATCTAACGAATCTTCAATATCATCTTTGCTGGAATCTTCCAATATTCAAACATTAAGACATAATATCAGAGACATAATATCAGAGTCAATTGTTCGAATTAGTAATATCTTTCCAGATATTATGTAAGTTTATTAGGAAGGTTTTTGTAAGAAATGAATCATTTATCTTATGATTATATTTCCATTTAAGAATTATACCATTACCTATATAAGAAAATAAATCCAATTTGAATGAGATTAACAAGATTCTTAGTGATATTGTAAAATAAATAAGGTAAATTTATTAGGAAGGTTCCTACAAGAAAGGAAGCATTTATCTTATAATTTTATTTCCATTTAAGGATTATATCGTTATCTATAAAAGGAAATAAGTCTAATTTGAATTTTGAAATATTATATAGTTTTCATCAAAATCATTAATAATAAACCTTGAGCTAACATATTTTACTTTACAATAAAAGTTTGAATTTCAAGTTGAACCGAAATATAAGTGAATTCAATTCAAAATCTCGTTTTTTAAAAGTAAACTTAACTCGAAACTCATTCAACTTAAACTAAATCCGTTAATTGAATTAATTTTGATCAATGTTTTAAAATTCAAACCGATTCTACCGATCTAACAGTAAAAACTCTAAACTAGCCAACTTTTCAGTTCGGTTTTCAAATTTTTAGTTCAATTTAGTTTAATAATTTTTATTGTTAAAAACTAATTAATTTATTAATTAATCGATCAATTTTCGTAAATTAATAAATTTTTATAAACCAAAATTAATTAATTAATTAATTATTTAACATTTTTCAATTAAACTTTAGGCTTTTGTTAATCTTTTTTTTAATTCTTCAATTTTATTCAATTTAAAATCGATTTTACGACAGTCTAATACTGAATAAACCATTTAAAACTTAAACTTTTTATTTTACTAGTTTAATTTATTATCCAATTTTGAAAACATTAATTTTGATTAAGACATGTTTCGTTTGCTTTACTCTTCTTCTTCGAATACAATTGACGCGGTGCTCAAACCTTATCGAGAGATTATAGTCAAAAAAAACCGACAAGACATTCCAAGTTTGTAAACATACCAAAGTGATCATAACGTAATTCACAACTACTAAAAACCAGCCGAACTCGATCCTGAAACTCTCGATTAAGGAATATTTGTGTCCTGTCATGGTTTGGTCATGCCTTACTTTTAGCAATCGAGACCAAACACGCCATTTTCTCTAACTTGCACGCATCATTGCGTAAATCACAACCATGCAAGCTTCCATCTCCAAATCACTAAAGTTTTCTGATATGAAAGTCTCTAAAGGTTCTTGTTCACGCTTCGAAGCAAAGCATCAAAACTCCAAATCAGTGCCTAAGCTTGTGATGATCTACTGTGAAAGCGAAAGTGAGGCTTGACCGACCACTTCTTTAAACAAAATCTCGAGGTGGGATTGGTTGTTCTATTTTTTTTGTGTGTACTTCTGCACTTTCTCTTTTATATTTTTCTCTTTTTTCTTTGTCACTTTAACAGTTCACCACTTTTTCTAATAGACAATCAGTCTATAATTGATGACATGTAACAAACAATGATAATCACACCTATCGACATTGCTGCAGGAAATCCACATAAAAATGAAGTTTGCTATATACTATTGTCACGAACTCGCTTAAATTTGGTCTAATTTCTTTCCGAGCCGGGTCAAATCCTTCATTTAGATTCGTTCACTGTTGCTTAGGCGGATTTTGCTGGAACCAAGTTGTCTATATAGAGTTAGTCTGCCGCAAGCTTGGTTATTACTCTTTTGTTCGGTTTGCTGCGAAAGTTATGGAGAAACTCTCAGGTTTAAGTCAGCTTTTCGTGACAGTTTTTCTCTACTCTTTCTCCAACTTCATGGTGATGCCTTCAATCACCGATGTTACAATGGATGCTCTTTGTCCTGGAAGAAACCAATGTTCATTAGCCATTTACTTGACTGGTTTCCAACAAGCTGTAAGTTCACGAAAGACCCTTTTTTGCTCATTCGTTTTTGCTCAGCTTTTGCATGTCATCTTCCCTCTGCAATTAATGGGGTTCACCTGATTCATCTGTTAAATACTGCTACATTCTTACACATTCTTTGTTTTGTCTGGTGTTTATGTGCTCTTTTAAATCATATTGAATTTGACTCGTTAATTTCGAGCAGACTCAAGTTGGTTTTTAAGATTTTGCAAAACTTAGTTTCTGTGTGACTGTATAAAAGGAAGTATCCGGTGAGTTTACTAACGAAGAAACTACCAAACGAGAGCCCACATCAGTTTCCCACTTTTGTGGTGAATTGGGTCGACTCAATATTAGCATAACCCAACCCAATGTATTTGTAAACTCTCCTTTTACTTTGTATAGAGACCTAAAGCCCAAATTCAAGGCCTATCAAGCTTTACTCGGATCAAACTGATCTAACTCAAAATTAACGAGTTAAATTTGAAAAAATTCTAGTTTAAGATTAAAAACACGCTACTCAGAACTCGAAAAAAATTAAACTCAACTTTCCAAACTTGAACTAATTTGATTTTAAGTTCGAGTTTAAGCCTATTAAACTTTTTTTAGTTCAAATCCGAGTGTTATTTTAAATTAAAATTAATCAAGATTGGGCTGTGAGGTTAGGGCCCGACCCGGGTTGATGCCAAGTCTAATCAAAAGCTACACTTGTGATGATACTTCACTAATTATATTATTTTAAATGACAATTATCATAATTATGTTTCATACCAATAACCAAACCCTTTTTCGTTTCACACAAAAACCTTACAACCCAAGCGTTGTGTCTCATTTCGCATTCACTTTTCCTCGTATGGTTAAAACAGGCGAGAATTGGAAGTAAAGTTAGCCCACAAACTGTCCAACTTTCAAAGTTAGAACACTAAAAGAGCTCTGGTTTGACATTGACGGCACTAAGCTCAACGCACGCTCTCATTTGATCATCCCTACACAAGTTGAATTGATGTCAATAAATAAATATATATAGATATAGATACAAAGAGAAGTGTGGGATTGAATTTAGAGGTACCTACCAGTCTATAGAAAAAAACTCTGGCTTGAGGTGATATCCTTTATATCTTCATTCCCTGTTTCGTGTTCTTCATTCTTTGGCAAAAACCAAGCTTTTGGAGAGTGAAAATGGAAGAGTTTCCAACGTTGAGCCATCTATTTTTGACTTTTTTTCTTTCCACTTTCTCAACTTTCATGGTGATCCCCGCCATAACTGATGTAACCATGTCTGCACTCTGTCCAGGAGAAGCAGAGTGCTCTCTCGCAATCTATCTCACGGGGTTGCAACAAGCGGTACACCCAATTTAACCAACCTCCTGGTTTATTCTTTACTGTATATGGATCGTCTCCGTTCAAGTTTTTTTTTTTCTCCATATTTTTGCCTTTTCACAGCCAGTGATTTGTCTCAAATAGGAGAGACAAGTTTAACGCGTGTTGCTCTGTTGCTCGAGTTTCTCTAATCTTGACAATAACTTGGCTTTTACTCCGTTGGCCCACCCTGAGAATTAAGTTACTGCTACTAGTGGTCCCACTTTCTCTGAAAATCATATGGTTCATGTACAGAAACTAAGTTCGATCTTAGCTTTATCATCAACCTGACATGGGTTTTGTGTGGATTTTGCTGCAGATTACAGGGATTGGAACGTTGGTGATGATGCCTCTGATAGGATATCTCTCAGACAAATACGGAAGAAAAGCTCTGCTTACCGTTCCACTGTGTCTTTCTATAATTCCATCAGGTAAAAGAACAAAGCACCGAACCTGTAAATTGAATTTTTAGTACTCAAGACTGATTTGTTTCTCCAAGGTACCAGGAAGTTTGAGGGTTTTGTTTTGTCGGTAGTTCTGACTCAGGTTTATACAAAAAAAAAAAAACTGAAAGTGCTCTGTTAAAGCTCAACATAGCTTAGCCTTGTCACTCACTCACAAAGTCTTCCTTCTTTGTAGTTTTTCTAACTAAAGCTCAACACGTGGTTTTGCATTGTAATATTTAAATAATTAAATAATTTAAATAAGTCATTTTCAATATTTTTGTACTTATTTACACTTTAACATTATTAAAATATTATTTATTTTTATCTCAAATAAGATACAAAGGTGATATTGTGAAATATTATGATATAAATTATATTCTTAATTAAATTATTTTTAAATTTATGTCAATATTTTGTAATTTCAAATTATTAATTATAAAGTTACATAAACTAAGTTTATGACTTAGTTAATAAAAAATTAATTTTAGTATACTTTAAGGTATTATTAATATTTTTTTTCAAACCTCAAAATATAATATGATACTATTATTTATAGTTGTAATTTATTAAAATTTTGTTTTGACATAATTTACTTTAATTACAAAAAATTACAATGGACCTTCTTTGTAAATATTATTAAATCACATTTTTTAAAAAAATATTACTTAAAGTAGTTAGACATTGATACATTTTGTAGATCTTTAGGTCTAATTATAAATTGGAATGTGTCTAATCAAAAGATATCACTATGACAAGAGATGATTGTGAAGGAATTGTGTATTAAATTAGTTACTTTGTTACATATTCAATAGCTTACAAAAGCCATAGAATGGTGACAACTACCTTCAACCACCAATGATAATTTTCTTCTACCATCCTCACCTAAATTATAAATAGCATTTATAATTTGAATTTTGATTTAACTTGAGTTTAAAATTAAAAAATAATTAAATTTTAAATTTGTTCGAATTATTTTAAATTTAAAATTTAATACAAACATTAAATTCTTTAAAATTTGAATTAATTGAATTTTAAATGAAATTATCCGAGTCAAAATACTAAGTCTGATTGTAAGAAACATGAAGTCTATTTTAAATTTAATCCTATTTAGGTTAGGTTTATGCCACATAATCTAAGTTTAGCCATGACCATAGGGAAGAAATTAAGGTAGTAAGTACACCAACTCTAGTTTGAATTAACAAGGGAAAGTCACAATGGAGGAGATAACTAGAAACAAATTATTTATTTTTCTATTAAAAATAAATTTTGAAAAAGATATCAATAGATAACTTTAGATTGGGAGGAATGAAAAGCAAAAAAAAAAAGATTTATGAGGAGAATAAATATTTATAAAAATTAAAAAAAATATTTAAAGTTTTATAATTTATAATAATCTTTATTTATACAAAATTCAATAATTTACTATTTTATTTTTATTACATAAATAAGCTTTTATTCTTATTGTATATTAATTTTAGTATTATTAACAAATTTTAAATTTTATTTTCTGAAAAGAATTATTTTAATAAATTTAACATTTAAAAAATGAATTTTTGTGAAGAGTTAGAGCATCTTATTGATTTGATGCCCACTAAGTAAGCTCTATATTTCCAAACGACCCAAAGACGAAGTCAGTGGTCGGCAACACGTAACCTGATGTGATGTCGAAGCTTCTTCCTTACGTAAGTGTAAGAGAAAGTGAGTGCTTTGTCCACCGGGAAAAAGTGGCCGACCAAAGAAGTTTTAAAATTTTGTTTAAACCTTTTACAATGTTAGATACAAGGGGCACCTTTGGCCATAGAGTGTCGTGGCTAAATCAGAATCTGCTCAGGTTATGGAAAACCTGAAAATAAAAGGAACTTTTGGCAGGATGTTCATTTACAGGACCTGGAATGACGTTTTCCTGAGACTTACTGAAGTCATCGATATTATATATATATCCTTTTTCTGTTCCTTTTTCAGAGGGTTTCAGGACTTGTAATGGGAGATTGAACTCGATAATACTAATTTCAGGTTTGACAAATCTAATTTCACTTACGAACTGAAAATTTTGGACACAGCAATATTGGCTTGTAGCAGGACAAGGAACTATTTCTACGCGTACTATGTGGTTAAGACTCTTACTTCCATGGTGTGTGACGGGAGTGCTCAGTGTCTTGCACTTGCGTATGTGGTAAGTACTTCTTGTCTTTTCTTCTTCGGGATCACATTAGCATAGAACAAGACAATACAGGTTTGTTGTTTCTCTGCTGTTTCAGGCGGACAATGTTTCAGAAGGACGACGAGCTTCGGCATTTGGAATCCTGACAGGAATTGGATCCTCAGCTTTCGTCTGCGGAAACCTATCCACTCGTTTCCTCTCCACAGCCTCCACTTTCCAGGTCTCTTTCTTCTTTGTGATTTATGTTTCTGTGTATGGAATTTTCAGGTAACTGACGAGATCTTCGTCAGGTTGCAACTGGAGTTGGGATAATAGCAGTTGGGTACATGAAGATTTTCTTACCAGATTCCATGATTGAGAAAGAACTCTCTGTACCAATACTTTCCAAGGGAAAGGCAAAGGTTGTCTCCACTTCTCCAAAGGCAAGTCAATTTTCAGCCAGGAACGAGCAAATCTTTAAACCGATCCCTTCCTTGGACGACATGATTTGCTTGCTTAAGACCAGGTTAGTTGTTAGAAATTGTCGTGTCTTATCTTCATAACTTTACTCTTATGAACCTGTTGAAGATCATGTACTTGTGTATTCTGATTCGCAGTGTGACATTTTCACAAGCAGCAGTTGTTGCATTTTTCAACAGTTTTTCAGAAGTTGGCCTTCAAGCGTCATTGTTGGTACTTCCCTGTTTGTTTTAGAACATCGAGGACTTAGTACGATCGGGTTGGCATTTAGGCCTGGACCCTGACATAAACCAAAACAATATGCCCTGTTAAATGACTAAAGAATCGGTCATCGATTCTGTTAAGTTTTAATCCCTACCTTAGGATACACCTATTCTATTGAATCTCCCATCATTCTTGAAATCCCTTTCTGGGTTTTATGCAGTACTACTTAAGGGCACGGTTTCACTTTAACAAGGATCAATTTGCTGATCTAATGGTGATTTCCGGGATTGCTGGAACAATTTCCCAGGTACATTTTCCTGTTCTGATTCAGATTTCAGTACAATTCAGGGACCTGTCTTCATTGATCTGAAAGTCTCAAGTGAACCTGCAGTTGCTTTTCATGCCAATTTTAGCTCCTCTTTTAGGAGAACAGAGGCTACTTTCTATTGGGCTCTTCTTTGAATGCATTCACGTAAGAACCTTCTCCTCCATAGCCAATGATACTCTGTTCTGAACACAAACTTGCAAATTGAGTATAACTTTTCTATTTTAACATCGCCATTTACGAATTTGTTTCCTGCAATGTTTCAGATGTTTCTTTACAGTATCGCCTGGTCCTTCTGGGTAAGTAATTGCAACTAATTATCAAATTTTAAGAGCTGTTTTACTTGATAAATAGCTAAAAACGAGAAATCCTGGCAGGTTCCTTATGCTGCTGCCATGCTCTCTGTTCTGTTTGTTTTTGCACAACCATGTGTGAGTTCCTTGTTCTTCTTCAATCATTTATAACACTATGATAAGGAATTAAGATTTCGAACATAATTTGCAGATGCGGAGCATTGTATCTAAGCAAGTTGGATCTTGTGAGCAGGTAATATTTCTGAAAAAGTATAAAAAATATTCTGATTCAAGTTTAAAAGTTGAATTGAATCCCGTATCAATATTTGATATTTTAACAGGGAAAGGCTCAAGGATGCATCTCAGGAATTTGTTCCTTCGCCAATGTAGTTTCTCCGTTTGCATTCTCTCCTTTAACAGGTGATGACAGGAAATTTTTTAACAGGAAAAAAGAAAATCTTGTCAGCCTCAAAAATCAAATCAAAACTAACCAATTTCAGGAATCATTTTGCAGCTCTGTTCTTATCTGAAAAAGCACCATTCCCCTTCCCTGGTTTCAGTATTTTGTGCACCACATTTGTTGCAGTAAGTTCCTCCGTATTCTTATGATATTAAATAAAAATATTTTATAAAACTTAAATTTTATAATAAAATAATCATTTATAACTCACTACCTGATTTTCCTGCGTAGATGATTGCGTTTATTCAGAGCATCCTGATAAGGGTAGCTCCTCCGGTTTCAAGTCAGCTTGCATAGTCATGTCAGGTTTTTGTATTATAGAGTTTCACGTCAGGGGACTTGTAGAAAGATCCTTGGCAGCTAATCTTCAGTTAGTTCCCATAACCTGGGACGTTAGTTAGTTCCAAGAAGTTAGCAGACAGAAAAAGCCAAAGTTCAGTTCAGGAATCGACATTGGCTTATGGCAGAGGAGGTGCTTGTATTGTATTGATTATTTGTTTGTATGAAGTGGAAGATGCCTTTGTGTATATTTTACTTATCAAGGAATGGAACCATATAGCACAATTAATCACATTGAAGAAAAACTTAATTTCTTCTAATTTACTCACTTTTTCTTTTTAATTATTTATTTTTAAAATAAACTACTTAATAAGCTAAAATTTATATATATATTTATCTAAAATTAATTTTGAAAACATATAAAAAAGATAAAAAAGGGGAGTAATTAAAGTTGTGTAATTCACTTATTTATTATAAAAGGATTTTACTTATTTTATTGTTGTCGTCATCAGCATCTAGTTGAAGTCTCGCTGAGGCACGGGTTTGGAGAGGTCCGATATTACGCAATCTTATTCGTATCTAATAAAGAGGTTATTTCTGATATACCCACATATAATATGTCATGAAGACACTACAAAATATATTACTTTTATTTACATAAAATATAACAAATTAATATTTTCAAACAATTTGTTCTCAATTTTATTTTTACTAGTTTATTTATATATTATCGTGTGACAATAATATAATTTAAAATCAAAAAAGTTTTTAAGTCATGAACTTGACTAATGTCAAATTATAGTATTTATGGAAATGATTGAAATAAAATATTTAAAAAAATTAAAAATTAAATTTAACTTAAATTTTAATTAAATTTGATGGTGAACCTTAGAACAATTGGTAAAGTTGCTCTTTTGTGACCATTAGGTAATAGGTTTAAATTACGAAAATAGTTTCTTTGTAAAAATACAAAGAGAATATTGCATACATTATGATCTTTCTCAAACTCCCGCAAAGCGGGGAGCCTTGTGTACTAGATACGTTGACTTTTTGACTTTTTTAAAATTTGATTAAATATGAGAATTGTCATAATTATCAAATTTTGAATAGCATAAAAAATAGAATGATAATTGATAGGAAAAAAAGGTTTAAATTAGTCTTATAACTTTTATTCTAAGTGTATATAAGTCCTTCAAAATTTTATTTTTATTAATCTTACTTCAACGTTTTAAGTCAAATTAGGACTAATTTGTTAAGGGATAATATCTTGTTTTTTGATTATAATATTTTTATTATATTTCGTTAAATCTCGTCCATATATTTATTCAAAACTGAAGTAAATATATACATAAGTTTTAATAAAATAAGATCAGATTCGTTAACTTCAGGGCAGCATGGTCAAACTTATTAGCCTAATTCGACCTTTTTGACGAATTGATAAGTTGTCAGAATATTCAAAAGATGACCTAATGCTAAGGAATCAGCCAAGTCGTGGTAAGGACGAGTCGGAGTTTTCAAATTGTCATTAACACTCACGACGTCACCCCCTCAACCGTGGAAGTCAAATACAGATCAGCCCCAAACCGCCCCATTTTGCTTCAGATCCAAACTAATGCTGCGTTTGGTTAGCATCTCCAACGCGTAGAGATGAGACAAGACAAAATAAGATAGGACGGAATAGAACAAGAATTGAAGACAGTGAGATATTTGGTTACGGTGGACAGAACAAAGATAATTATCTTCGTCCTGAGTATAAAAATATGTTTGATTGCCGAGACAGAACAGAAAAGAATGTTAATGACAGAAACCGCCAAAGCAAAAGGGTTCCATCCTCCTCGCATCAGATCCTCCATCCAACCCTATTTTAGAATCCAAGGACTACTACCAAATCATAAGGGTCCATCTCCGGCTTCAAATCACCTGTGCTGTGTGGTTATGTCTCTGTTTTAACAATATCTAACCCATCTAATTATTTTCTTTACCAGTCATTGCATAGTTAGATATTGTTGGGAACATAGAGAGCTCTCATAGGAATAACGGTCCTCCTGGCATCAGATCCTCTATCTAACCCCATTTTGTGGCAAAAACAACATTATTTCGGATATAAACAGACATAAAATGACATCATTAGGAAGACATTATGGGATAAAATGATGTCATTTTTGACGTGAAACATGGTGAGACCAGAATATTAAATACAAAGGATTTGAACTTGTTTCTCCTTCTTTTCTACAAAGATGATAATAATCTTGACCCGACTTAAATATTTTTTAATTAAAAATATAAATATTTTTATTTTTTTTATATAGGTCAAGTCTCAAATTTCACTGAGCTTGGACAGTTTGATTCCAAGTTAGACACAAGATATAACTTTTCTAGAAAATCAAGTCTGATGCTAGACTCAAAGCCTGATCAACCAGAACTTGGCGTGTTGACCCCAAGCCAAGTTCAAAGCATCTGTCATCTCTACTTAAAGATGCCAATAGAACTGTTTGATCTAACTTGTTATCGATCTAAAAATGTAACCTAAATTAGTTCTTTAAATTTAACTTATTTAAATTTTGATTAATATAAATTTAAATAGCTGATTTTAGATCAAATGGGATTTGAATTTTTATATCTTTAATCCATTTTAATTGTATATTTATATATATAATATTCAAATAATTATTTTTATACGTATTAAAGATTTGAAAATACTTTAATAATACACATTATTTATTAATTAAATTGAAACCAATCAAATTATCTCTTAATATGTTTTTAGTTACACCCTCTTACCAAAACACAGTTAAGTTGGTTAACTTCCTTTTATTATAAGACAACAATGCACCTAATAACGCAACAAACTAAATTACCGTCTTTTTTGTGTTTTGGACAACTTATCCAATATTTAAATTCCCTAAGTTTGACCATACAAAATAACATATTGAAGTTGTAGACAAATAATATATATTTTATATGTTTTAAATAACAAATAAAATTATTCTAATGATTTTATAGTAAAAAGGGATGTCCAATTACTTCATAATATTCTTTTAAACTGTAAATTTATATTAATTTAATGTGCACTCTGTTCAAAGAAAAGTTTATAAGATTGTTTATTTATATATTAATTCTTGTATTTGAGATTAGAGATGACAAATGAGTCGAGTCGAGTTGAATTGGTGTCGTTAGTGGCACGATTTAATTTCTTAAGGATGCAATCTGAGTTTGACACATAATTTGATCAAGTTCATGCATCCAGAATGACAAAACGATCTTATTTTATAAGACTGAGGTTTTAAGTTTAAAATTAAAATAATAATAATTTTGAAAAATTTTAGAGAAAGAAAAAGCAAATTATTCATTAAAGTAAGACTCAAAAGTGACCAATTTTCTAGTTTGGTTTCTAACTTTTTGGTGTGATTTAGTTGAATAATTTTTGTTGTTAAAAATCGATTAGTTTATTAATTAATTAGTTAGTTATAGTAGGTTAATAAGTTTTTTTATACCAAAATAAATTGATTAATTTTTATTTAACAATCTCATATTTTGATTAAGCTATAATTTTTTTGATAGCTAAGGATAATTTTTTTATTGTTTTTTAAATTCTTTAATTTTATTCAATCTTTAATCGATTTTATAAAGGTTTAATACTGGTTGAACCTTTTAAAACTTAAACTTCTTATCTTAATTGTCTAAGACCATGTTTGACAATCAGCGGATTACATTGGTTGTTAGCTGATTCTATTAACAGTTAGCTGACAGCAGATTAATATAACTAATTTGACCAGCGGATAACATCAACTATTTATTTAAAAATGTTTGGTAAAAATTAACTGTTTAGTATTATTTGTTTATGTGTAAAATGACTTATAAGAGAATGGCTTAGAAAAAAAGATTTAGAAGGATATGAGTAATATATCTTGGTATATCTTTGAGTATTTTAATAAGATTTTAGATAGATCAAAAGAAGTTAACACTATCATTTCAAAGTTAAGGGAAAACTTATATAATAATATGATAAATCTTTGTCTATTCTTCAAAGATTAAACTTAAATATATTAAATTTAAATAATAAAATTATTATCTCTATCTCTATCTCTATCTCTATCTTTTAGAGTAATTTGTAAAATTTTTAGATATAATAGTATTTTAGTTCTTTAATTTCTTAGTGGCGGGAGGAAATAAAATCAATGGGTTGAGTTCAATCTGTTAACTTAATTATCAAATATAATTATCAACGGTTTGATGTGGTAAAACAACTAAAACCTTTCAATATATCAAAAAATGACTTAAACAAGGCTATATCCAACTCAAAACCAATTTAATTTGACATGATCTATGGATTTTGAATTGAATAAGAGAAGATCGAGCTGTAGACTAACATCAAAAATTTGAATTTCTTGATTTATTTTCTTTTAAGTTTTTTTAACTTTTTAAATGAAGTTTATTTTAAAAAAATTGGACCCCATAAATTCTAATCAAAAAAGGGGTTTTATGGATTTAATTATTTTCAAATTTTATTATAATTGTTTTGGAACTGTTACAAGTAACCCTTATTTGATGCAGAAAAGTGAGAAACCAACACCCCATCACGTGTGGAACACTTATGACAATGGAAACGCTGAAAGCCAATCAATTATATGTACGAGGAAGCAAGTGTATGTTTGGAGCGAGGCAAATTGAATACCTGGATTATACCATATTGGAGAAGGGAGTAGTTACGAATGGAAGTAAGGTGAAAATGATAAGAGATTGGGGAAACCGAAGAACTTGAAGGAACTCAGAGTTTTTTAGGAATTACAGGATACTACAGGAGAATTATCAAAGGATATGAGTTGATTGTGAGGCCATTAGCATAATTACTAAAGAAAAAAAAAACTCATCATAATGGAACTGGCAACAAAAAGAAAATGAAGTTTTCAAGAAGTTAAAGGAAGCGATCACTACAATGTCGATGCTGGCACTTCCATATGTAGCATCCCACTCCCGCAAGACTCGAACTCGACATCGATGGTGATATCCGAGTCCGTGTCTGCCAAGGTGGCATGCTAGAGCATTCAATCAATCACAAGTTGGTAATAATTTTTTTTAACTCGAACATATGCGAAAGTCCGTTTTCCAATGTGGGCCAAATAAATTGAAAAGTCGATAGAATATTGCTTCCAATACATTACAATCAATACA
>JAOSBL010000006.1:666866-679225 GCA_027568915.1 Erythroxylum roraimae | reverse complement strand
ATGCTTGATCTTAGTTGTGAGTTGTGCCACTGCAAAAAAAGGATGATAATAAATAAGAAAAGAAGTTCAGATACACCGAAGTTCATAATTTGCTAAAAGATCCCATTATACATACTTTTAAATTCATACTCTCCATGCAGGTGATATCTTAAGCAACATGTTAATTGAAAATGAAATATAACCATAACCATAACCATAACCATAACCATAACCATAATGGGGGGCATGACTAATTTCTTACACTTAGTTGAAATGAATGATTTAAATTGCAACCTATCCCTAGTACATGTTATGAGGTTAGCTCATAAAGAGCTTGCTCATCCACGTCTACTACATGTCCATCAATATCAGACAAATTGTAATAAGCCCTAGGTAAAGTCTTTACCTTGAACTCGCGCAGATCCACAATCTGATTCCGACATTTTAAATTTGTCTCTTACTTTTGCAAGTTCAATTTTCAATTTCTCGGCAGAAGACATGTTATCTGGGTGGAAATACTGCATAAAGCATAAATATCACAAAATTCAAAAATCTCACGAGCTAGTCACTGTGGTAGCAAAACGAACATTTCTGGAAATGAATTCCCAGAATGAAAAAGAAATCGAGCTTTCCACTTTCTATAAGAATTATAATAGAGAAAGAAAAGGCCACAAATGCATAGAGGCTGCAGCACAAGATTGCATAGTTTGTTTTCTTTTTCCATCTTTGTTTTTTTTTTTCAGGAGGAGAATTGTATTTTGGTGATACATGACATATTCAGAACGTAAAAATAATCACCTTGAACAAAGTTTTGCTAGGATAGACAACGACCTATCTGTTTACCGCTGAAAAATGAACAATTAAACTTTGGATATCATTTTATGAACTATCTAAATGAATGTTCTGACTTCGTATGAAACAGTTAGTGGAAATGACGGTAACAAGCATAATAAGCCCATAAACTCAGTACTGGATGAGCAGACTTGTGAATAACCAAAAGAATAGCTAAGCCACTAATTAGAGAAGTTCTGTACTTGCCTTCTCCACCAAGTTCTCCTTTGGAGGAAGCAGCATAAATTCTGGAGTTGTGCCTAACTGACCCAAGACAGCCAGGCTCTGGTCTGAAACAGTAATTTAATCAGTGATGAGGACAACATACAACATCCCTAGAATATGAAAACTAAATCTGGTAAGATCCAATGAAGTAGTATTCCTTCTACAAAAAGACGAGCAACTCTAGGAATTATATTGCATTTTGGTAGTGCATAATTACCGTCGAGGAGGGTAATCAATAGGTTTAATTCAATAGCATGATTCCACTTAGAGGCTTCAACTTATTCAATATAGATCCTATATAGATCCAAAGTTTAGAAATTTAAAAGCTGTGGAGAATCACCTTAATATAACCCAGAAAACATTCCAAACAAATAACAGTATCATTCCAACCTGATGATCAAGAAAATAGACTCCAGCCTAATAATATAGCTTCTTTGTACAATTTTTTGTTAGACACAATCATCAGAGAGATTTTGAAGAGAAAAAAGATAATAGGATAATTACCTTCATTGTGATAAACATATTGGGTATTTAGGTAAACAGCTAAACATTCTAACAATCCTTGAAATTACACATCAAATCAGAATATAACTTTCAAGTTTCATTTTTCTTTTTTATTTTTTTTCCAATTTTCAGTCAACTGGGGGAAGGAAAGCCATAGAGTAGTCATCTCTCTGTCAGTAGAAAACTCAAAATCTCAATGATATTTAAATTAAACTTTGTCTTTTCGCCTTAAGCATTCAATGAATAGCACAAGGAAGAACTTCTTATCATTCTCAATCAATTATCCTCCATATTCCCAAGGTCAAAACTAACTTTAAGCTATTTAATCACCAAATCATGCAAATATAATGAAAATATAGAACATGATGACCATTCAGAAATTCAATTTTTTGGGTTTTCACTACATAATTTCCAATTTCATCCAGTCCCTTATTATGTTAACACCAGTTAACACAACCAAAATTCCAACAAAATAATACCATCAGCAGAAATTCAGCAGGTAAAAGTGACATAAAGTTTACACTCACGTGCCCTCTTCTGCTCCTGCTCATCATTTTGCTTGTCCAAATCTATCAAGCTCTTCCTCAAATCTGCAAACGGAACCCCACCAGGAAAGCCAGGGTTTGTCGCCGCCTTCTCCTCCTCCATTTTCCTTAACTCCCTCAATCTTTCATTCAACTCCTCCAGTGAAAACCAACCCTCGTCCTTTCCCTTAACCTTCGGCCTCAAAGTCCTCAACTTTTCTCCCAACTCTGAATAAGTATACAATTTCACAAATTCAGAACTTGTTGACACATCGGCGCTTCTTTTATCCTTATTTAATTCCTTCCCAAAAACATTTTCCGGAAGCTCTGTCGTCCTACCAACCACGGTGGACTTAGCGACGTGGTTTTCATTTGCAGGTTTTAGCCTCAAACTACTCATAAAGGACGACATGGGTGTTGTATCTCTACGGTTGTTATTCACATTCTCCGAATTCTCGGACCTCCTTGGTCGCAAACTCTCCAAACTCTCTCTTATACTGTCAAATTCAAGTACCCTAGAAACTGGTTTGTTGCTGATGTCGTTGCGACTACTAGAGCTTGATTCGTTAGTTGCACCAACATTTTCTGATTTGGCCATCATGTTTCTCCTGTAGAGTTCTGGTGTTGTATCTCCACGGTTGTTATTCACATTCTCTGAATTCTCGGACCTCCATGGGCTCAAACTCTCCAAACACTCTCTTAGACTGTCAAAATTAAGTACCCCAGAAACTGGTTTGTTGCTGATGTCGTTGCTACTACTAGAGCTGAAAGAAGACGAGGCTGAGTCTTTATGCAACTGCTGTGGTTGAGAATTGTTAGAGATTTGTTCTGAAAATTGACCGTTTGGCCTATAAAAAGAAGAAGAGAAGAGGTGGCAGAAAGAAGGGATAGTAAGAGATTTGTGCTTGGGTCTAGAGAGAGAAAGCGCCATTGAAAGAGGTGTAGACGGAGGTGTGTTGAGGGTGTTGGTTCTTAGGGTTGCGACTTGCGAGGGGTATATGAACTGGGTCACTATGTCCAACTCAAAACCAATTTAATTTGACATGATCTATGGATTTTGAATCGGATAAGAGAAGATCGCGCTGTAGACTAACATCCAAAATTTGAATTTCTTGACTTATTTTCTTTAAAGTTTTTTAATTTTTTAAATGAAGTTTATTTTTAAAAAAAATTGGAACCCACAAATTCTAATTAAAAAAGGGGTTTTATGGATTTAATTATTTTTAAAATTTATTATAATTGTTTTTAAAATTATTACAGGTAACCCTCGCTCGGAGAGAAATGTACGTTGTTCCACTTTTACTGTTTTAATGCTCTTTTAATTTATTTTATTCATATATTTATGTCGGATTTTTTTTAATCTTATACCAGGGTATTTATCGGCGGATTTAGTGACTAATCCTCTCGTTAGTTTATAGGCACCTCACAGGATGGGACAGCTGGCTCAAAAATATAAGGTTGTTCTATACTCAAAATTAAGGATCGAACCCCTGATTTTTGGATTAAGAATAGACGAGTCCCTTCTACTCAACCACACCTCTTATTATATGTATATTTATGTCAGATTTAAAAAAATAGCAAAAATGAACATGGATCTAATCCCGGTTTAGAGTACAGCTGTTCCATTTTCGTATTTTCGTGTGCTTGTGATGACACGTGGCTACGAGAATTGACCCCCCTCATTTGACGCGGAAAAGTGAGAAACCAGCCATCACGTGCCGGTTTCCTCGTTGTTATATACAAAACATTACCCTGATATTCCGTTCTGATCTCTTCTATCTCCTTCCGGTTTTCTCCAGCCAGGTCGCACCTTCTCCGGTCAACGGAGTTGGCTCCGGCGGAGAACCCCAAAGCACATTCAGCGATCATAACCGCCGGTTCACTTGAGGTGTGGTCAGCATTTCTCTCCGTTGACGGCCAAGCCACAACCGCCACCATCACCACCTTCGTCATTTAAAAATATTCATACATGTCAAACGACGAGGTTGTGTACCTTCATGGAGACCTCGACTTGAAGATCGTCGAAGCACGTCGGTTGCCGAACATGGATTTACTGTCGGAGCATGTCCGACGATGCGTGGCCGCATTGACCTCGTGTCAGCAACCCTTTTCTCCACGTAAGCAACTGAGACACGGACACCGTAAGATCATCACCAGCGACCCTTACGTGACGGTGTGCGTCGGCTCGGCGACGGTTGCTCGCACGCGGGTCATCTCCAACTCGCAGAACCCGGTTTGGAACCAACGTTTCAGGATTCCTCTGGCTCACCCTGGGAACCGTATCGAGTTCACGGTCAAAGATGACGACGTTTTCGGTGCTGACTTGATAGGTGTTGCCTGGGTCCCCGTCGAGAGAATAGTCTCCGGTCAAAAGTTTAGCGAATGGCTTCCCGTCGTTGGATCAAATGGCAAGCCGCCAAAGCCAGATTGTGCTTTGCTTGTGGAAATGGTGTTTGTTCCATGTGAGGACAACCCTTTGTTCCGACATGGCATAGCAGCGAATCCTCAAAAGTATGGAGTCCCAAATTGCTATTTTCCTGTGAGGCACGGAGGGTCCATGACTCTCTATCAGGACGCACACGTGAATGAAACAATGATGCCGGAGATTGAGCTTGACGATGGGAAGATCTTTAAACACGAGCAGTGTTGGGAGGATATATGTCACGCGATATTAGAAGCTCACCACTTGGTGTATATAATTGGTTGGTCGATTTATCATAAGGTGAGACTTGTACGAGAGCCCACTAAGGCATTACCGAGTGGGGGCGACTTGACTTTGGGAGACTTGCTAAAGTACAAGTCTCAAGAAGGTGTTAGGGTGTTGATGTTGGTATGGGACGACAAGACTTCGCATGATAAGTGTTTCATTAAAACGGTACGATATTTACTTTTTGTCTGGTAATAGTTCGTAAATCACGTACTTCGAAAAGAGTGTATCATTTTGTTATTTTTGGGCTTAGTTGTTCAAACTGAGGGATTCTTTGAATTCAACTGTTTCATTAAAAGGGTATGATCTGCTGTCTCGTAATAATTCGTAAATTACATATGCAGACAAGGAGTTTGAACTCCGATAACATTGCAAACGATATGTTAAGGCCTTAGCTCGGACATTTGAGTGCATTATTTTGTCATTTTCGGGTTTAGTTAATCAAATTGAGGTGAATGTGATTGTTCAAGGAGTTTACTTTGGCTGCAGGCTGGGCTGATGCAAACTCATGATGAAGAAACTCGCAAGTTTTTTAAGCATTCTTCTGTGAATTGTGTGCTGTCACCGCGTTACCCCAGCAGTAAGCTTAGCATTTTCAGGCAAAAGGCATGCTTTTGAACCTTTTCTTAGTAGAGAAGAAAAACGAAGCATTAATCAAATTCAATTGCATTAAGGTTCTGGAGGAAGAAAAACCAACTTTTGAGTCTGATTTCTCCTGGCCAAAGGGAAACTGTTGGAATCATTATGAATTTGCTACAATCTTCTTAATCATTCTTCTGTTCTTCATTGATAAGCAACTTTTGGATCTGATTTCTCCTTGCCAAAAGGAAATGATGATGATCTTGTTAAATATGTGTTCCAGGTTGTTGGGACCTTGTTTACTCATCACCAGAAGTGTGTGATTGTTGATACACAAGCATCTGGAAATAACAGAAAGATAACTGCTTTTCTTGGAGGTCTCGATCTTTGTGATGGCCGATATGACACACCCGAACATCGATTGTTTCGGGATCTCGATACCATTTTCAAAGATGACTATCATAATCCAGCAGTTTCTGTGAGTTCGTGTAAACAGTATTTTGTTATTATTTAGAACTCTGTATGAACAAGGTCTGATCTCCTTTTCTCGATGATAGGCAGCAAAGAAGGCTCCTAGGCAACCATGGCATGATTTGCATTGCAGAATTGAAGGTCCTGCTGCATATGATGTGCTTACAAACTTTGAACAGCGTTGGAGAAAAGCTACTATTTGGTCGGAGTTTGGTCAGCGTTTTAAGAGAATCAGCCATTGGCATGATGATTCCTTAATCAAGTTAGAAAGGATCTCATGGATTTTGAGTCCATCACAATCTGTTCCAAATGATGATCCTACATTGTGGGTATCTGAGGAAGATGATCCAGAAAACTGGCACACTCAGGTTATTAGCATTTTCAAGCAGATCTGTTACTGCCCTTCTCATTTTGTAGTACTGAGATCCTCACCATGCTTCCTGAACTGACAGGTTTTCCGATCTATAGATTCAGGATCTGTGAAAGGATTTCCTAAAAATATTTTTGAAGCTGAGGCTAAGGTTTGTTTTTCATATCTGAATTCGCTTATATCTGGAGATAGAGGAACTTGACCATGTCTCACCACTTTTTCATTGCTGAAGCTCATAAATCTATACATGGGATTCTCTTTATCTGCAGCATCTTGTTTCAGCTAAGAATCTAGTGATTGACAAAAGCATTCAAACAGCATACATTCAGGCGATCAGATCAGCACAGCATTTCATATATATTGAGAATCAGTATTTTATCGGTTCATCATATGCTTGGACTGGCTCCAAAGATGAAGGTTAGAACACAATCTTACACATATTTTTCTTTGATAGTTTTTGCTCAGCAGTTTGATTTTGAACTCTGCATACGAACATTTCTCTTGAAAGTTGCTGCTCGTTGGTACGATTAGGTGCTCATAATCCAATTCCTATGGAGTTGGCTTTGAAGATTGCTAGCAAAATAAGAGCAAAGGAGAGATTTGCAGTTTATATTGTCATACCAATGTGGCCAGAGGGTGTGGCTGATTCTGCTTCTGTGCAGGAAATTCTCTTTTGGCAGGTATGTGCACCACCTTAGTTCTGCTTTTTCTGTATGTTAATTCTTCTTAATTATCACCAATATTTTCCTTATTCAGGGACAGACAATGCAAATGATGTACGAAATCATAGCGAAAGAGTTGAAATCCATGAATATTGTTGATTCTAAACCACAAGACTATCTGAACTTCTATTGTCTCGGTAACCGGGATAACATCCCTAGAGAAGAGTTGGATTCAATGAATTTTTCTGCTCATTCTGGCGAATCGGTAACTATGCAATTTGAAACTTTTACTTTTACTTGCTTGATTAGACCATTAGGTTCAAAAGTTAGATCAGAAGAATGAGAACCGCACAAGAGTAAGCAATTCAGGGATGATTCTGAATTCTAAAAGTTCTCTGAATTGTTTTCAGATGTCAAATTCTCAAAGATTTCAACGTTTTATGATATACGTACATGCCAAGGGAATGATAATTGATGATGAATATGTACTATTGGGGTCTGCAAATATAAATCAACGATCTATGGCGGGTTCAAGAGACACTGAGATTGCAATTGGAGCATATCAGCCCAAGTATACTTGGGGAAGTAAAGGCAAACACCCACGTGGCCAGGTTTTTACTCTTCTCCTCTCATCATCTCCCCTGTCAAAAGTTATGCTACAGGCTAGTTTTTCCAGGAACCGAACCTTTTTTAACATAAGCTACTGAATTATCAGGTTTTCGGGTACAGGATGTGTCTCTGGGCTGAACACCTGGGGAAGTTGGAGAGTTTGTTTCAGGAACCTGAATCTTTAGATTGTGTCAGGACTGTGAACAGTATTGCTGAAGAAAATTGGCAGAGATATGTAGCAGAAGATTTCAAGCCATTGCAGGGTCACATTCTGAAATACCCTGTGGAGGTTGATGAGAATGGGAAACTCAGTCCATTGTCAGGACACGAGACATTTCCTGACGTCGGTGGTAAGGTGCTTGGAACACGCTCAAATACTCTTCCTTCTGCATTAACCACATAGTTTTTTGTTGAAACTTGGTTTCAAGTTCTTACCAGTAGTAAAAAGATAGCTTGTAACTTGATGGATTCTTTCCAAATTTACGGTTCTTTGTACTAGTTTTGCAGTTTACTTGTAACTGGTTACTGGGTTGGCATCGAATCCAATGCCATTGTACCATCATGTAAGTAGATTACACCGAGAAGATGATGGAAATACAAAGGGACTAGCAAGCTTCTTCCAAGTTCATTACACAGACTAAACTAACAAATCTACACTTAAAATTCTTAAAGTTTTGATATTTATAAATCACAAAACAACGTCTCAATCAACCTTATCTTTAACTAATAGATAAGTTGTTTTTAATATACTCATATTATTTTATCATCATCATTATCATACTAAATTTCGCAATAAAGCAAGATCTGGGAAGGTCTGATAGTATACAACCTTACCCCTACATAATAGAAAAGTTGTTTCCCGTAGACTCACAATGCAAATGTGACAATAAAAAAATGATGCTAAGTAAAACTGACACGCGAAAAAATTATGTAAATAAAATTATAATAAATACATAAATAATTTATTTGTAATTTATAAATTGATTCTTAATATTAATATTTTGTTCATGTAACTATTATGACATAATTTATTAATTAATGATTTATAAGTACAAAGGCATATTCTTATGGTAAAAGCAAATGGAGATCAAATTGGTTCATCACAGACAGTATGAGATGAGCGAGTCTTCATAAGAGCATTGAGTTAATTAACAGTGATCTTTCCCACCATACCTGCACCTTGGTGAGGAGCACAGTAGAAGGAGTAATCACCTTTGGCTGTCAAAGTAACAGCAAAAGTTTCACCAGGTGCATTTAGAAGATCCTCATCACTCATGGAGATCTTCGAAGCATCAACTCCACTTGGGATCTCGTCTTCGTCAAAGACAACGTTGTGTGGGAACCCAGCATTGCTCTTGAAAACAATCTTCTCTCCAGATGCTACAGAGATGTTGCTGGGAACGAAGGCCAATGAACCATCATCACCTCCAAGCAAGACCTCGATGGCCATGGCATTAGAGGCAAGCACTGCACTTGCTGTGGTAACCACCAAAGCCACACCTAGTTCCTTCATTGAAGCTTTGACGCTGAACATTGAGGAGGGTGAGGTTGGTACCTTGAGAATGGCGTTCACTTTGGTTGAAGATGCACTGTTGGTCTTAAGCCCGGTGAGAGATGGGATGGTTAGAGCGCCAGAGGTGACACTGGCCATTGCTTAAAGTTTCTGGTACTGAAGGAGATCAAAAGATTACGCTAAGAAGAAAAGGTTTAAGCAGAAACATGTGTGGCTTGAAATTGGAGAAGGATGTGTGCGTGAGAATTGGTGGGTTGGTAAGAGAATTCTAGGGTTATCTTTTGAGGATTGATATGATTGGTGGTTAGATACTGGTTCATGACGTGTGAGTGATGTGAGGTGGAGAAGCAATGTGACTTAAGCTTTGACTAAGAACCAATGGGGATATCGATACTTTTCGAAGGACCTTGGCACGAAAAGGAAGTACAATGATTCGTCGGGCTTTAGAGAAACCATATTCACTCGGAAGCTTGTGTTGTTTCTTTTTCTGTAAACCTCAAATCTAAGGAAGTCTAATATTATGAACTCAATTGAATAATGGTCAATGATTCATATTACGAAATGTGCAGGCACAACATGCTCAACCAAAAGTACAAAGAAACCTTAAAGTAAAATTAAAAGGTTTGAAAACCTAAACATAGTACTCTGTCCTAAAAACCTACTTAAGAAACATATTGCAAAGCAAGAATTGCTCCTTTGTGAACAAAATTGATGGAACTCTAGTAGATGAAATGGTGGTTGTTGATACATGATCTAATAACAAATCGTTGGTATTACCGAATAACTAAATAAAATAAATAGACCTTCTTTCTGATCATATATAGACAAATATATGCATGTCGAGCTCCCGAAAGCCCCTAATTAAAAGATACAGCTACCAAAGAACTTCCAGATGTCAAATCCAATTTTTGGTTTTCCTAGGGTGAGAGTAACAACACATCCACCAATCTTTCGCCAACCATACTCAATCTTGCTATCATATGACAAATCTTCCAACAATAGTGACACCACACTATGTTGAATCATATATAATCAATGTGTAGTCCTACACCTTCTATAACTAATAACTAATTAGAACATATAGCTAATAAAATGGACAAAAGATAAACCCACACAACAACACGTTCAATTTTCACATAGCATAGTCCAAAATGTCTTATTTGATTCAATTTGTATATAAACATGACTTCCTGAATTTCACCATAGACCCAATGCCAATCCAATGTATACCCGTTGACCCAGTTCATTACAAATACACCATTGTCAACAGTGCATAAAGTGAGAAACTATACACAAGGACCATGAAAACTAAATCTTCCAGTAAAAAAGAACAGAATATACACTGAGCCTAAAACCATTTCACCTCATTAGAATCGGAACCCCTTGTTAGTACCCTCGTTATTATCATCACCATCCTCCACATCAAACAACTTGAATCCACCATCCCAATTCGAATCTCTGTAATTAAACTCAGGGCTCACGTAGCAGTTCATATCGTGAAACAGGTTCAAATTATCCACCAGCTTGTGAAACACATTGCATCCGCAACACTGACAAAAAATTGAAAAAGAAAAGGAACAAAATAACAATAAGAAGTTTGTTATATTGGAGCGAAACGGTGTCGTTCAGGAGAGAAGAACAAATTACTTGGACGAAGACAGTGCCGTCAGTGTAGGCATGGGGATTTATGGCGCGAGTAGTTCTTTGACCACAAACATTGCACGTGAAAGCCACGCGCATCCGCCTCCGTGGCGATTTGGTGAAGAGCGACCATGGAAGAGTCGAGACGTTCTCTGTACTGGACGCGCCCTCAGGTCCGGCAGGCACGGATGGTCCTTCCATGCCCGAGCCGGTGGTCCAACCTCTCACGGACGCTGCACTCAGAACCAAACCCATCGCCGCATCCTAACCCCCAAAAACACATCATTATTTACCAATCTACCATCAACTAAATAAGCTTCCATTGAAGTTCTCCGTTTACCTTCGAAAGAGTCGGGTTGTTGAAGAAAGGCACGATGCTGGAATCGTTGGAGTCGGATCGGAGATCCGATTCGTTTCCATTTTCTACATCGGAGCAATTCCGTTCAATCAAAACTCAATTCAAACAAGAGAGGATCGAAGAGAAAGAAACAAACAAACAGATAAGGATCTTACTTTTGGAAGAAGTGTTGAATCGGAGGAGTCTGATCGGAGAGTCCTTCCATTTGGGCGAGAAGAAAGAGATCGAAGCAGACGAGGAGGAGACGATTGCAGGGGAAGAGCTCAACGTTTCCATTCTCGACGATTTTTACAGAGAAATATCTTGTCCTGCCACTTTATGGTTCGTTTGGCACCAGTCCATCGTGTTTTTATTTGATTGATTTGGGCTTTAGGCTTGGTTAATAGGCTTTCAGTAAATGTAATTTGGGCTTCTAAAGCCCAATTATGAGAAATTTCTTCTCATTATCTTTTTTTGTTTGAAAAGTTAAAAAGGAAATATTACAACACTACATGAGCTCATACGTGCTATATGTGCTAAAGCACGTTTATTTTATTTTATTTTATTGGGTATAGTGGAAAAAGAATCGAATAACATATCTTAACTAACACAGTGATCTGCTATACAAAAATCCGTGCTGATCCCGGTGCGTAAACAACATGATAGGAGTCAGTGGCTCCTGTAGAATCCGGAGGCCTGGGCTTGAGAGAGCAGTAAGGGAAGCCAGACTATTTGCACACTAGTTCTCTTCTCAATACACGTGTTGAACCTTCACCTCCTAGGCACGGTGGAGAAGGTCGCGGATACTTGTCACCAAAAAGAATACTCAATCATTGGAATAAACAAAGAGGAGAGAATATTGATCACCTCTAAAGAATCGAATTCGACGATCACTCGTCGAAAGCCAAGCATCCAGGCCAAATGAAGTCCTGAGTGGACTCTACAGAGTTCAGCAGTTAACGGCGAGGCTCGTCCGATATTGTGGAAAAATCCCTCGCACCAATATCCATGGCTATCCTTAAGTAGGCCTCCAGCAGCGGCAATACTAGGCGTATGTTTGACCGCCCCATCTATATTAAGTTTGACCCACCCCTCTCTCGATTTAATCCAACATGCCCGATGTCCGACAGGAAGACCCTGATCTCCATAGACACAACTCTCCACTATTCTTGCTTTAACTATCCACTCACATTTTTTTAGTACATTAGTACATGATAACGACGACGACCTAGCCAACCTAAGAACTGGAGTAGGCAAGATGTGTCAAAATCGCTGACTTGTTAAACCCGTTGAAGATTTGGTAAGAATTTTTTGAGAAAAGGATAGACAAGCAGAAGAGTTTAGAAGACAGAAGGAGTATTTGCAAATTTCTTCATATTCGTTTCATTAATCACTACTGGTTTATAT
>JAOSBL010000006.1:629116-658046 GCA_027568915.1 Erythroxylum roraimae | reverse complement strand
CAATATTAGTCTCGTTTTAAATGTCTCAATGAGATCTTTGTAATGATATATTTTGTGTAAAGTAATAAATATGTTAATTTTAGTTACAAAGCAAATTATGTAAATAAATCAATTTAAGAAAATGACATAAAAGGAAAATGCTAAAAAGTAAAGGGATAAAGTTGTCTTTTTGTACTTTTGGTGCAATGAATACTATTCATTGCACTATTTTAGTGTGTACTTTTGGTGTCTTGGTTGGAGTGAATTTTTTACACCAAAATATCAAATTTGGTGTTTCAGTACCTTCGTTGGAGATGCCCTGACGATGAACATGAAAGGTTTTGACAATCCCAAACTTCGCAGAGTACGGTTTAATCTTACAGCAACATCGTACAATGGTGTCTTATCAGATCGATCGTTCTTTTTGGACTTGCTCATAGTTTCCTAGGAAAAAAGAAGTGAGACGTGTAGGGTGGTTGGGGGTTTCAAGCACCAAACACGGACCAGTCACTGTCTGGTTCCCTTATAGGCTAGCTTACTTGAAGTGGACGAAGCATCTTCAAAGTTCGACAAATCTAATAATTACATGATATAAGCCGTAAAAGTTTCAAATAAAGAATATCGCATAAAATAATAACAATTATTTAGCAAAATCATACACATTTTCGTGACGGAGCTATACATCTTGTTCTAACATTTTATGAAAAAAAGGAAATACTTGCTACAGTCGAGATATTTCTTTTAGATACTACTTACATAATATACCAAAATGCTCTTATTAGTACTTTGTTGACAATCCTCAATAATGAAAGTGTCATCTTAATTATAACACCTGATTTCAACATCAAGTTAGATGATCCTACCTTATCTGAATGTTTACAGGTTCAGATCTAGATCATCGGAGACTCTATACTAACTTTTAAAATTGAATACAAATTGTTAGAAGTGCAAATTAGTGTATATGTATACTATTGAATAAATTTTAAAATTCAAATTTTTAATAAAATTGGAGTAGATGAAAATAATTTAGATTCTAAAACTCTTGTATCTTTATTTATTTTTGTCACATGCAACTTGTGTTTACTGTTTAAAAAATTAAACTGATTCAATCGATTTAATTGTAAAAATTTTGAACAACTAATTTTTTAGTTCGGTTTTTAATTTTTTGATTCGATTTATTTCAATAGCTCTTGTTAAAAATCTATTAGTTTATTAATTAATTGGCCGGTTTTTGAAAAATGATCAGATTAATAAATTAAAATAAATAAATAAATTTTTATTCAATATTAAGAGGATTCTCTTTTAATTATATTGAATATTTAATTGATTTTATAATACCAACTAAAATTTTAAAATTCATGTCTTGCCAGTATACTCCCTGTCCAAATTCCAAATTTAGTGAATAAACGTGGCAAATCACATAAAACAACCCCTATGATATACTTGATTATTCATTTTAGCCCCTGTATTTTTAATTCGTTCACCTTAGCCCCTGTTTTTTTTATTCTCATTCAAGATACCCCAATTAGGTATTTTCGGACAAATTTGCCCTTAGATTATTGAATACATTTTTTTTAATCTCTTGATTTCAAGGGTAAATTTGTCTGAAAATACTTAATTGGGGTATCTTGAATGAGAATAAAAAACACAAAAGCTAAGGTGAACGAATTAAAAATACAAGGGCTAAGATGAATAATCAAGTATATCACATGGACTCTTTTATAGGATTTGCCAATTAACGTTGATAAAATAAGACTGGACCACGTCAGAGTGTCACCAATTCTGAACACACACATACATAGACCCACGAGCTTGCTATTCCCGACGTGTCTCTCTAAACTAGTGTTTCAACTGCTACAGGACCATGCTTGCATTTTGGAATTTTAGTATCGGATGCTTAAAGTGGGCGATCCAAATAAAGGTTTAGTTAGTGCTTGTTCGGCTTCCAGTAGCAGCGTGAAAGGGTCCTGTTGTGTCATGAGTGTGATGCATAGTTCCACTATAACTTGAAAACAGGTGTTGGCTTTCATCATTAAGCTAATACATCTGCAAGGTGGCTAAGATTCTTCTACGAGTCATGATTAGTGATGATAGATTACTGTATTGGTTGCTCATATTTCAGTTTTAAATTGAGTGTTTTGGACACAGTTTAGATTGATATTAGTGATGATAAACTTGAGTTACAAAAACCGGTCGGGCCAAATCTAACTTAACCCGTCGTCTGGTATATGATTGAAATTGCAAGGCATGAATGACGTTAAGGTGGTAGTGACCATGCCATATTTTAATGCAACCGATAAGGAAAGGCAATTCGATCTCCGATAGGTGAGGATTAATGTTCTTGGTGAGTGGAAACTGAGCCACCCACCATTTTCCATTGGATAGGAGTGGAGATGTATGACGCAGTGGTACTAATTTTATATGAAAAATGTCAAACTCAGACAATTCTTTTTAGATAAAGCATTACATTTATTTCAATATATTTGAATTATTTGTGCTTGAATGATTCAAAGTAGACTAGTTGATAATATAGAAATTTACTATGGACTACATATATAAATATATGAAACAAAGCAATTCGCAGTAGTGTACTCCACACTAGGCAAGCTCTGTACAATAAATTCGATCGAGAAAACGTAAGTAAGGAGAATCGAATACAGGACCTTTTAGCTCTATACCCCTCCACTCCACCAACTCGACCACTCCCAGGGGGCTAGATATACAACTTTCTATTACATAATAACTAGGTGTAATTAAATTTATAACTCCCAATATTGATACTAGGATAAACAAAAATATACTTTCATAGGTTAATAAATATATTATTACAAAATAAAATAATTATTTATTTAATATTTTAAAATAGTTTAACCATAAATAATGTGATTAAAATGTGGTTTGAGTGGCATGAGAACTATCTAAATGGGTCTTCCAAGTACTTGAAAAATCTTAGTTTGAAGTATGTTAAATTCTTAAAACTTTGCATAAGGTTCATACCACTCAAAGTCTTGACTAGAGGTTTATGGAGGTATTAGGAAACCACTGAAGATATAATAGAGCATATCTCTATAAGCACATCAAATTTTTTGTTCCAATTATTATGTTCTAATCATGTTCTATTAAATCTCATCTATATATAAAATTTAATGAAACATAATCGAGATACCATAACTAGAACAGGAGATCTGATCCTCTCTATAAAAGCTCTAAGATACACAAAAAAAAAAGTCGTAGCTAAGATCTCAGGTATGCTACCCAAGATAGAAGCTCAAATGAATAAAGTTATTTTAACCATTTTAAAATTAAGTTTAATCCAAAAATTATATTAAATTAATTTAAATTTTGACTAATTTAAATTTTTATTCAATTTTACAAATTGTTATAAGCTCATAAAATTGTATTAAATTTTCGTCACAAAAAATGATTATTCCATAATCAATCCAAAAGGCATGAAAGGATTCAAAAGGTTGTTAGTCAATTAGATTCATGGATTAGTTTAACAAATTACTGTAAAAAAATAAAAGCTTCTTCAAGTTGGTAATAAATTAAAGGCAAAAATACATTTAACCCTCATGTGTGTTTATCCTTTAGTACATTATACCACTTGTTTTAAAAATAGGCTTATTACCTCCTTTGATCACTAGTCAAAAAATCTTAGAATTTTTTACTCCTGTATTATGATGACATTATCACAATTGTATATGTTGCATTTTTTTTTATAACAAACCCTTTTAGTCTTTTGTTGACTAAAATACGTTAAACCTATATATTTTTGCTTTATTTCATTATGCCCTCTATTTTACAAATAAAAATTATTTTAAGCATGAATTATGTTTTAACTGTTAATAAATAAAAAATACTAAAATTACCATTGTCTTCACAATTGTACTTTATGACTGTTGATTTATGAAAAAAAGTTATAAAATTTTTTATTTATGAAACAAAATTAAAAAAAAGAAAGAAAACTTATTGAAGGTGCAATTTTTTTCATAATTGTACGTTATAAGTGTTAATTGATAAAAAACTACATTTTTTTTTCAAGTTACTTACTTACCATTACTTAAATATATATATATAATAAATAATAATCAGAAATGTCATTTTGTTAAAAAAATATTTATTTTCTTCCTGACCTTTTCAAATCTTATTGAATTTGTTCACTTCAAGATTAAAAAAAAAAGGGAGATTAGACGTAGTTCTCTCATACTCTAATTTTCTTTTCAATAGAGTTAATTTCCTCTGCAGTTATCCCTCTAAAATAACAGCAGGTAATTTTAAAAGTTCACAGCTTTTTTAAGTCATGAGGGTAGATTGGAGATGACAATAAAAAGTAATAGATATTTTTTTTATAAAATTTAAATTTCTTTAACTGGTAGTTAAAGGGGATAATAAATTTTTTAAAAAAAATTGACGGAGACATAATATAATAAGAGGTAAAAATGTAAAATATAAGTGGTTAAATGTATTTTTGCATAAATTAAATGGAGAAAGCGGTGATATAAGCGAAGCAAGCAAAAAGGTAGGGCGTCGTTAGAATCCACGTAGATGCGCGCTTATGGGTGCGCATTGCGCCACTTCTTTTAAACGTTCTTCTTTTCTTAAGCTCCATACTTGTCACGCATGTCCTTCTATATATATATATGTTGAGTGAAAACATAGACAAACTCTCAAAAACCGTATGCCTTTTAGTTACAAGTATGTTGAAGCTTAACCGCTTCCATTTCCAGTGATTGCCGAGAGTCTTCTAGAAGCATCGTCTTCAAGAACTAAGCAGCAAACGGATTCTTCGTCATGGGAGATACAGAGAGTTGCAGCAGTAGAGCGGTGGATTTTGTTGCGAGCCAGAGTGGAAACCAGAGGCAGAAGATAGAGGTGTACAATGAGGTGCTTTGTCGACTCAAAGAGTCCGATGAAGAAGAAGCGAGCCTTCCTGGCTTCGAAGACGAGCTGTGGGCGCATTTTTATAGACTTCCTACCAGGTAATGTAATATTACCGAAGCTTGAAGTTGAATTGATCGTTGCTTTAAAGAACTTAAGAGAAAGATGTGATGATAAGTCTGTAATTTAATGGAGTCTCATGTTTGGTTACCGAGAAAATTTTAGCAACCGACTCCGTACCTTTCCTGCTTTAATTATTTTTAAATGTCACTTCGTCTAATCAAAACGTACTAAACTTATATTAAGCGTGATTGTCCTTTTCGTATATTAATATTTTATATACTTAAGCAGAGTTCATACTTTTTGCAGGTATGCATTAGATGTGAATGCGGAGAGAGCGCAAGATGTGCTAATGCACAAAAAATTACTGCAAATGGCACATAGTCCTGCAACGAGGCCGGCAATTGAAGTTCGTGTTGCGCAGGTATGAATGCGAGATTCGGTAATTTGATACAGTAATACACTTTAGGTATCTTGAGTTTTGTTGTTTTCCTTTTGGTTGATGCAATATGCTTATAGATTCTACTCTATGATTTGTACATAAAATTATTTTTCTACTAAGCTAATGTCGGTTGCTGATGCATTATTCTTCCATTATTTTACTATTATAATATTGCACACAACTTGTTTTTTATAATAATGATTAGAAAAGATATGAGAGAAAAGAAAAGAATGTGTAGCTTGTGATTGCTTATAAAACATTTGTTTATCTGGTTTGTTTGCAAGTTTGAATGATCAAGTCCTTGATTTTGAAACATAACTGAAGTAGTCATTCTTCACAAGAATAGTTGAACTGCTCTTGAGGCTGAAATTGACAACTTACAAGTTATGTGTTTGACCAGTTTGGCTTTTCTTTTCCAATTTTTCTTTTTTGGTTTCAAGTTATTATTGATAATAGTACTTCAAAGGTCTATTTATATTTTATCCGGGCATTTCCTTAATCTTCCAAAGATGGTGTGATACAATTTTTGCCTTTCTTTAATCACATCGTGGTTGTAGCTTCAAAAATCTTTATGGGTTAAATGTCTGGCCATATCTCTTTTGCAGGTTCACTCTGTGATTGAGGGAAATTGTAGCGATCTAGATCATGTAGACTCTCCAAGACAAGTGAATGTTCGGTGTTCTCATTTTTCCAACAAACAGAGGCATAGTTTTGCAATTTCGTTGTGTAGAATTTGATATTTGCTTTAATGAATGATTTTTTAGTTACCTTAGAAAGATTCTTTTCTCCATATCCTAAGTTCAGCAGCCATCCACCCCCAGCCTTTGGCTCATTTCCTGATTTTGATCCTACATATGAAGCTCAAAATTCCATAATTCACGGTCCACTTGACTCTAGGTAATGTTTCTGAAGTGTTCTCTTACAAAATAATTGTGTTGTTTTACATTGGTTGGTGACTTGATGTGATTTTCATAACTAGTGGCAGTTCAATTTTGTTTACAGGTTCATCAATATCACACTTGCACATGGTAACATGCATTTTCTGATGTTTATAGTGTTCTGTTTGTCCATGATAGGCCACCTTGATTATGTTTTTTAGATTGAGAGAGGGAAACGGCCACCGAGATCTGTAAAATTTTTTGGATGCATTTGCTTCTTCCTCACATGTCTGGCTTGTGCTTACTTGAGGTTGATCAGTAATGTTTCATTTAGTTCCGCAGATCTTTAATAAAATAATTTCACGTATTTGTAGGTTGATGCATGAAATTACAATTTCGACAAAGGATAAGCCAAAACTCCTCAGTGAGGTCTGACTTCATTTTAGTTACTTTTACTGTTTCATCTTCAGGTTCTTTTTAGTTCTTATCAAGTTGTTATTAGCGGATTTTCAGATTAAACAATGACCATCCACTTATACAGAACTGTCGTAATAAGAGAGAAAAAGTCTTGATAATAATGAATCAACTTTGATTCCTGTGACGACTTGCAAGGCCTATGTACTGGGGAAAATAAACTTCATACTTCGAGTGATGAATTGAACATTAAGGTTTACTGCTGTCACACATTGTTACAGTGTATTGTGGTTGTCATTTCTAATTTTTTTTCTTTTTCGTCGTATGTTTATTCACTTACATCTGTCCTCAAATATGTGTATGTATTAAATTTCTGCTTCAAAATTGCAGTTGACTTCTTTGCTATCCGAGATTGAGCTGAACATTCAAGAAGCACATGCTTTTTCCACAATAGATGGGTTCTCCTTGGACGTATTTGTTGTTGACAATTGGGCATCAGAGGTACTGTACAAATCCATCAAATAGCCCTTTGTCCTTTTGAAGGATTCATAGAAATTATCACCATCTGTAGGCCAAGAAAATCTAAAATATGGTTAAGTTCTTGATGTAGATTCGTATCTATAAATTGTAGGAGACTGAGCAGTTGAGAAATGTGTTGGCAAGAGAGATTCCAAAGATTGAGGTAGCTCCTCTAGTTGTAATTTGTGTTATATAGATGATATATTCATTGACACCTCAGCTAAGCCATGGTACATACAAACAGCTGGAAGTATGATTGTCTAAAAGCCAAGTTTCTACAGCAAATCTACTCAAACTGACATAGTAAATTCTGGCCTATTTTCGAGCAATATTTTATAGTTCTATGTTAATTATCGAAAGATGAATCTCGTCTCAGATAGCTAGCCTTTTAACCTTACATTTGGTTCATCTCTTTATACGTTACAAAATTGAAGTGCAATGCAGAAGGACAGTTCGTCGAAATCTCAAGTCCAACCTGTCATTGAACAACAGCAACCAGGAATCAAGCCTATAACCTCTCATGTGATGATACCTGCTGACCAAATCGATGTATGGGAAATTGACACAAGCCTGTTGAGATATGAAAATAAGATTGCATCTGGATCTTATGGAGATATGTAAGAGCTCATCCTTTTGACTCGATGTTTTCTTCTGGTTATGAATATTGATGGAATGGTTAAATTATCTGAGTTGCAGGTACAAAGGGACCTTCTGTAGTCAAGATGTAGCTATTAAAGTTCTTAGGACTGAGAATTTAAATGATAAACAGCGGAGGGAATTTGCTCAAGAAGTCTTTATCATGAGGTTGGTAAGATAATTTTATTATGGTATTAGCTTGCTATCTTTGGGTCCATTAATCATATCATATGCTCCCAGTTTCCTCATTTCTTCTTCTTATTCTTCACCTAATTACATTCTTAGTTTATCATTTTCAGTCAAGGAGTGGTGCTGAAAAAGATTCTCCTCTGTTTGCTAAGGGTTTATATGCTGTTTGTTAAAGATACTTTTATCGTCTAAACACCTCTAAAGAAGACTATTTCATTTACTTACCAAGTCATCCATGATTGCTATGCCAGGAATAGTATCATTGTAGTTGTTGTCATTTGTGATCTCAACCATATCTAGTCGGTAACATGTCTCTAATGTCAGGAGTTTTACCTTCTGTGCCTGTCTTAAGACTTCTCTCAAATTTGTAGGAAAGTTCGGCACAAGAATGTAGTTCAATTTATTGGTGCCTCTACTAGACCTCCAAGCCTGTGTATTGTAACTGGTAAGTTGTAAGATCGTTTTTATGGTTCCATCTGTTAACTCTATGTTAGTTTATTCTGTAGTTTCTGTACTCCAACCATAAAAAGAACGTAAAGTTTATACTTTTGTATATCTTTCCCAGAATATATGTCAGGTGGAAGCGTATATGACTTTCTGCATAAGAAAAAGGGCAGATTGGATCTTCCATTCTTCCTGAGAGTGGCAATTGATGTTTCCAAAGGAGTGAATTACTTGCACCAGAATAACATAATACATAGAGACTTGAAAGCTGCCAATCTTTTGATGGATGAAAATGGAGTAAGATAATCTTTTTTCATTGCCTACTTATGTATTGCAGCATTCTTGTTCTCGATTTTTTTACTTGTTTTCGGCAACATGCGCTGGTCTTTCTGATGGAAACTTTTCTCCAAATTTGACTCTCTGCACATAATATTTAAAATATCCCAAAAAAGTGTCGAGTCCCAAGAATTCTTAGGAGAATGATATACGTGTCCGATTGAGTTGAGTATTCCTTGTACAGAATTTTTATTTGCGGTTTGAACTTTCAAGACCGCAAAACGTTACCATTTTAGTTGTGAATCGTTATTCATAAATTTCGAAATTGTGGCCAATAGGTTGTTAAGGTTGCTGATTTTGGTGTTGCTAGAGTGAAAGATCAATCTGGTGTCATGACTGCAGAAACTGGAACTTACCGCTGGATGGCACCAGAGGTTCGTTCTCGAGCATTTGTTCCTGAATATTTTATCATCTGGTATGCTTTGAAGAAACTGGAGTTGTGGGAATCTAAAATCCTGACAGTTCTCATTTTTGTGGGGGCATGTGCCGATATGATTGTACAAATTTTCATAATGGTTGATTCAGAATATGAAGAATCCCCCACTAATTGTCTTGTCTTTAATATGGTTCTTGTAAATATTGGATTAATGACTGGTCATTGGAAAATGAATGACTTGAACCACAGATGAAAATTGTGACTCAAGCCTACATGAAAGAACAAGATTTAAGTGATGTTAGGTTCTGGTTTGCGAGTTGACGATATGAATCACTTAGAAAATGTAATTGCACTGAAGCTTAAAAAACTTACAGTATTAGCCCTAGGATTTCTAGTATCTTTGGTTTGGCCTGTATTACAGAAAACATTGGTCGATTAATGACATTATAGTGATGGACTGTTGCGTTCGGGCGCTTAAATGTTTCAGTCTGCTCCCTAACATGTGATTTGATCTTCAACGCATCACAGGTTATTGAGCACAAGCCGTATGATCATAAGGCAGATGTCTTCAGCTTCGGGATTTTGCTGTGGGAGCTACTTACTGGAAAGGTAATATACTAATATCTAGTGAGATGTTTGATTGAAAATACTGTGCAATACTTTTTCCTGTCGCACAGATGTTTCCTTTTAGACGATTGATTTGCCATTTTCCCATTTTCTGACATCTTAAAGTCATAAAAACGATGAGCTGAAAGTTTACACAATTCCCAATGCTTTTCTGACTCATGCCAGCTTCCATACGAACACTTAACTCCATTGCAAGCTGCAGTTGGCGTGGTCCAGCAGGTAATCCCATTCGTATAAGCTTTACTGCCTCCTGATGGCATTTTTTGTTTGGTATGTTTCCGTCAAACCCGTGAGTTGATGACTTTTTGTGCATACAATGAGCCCTTTGTTCTCAAGGAGACCCACGGCGGGTCTAGTAGAAATCTTTCTCTGCCGCTAATTTTCTTTCCTTTAATACCATAAGTTGGGTGCACTTCAAATGAAAATAATTTTGGACAGTCCCGAGGCAAGTCATGTCTCATAAAAAGCTCGAGCTGGGACTGAAATCTAATCGGGTTTCGGAAAGTTGGGTTTGACCCACGTTTGATAGTTGAATATCCTCAAACTCGAAATCCGGTCCTAATCCTAATTTTATTAGTAAGCCTAAACCCCTAATTTGACCTTATTGAACTTTGCCTGTTGACTTAGTAGAATCGGAAATGTAATGGAATTTTGTTTTACTAACATCCGTTATTGACATGGATTTCAGGGTCTAAGACCTCCAATTCCATCGCATACGCATCCGCAACTGGCAGAATTGCTACAGAGGTGCTGGCACCAAGACCCATTTTTGAGACCTGAGCTCTCTGAGGTTTTGCAACTTCTACTGCAACTTGCCAGGATGGTATGGAGAATCTTTTTGAGTTGATCTCATCCCTCTCTCCAAGTTGATCTATTTCTCTAATAGTTCACGCTTAGAAAATGTGTGATTTTGAAGTAGGTAACCGATGAGACGCGGAAGAGAGGCCTGATGGAGGGGTTTCTAACCGCAAGTTGGCAAGTAAGAGGTTGAAATTTAGAGTCCAGTGTATATTTTGTATATAACAGGAAGGATCCAACATCTTGTTCACGAGTTGCTCTGTTTTAAGTTTTGATTTATACTTTGTTCTGATCCACGTGGTAGCGTGATTTTCTTGATGCCAAAGTTTTGTCTTCGATAACTGCTTGTGGTCTTATTCTTGAAAACATTAGTATCATGTTTACATTATCATCTGACTCCTAAATCATAAAAGTAGAACAATCGGGTCTGACCTGATCCGATTCGATTTTAAATGATCGTATTAAAAAATGGGGTCAAACTCAAACTGAGTTTTGGTTCGGGTAGATGGTTCAGTATTATGGTGGACCGTTCTCGGTGCCAAATTCTAGGGATAAAATGGAAGGGAGGACGTGTGTTTATTAAGAACAAGAGAATGCAAGGGGTTTAGAAGTCTTGACTTAATTTCTCAACCGTGGAAGAGCGAAATGGCAAGTCCAGTGGAAGTATATAGAACACCATTTGTCAACAGCAGCCTGTCTCTTCGAGAAGCACGTTAATTTTCAGCTGATTCTTGTCAGCCTCGCCAAAAGGGAACGTAAGAAACCTGCCTAACTTCCTCAAGATTCAGGTACTACACACCTATTATTAGTTTTACACTTCCTTTAGCTATATTTCTGATTAAAAAAGATTTGATTCTATCTCTTTTGGTCAAATACCAGCTTTTGAAGATGAAAGCATCTATCTTTTTGGTATATAGTCACTTTCATCCCATTCTTAGCTGTCAATACTTTTTTGTCATACATTTTCTAGTATCGGACAATTAACTGTATTTTAAATATATAATTATTAATGCTTCTATTATAAGCTGTTCAAAAATTATTTTAATAAAATTGAAGAGTTGCATAATTTATTTAAATGTTAATTTTTTTGTTAAAATAGAGATATCTTTTTGAAAATGAGTTGTTCAGTTTTTAAAAATTAAAAACTGAAATTAAAAAAAGTAATCATTTGTAATTCGATATAATTTGAGTTATTGTCGTGTCTAGAATCTTGATTAATTGGGTGGTTTTAATTATTGGTACTAGAATCGAGTTTACGGGTGCTGATCTTTTGTGCTGCTTATTGTATTTCAACTCTATGCTATTTAATATCATCTGCAAATTTTACAATAAACTGCGGATGAAACTAAATGGTACAAAATTGAAACATCATGTAATATACGGAGGATCTGGCGCCATTTTCGAGAAGTATGCACACAAAGGAAACAAGACCTTATACATATCCGTGGTTGGATGCTGAAGGGCAGAGCTTAGATTTAGACTTTAAATTCCTGGACACTCCAAAATCCCTTAAGCCTATCAATTGGCCCAATAAACAGAACAAACCCACTTTATCACCGCCATTAATATCAAATATGTTTTAACTTAAAATCCATTTCGCACCATCTTCAATGGAATCGAGTTCCAAGCAAGAAGAGGAGATTGAAGGCTACAACAGCAGCAATGTAAAGAAGGCGAAATTGCAGTCAACACTCTCAGCTCTACTCAACGATCCTATTCTCTCCGATGTGCCGGAGAAACCAACTTTGTCGGACGTTGATACTCTCATCAGCCTTGAATTGGGCAGTGCCATGCGAGTCTCCGTCCTCAAGCTAGATGGCACCGAGTTTGGTATCGGTTTAGCTCTTTGTCGTCTCTTATTGACATTCTGTCGAATATGTATCGTGCAACTCTTGAGTTGTTTTAATTCTCGTTTAATTCTTGGGTTTTTGGTGAAGATGTGGCGGTGATGAACACAGCAACGGTTGAAGATCTGAAGCTGGCAATCACGAAGAAAGTGAACGAAATGGAGCAATCTAAGATGGGCCATCGTCATATTTCGTGGTAAGTTCAATTTCGTTGAGAAAAGTGCCAAGCTAGAGGATTTATCGGAAAGTGGTAATTGTTCTTAATCGGTAACAGTTACACTGGTTTACAGGAAACATGTGTGGGCCAATTTTGCCTTGTCACATAATAATCAAAAACTCGTTGATGACAACTCTGTTCTTCAGGATTTTGGCATACGCAACCATTCTCGGGTACGAGTTCTAGTGAAGATATATGCATACAGATACATCTATTATTTGGATTTCAAAATAGAACAAGGCTTTTTCCCCGGAACATCTTCGTTTAGTTAGGAGTATATTAGTTTGTTGATTCACTTCATGCGTGTGCAGGTGCAGTTTATTCACCATGTCGTGTCAAAGAGTTCAGGAAAACATTCTAAACGCAGGAAACATCGATTCTTCCACGGCCTTAACAAGCAATATTGAATTCTGCATGCTTGTTTATGTCTTGGAAATTTGACAGCAACATGTGTAGAAGTGAATCAGACATTAGACATCTGAGGATCAGGACGTCTGTGCTTGACGTAAGATTTCACGCATGTTTCTCGATAATTACTTATATGTACTATATTCAATTCACCTCCATGCATAACTCATATGGATTTGATTTAATATCAGACAATCAGAATTCTATCATTATCAAAATGTGTTACAACTTTTTCTTTATCAACAGAATGCTTTTGTTTTATACATTAATGATCAATATGGTATTACTGCATTCGGCAAGCTGAAAAGGGAAATGAAAATTGATTGCATTTGACGTAATCTTACCCTTCTTGTATCTACGTATTTGACATAACAAGATACTGTTCTTATCTCATCAATTCCTTAACAATAGTGTTTGTATCTTCATTTGGCAAGTTCTAAAATGCATGTCCTTTCTTTATCACGAAGTAGGAACTGGGCCTTTACTGCAGGAGTGAGCTATTGATCAAAGATGATTGATGACACGGCCATCGGCCTACAGGTTCTTTGGTTACATAGTTATGAAAATAGAGTAGTCATATGGGTTAGAGTAGGGTCATAAGACATCTATGGATGTATTAGACATGCTCATCAGCGTTCCTTATGTACATGCTAGACATAGGAGTTGCCGACCACTGCATAATACCTAACTACTACAGCTTTAATGGTTGCTTCTTCCAATTTCCATGTTCTGACGCAGCTTCTGTCTCTCTTTATATTCTTTCAGTTCTCTCTTGTACCTTTCTTTGTCTTTCAATCCAATGTTCTGGTAAACCTGACAAGCAAAATAACAAAGTGATCCCTTAGTTATGCCACATGCAAATGCAATCAATAACAACTAAGGAAGATGAACAAGATGGTGTTCTAAGTGCTGTAATACCATTCTCTCTTCTGCACTTAGATTGCTCCATGACTGACCAATCATCTTTGTAAACTCTCTTTCTCTATTAGGGTATAGAGATTTTAGCTTGTAGTGCTTTTCAGCAAAGAAGAAATTGTAACCACTGCGGTTGGGTTTTGGGTAGCTAGGGTCACCGGCTCTTCTGCTCCTCCTCCTCCTCATCGAATGGCGACTTCTACGGCTCTGAGTGTATGGAATAAGGGCATTACCGGTTTCAGGGACAGAAGTTGATGGCTCAGAGTGGTCTGGATGGTAAAGCACTCCTCTAAGAACCTCTGAACCCAGTTTCACAGACACTATATAACCGCAATCAAATTTTCCCTCAATTGTTCCAACAGCTGAAAGATGAGAAGACCCTGCAGAAATGATCAGGATGGTTAAATTTAGCAGGAAGCTTAAGAAGAACAGTAATGGTACTATGTTAAGCTGTGGAAAACTGGTTTAACAAGCATGCTCTTCATAGGTCTCACTTTTCTTATCTATATGGATGGAACCTGCAGTCACTACCCTTCTGATGCACAATACTAGACTGTTGGCTACACGTAATCATCAATAAATTATGCATCTTTGAGTAAATCATTTCATTCATTAGGCATTCCGTGATGCCTAATTAATTACATCAGGTTTGAAGTCATTCATTAGAGAAATAACTTGTCAAAGGCTATTTATGTAACATCAAGGTAACGATAACATTTCACAGCTAAAGAGAATCTGAGGTGTTGGATTAATCTTGACCACAAGAGAAACAAATCCAAAGGGTAGACAGAAACATCAGAGGAAAAAGGCTTCAAACTTACGAAACTTCATATGATAATGGCAGTGACCTTAGCCACATACTCAGCTTGTAAGATAAATGTAGTGGGACCACATTAGAGAATTTCTGAAATCACTATAGTATCCATGGCCTTATAAGACAGACAGCTTCCCAACTAACTTGGCACCTTATATATATCCTGGAATTTTAATTAAATATACTTGGATGATTATACAAGTTGGAAGATCAATACATTTGTGGTGTGTGTTTGATATTCCATTTATCCTCTGAAATTTTCCTATATATTCAAAACTCACCTTCACTTGGGGGATCAGGACTGTCACTTGCAGGTTTTGGAGAATATTCCACAATAGCCAGTTCAGATCTGAATGGAGAAGTGTTGGTAGGAGAAAGTAGAGCTGTGAAGCAGCAACAGGATTAGTAAAAAAGAAATAGAGGAAAACAGAGGGTGAGTTAATTAGGGACAGAGCATCCATAAATAGGCCAACAAAGAGAGAGAGAGAGATAGAAGGCAGGGTGGGGCAAGCAAGTGAAGCCAAATCATAAAAAAATGAAAAGCAAAATCAGAGTTACCTGTTGGACTACACAGTGGACCCTGAATCTTAAAGAAATGAACTCGCTCATAGTGAAACAGAAGACTAAAGTAATGCTTTCTCAATACAAAAGAAGCACTTGTTGTAGTTGGAGAGAACCTGAAGACAGAACCTACTTCCCTCCATTTCTTCTCTGCAACAACCTAAACCGAGAGATTCAGGTTTTTCCTCCATTAAAGCTCTGAACTTTCACTAACTCGTAAAGCAAGTTACATGTGAAAAGACTCGAACCTTTTCATAGCCACCCCTTTTTGTAGCTTCCACATATAGAACATGCAAATCCAGTTCTTTCCCTCCGATCACAGGTATCCTTCAGTACCAAAAAAACAAATAACACATGAAAAGAAGAAAAAAAAAACCAAAACCCTCTTCTCCAATCCCAAGAGGAAGTGTATTTTTGAAGAGCAGAGTGGAAATAAAGCTTACATGAACTTGGTCCCCATTACAAAATGGAACCTCCTTAGAGTGTCCCAGAAAATAATGGGGTCCTTCGCAATAACTTCATGAGAAGAAAGAGGAGCAGGATAACACTTTTCAGTCACACCATCCTTATCATCTCTTTTCGCCGTCGCCGGTGACATTTTCTCGCCGGAAAAAGGTTAAGCAGGAACGAAATATGAAGAGTTGGTTTTTGGAGAAAGAACAGTAATGATGGTAATAAAGAGAAGATGATTCGACTATACGAGTGTAATTAAAAGTGACTCTTTTTCCTCTATCTTAATGAAATTAAAAGAATAGACCTGACGCGTGGAAGGTAACGGTTATGTTATGCAGCAGAACAAATTGGCTTTTTCTGGGATTTTGAATGGCCAATCCATTATCACAAATCCTTTAAGCCCTTATTTATTTCACAGACAGAGGAGCTATGTTCATTATTATTACACACTACTTGTTAACTTTTCTCAGTCTCTGGACTCTCTCCTCATTTCTCAATCTCTTTGTCTCTGTCTCTTTATCTCTCTTCCCTGTAGTGTCATTCGGAGACTGACATCTTCTCTGCAAAACTGTGAAAGCTATGATTTGGGCATCTTTTATTTTTATTTCTTGTTATTAGTCTATTCCTTTTTCTCACAGAAACGTTGACATGCACGTCCCTAGCTAGTTTGGTTATGGCTTCTTGGTCTTGGTCAGTTAGAATCTGACCATATCTTAGCGTACATCTGTAGAAAGATATAGCCTTTCTGGACCAGCGAGTGTATAGCGAGTGTATCGACTATCGAGTGCACGAAGAGGTCGGGTCAGGTGGGTACAAATTACATGCTTTGCTTCATTAAAAAAAAAAAACCCCCCTTTCAAGGGTAAGTGGATGACATGCTTGATTCATTTTTAAAAAAAAAAAACCCTTCTAAGGGTAAGTGAGTTTCAATCTAATTCATAATAATAAAATTGATCCAATCCAAAATTATATTTAAATTAATTAACTTGGAGTATCGGGTAAAATTATTTTTTTGTAACTTTAAGGTTACAAGTTTAGATTACAAATACAGTCTCTTAGTAAAAATATAAATGAAATATTATATATATATTATAACCCTCTTCGGTCTTTGCAAAACGGAAAATTTTGTGTATGGAATACATTAATTTTTATTTTAAGTGGATTTGATTAAAAAATAAAAATTTTAATTAATGTGATCTGAATAATGTAATTTCGATGTTTAAAATCCATTTTGGCTTTACAAATTACAAGTTTGATTGACCGGTTAATACGTTTTTTTTTTGAAAAAGACCGGTTAATACTTAACACATAATGTAGTATGAATTGTGAGAAAGAGATAGGCTATGCTCCTAAGCTCTCGCAACCACATCTTAGTGTACGGTTTTCCATATAAAACCAACTCCAAATTGGTGATGGAGAGAGGAAAAGGGGTAGAGTATGACAGTTTTGGGTAGGCCTTTGGTAGTGTATGTCGTGTAGACCGAAAAGGGATTTTGATCTAAAGGCCCGGGTTAGTGTAATTAGTTGATAAGTACTTTTGCCCATTTGATCCAACCTATTTTCATTTTTTGTAATTCATCATTTTAATGGTATAGTATTATTAACTATGTTTGGTTTACAGTTTGGACTAAAGTTCTTAGAAACAATCTATCAAGCTTAGACATTCTGGTTAATATGGATACATGCAGTTGAGCATCACCTTTGCAGATCCTACCCATAACCTCAGGTATCGATCACTATTCAGTCCATACACTGAAATTAAAAATGTGTTTGAACTAACTCAAATTCCTACACAATGTACTGCACCACGAGATATTCTTCTTCAGACATTGATACGGAGATAGCATACTTGGTATCTTTGTCCTCTTGAGATTGCTCCTCAATTAATTTTTCAAAGTTGTTGTCAGAATGAATTGGTAGAACAGATTTGAGCTGTTTTAATAACTTGCGATCTTTCTTCATTTTGAGAGGACATTTATTTACAAAGTGTCCATGCTATCCACTGAGAAAACATTGAGTCGGCTTATATCGATGAGAGGACTTTCTGAAGAACCAAACAAATCTTCTTTTTGTACTGCAGACGATCAAGATCCAAACAATTCTAACTCATGTACAGGTCTAATGATAGAAGAATCCAGACTTAAACCTCTACGAGAGATGTTGAAGTCGTCTATATGTAAATCTACTTACAGATCTAAGCCAGAAATTCCTGTTATGAGTCCTACTCCTATACCCTGTATGATGGTAAAGTCATACGAGGAAGACTTTCCTTCATTAGCCAGGAGTATTGATGATTCACAACAGGTTGTCTATAAACCTTACATCCGAGCTACAGGAATTATTTCACAAAGAATTATGCCAAGTAGTGCTCCAGCTGAAGTGACTTGAATGTATTGAAGGCGTTGATTTTTCAGTCCGGCTTGACTTGAACTCAACCGGTGTTGATATTCCAAGCTCAAGTCTAAGATTGATTAGGTTTAAGTAACCTAAAATTCAGTCGAGTTCAATTAAATTTATTATTTTTAGAAATTGAAAGGATGCAAAACTTGGTTGAGTCTAATTAAATTATTTAAAAAAATTAAAATGATGTGTTTTTATTTACAAATTTCGAACTTTAAATCGGACAGCCCGAGCTCGATCTGAAATTTGAAAGTTTAGTTAGCAAACTTAAATAAAATTTTAAACCTCAAACTTAATTATTTACAATTTTGACTTTTATTGACATTTGAATTTATTTAAAATTCAATTAATCTGGCTTAAATTTGGTAAAAATTAAAAATTTTGAAAAAAATCAAAATTCGATGTCCTTCAATTTGGACTTATGTTTTCTTTAAAAAGATTGGGCAAGACCCAAGTTTTAATGGCACCCAAGTTCAGCCCATTGCTATCTCTTCTTAAGTTATTAGTTTATGAAGATTTGTTCACTTGATGGGTTTCTGACTTTGAAAGATGGGATTTGAAGATGTTAGCTTCTTCAATCTACTGTCTTTTACACAAACTTGCGTTTGCTCTTCCTTCATATTCTTCCCTTCAGTTTCACACTTTCTCAACTATAGACTCATTGGTTTCGACAGTAATCTGTTCTTTAAGCTCCTGCAATTGCGTCTCTTATTACCGAGCACTTCATTGCCAGATCATAAAATCAGTGAGTTATAAACCTGGCTTCATTGGCGATCAGCTGGTGTCGGGTTATGTTAGATTGGGTTGTCAAAACGATGCTCAGAACCTGTTCGATGAATTGCCTGATAAAGATATCGTGTCCTGGAATTCATTGGTTTCTGTGTTTTCTCGCAAACGGGATTTTGTTAGTTGTTTGAATGCTTTCTCAAGGATGAGGTTTGAGTTTTGGATGAAACCCAACGAAGTTACGGTTTTACCTGTAATTTCAGCTTGTACAGACGAGGGAGCTCTTAATGTTGGCAAATGCGTTCATGGGTTTGCAATGAAATCGAGTTTGGTTTTGGAGGTTAAAGTTGGGAATGCTCTGATAAACTTCTATGGGAAATCTGGACTTTTTGATGCAGCTTATCAGTTGTTTGAAGAAATGCCGATTCAGAGCTCTGTATCGTGGAATTCAATTATTGCAGTTTGTGTTCGCATGGGATTAGCTGAGAGAGGGTTTGGAATTTATGTAATGATGAGAAGAGCTGGAATTGTTTCTGATCAAGCAACTTTAGTAACGTTACTTCAAGCTTGCGAAGTTGTAGGATCAAGGAAAATGACAGAGGCAGTTCATGGTTACATCATTAGCTCTGGTCTTAATCTGAACTTAACTATAGGGACTTCTGTGTTGAACTTGTATGCCAAATCTGGTTTATTGAATGCTTCACGGAAGATTTTTGAAGAGATGACAAATCCAGATGCAGTAGCATGGACCGTGATGCTTGGAGGTTTTGCTCTTCATGGATGTGGAAGAGAAGCAATAAAGCATTTTGAACTCATGGTTGGAGTAGGAATGGTGCCTGATCATGTAACCTTCACTCACTTATTAAGTGCCTGTAGCCATTCAGGCCTTGTGAAGGAGGGACAATTCTACTTCAGGATTATGTCTCAATTTCATGGAATTGAGCCAATAATGGATCATTATGCTTGTATGGTTGATCTTTTGGGTCGAGCCGGACTTTTGAGTGATGCTTATAACCTTATAAAAAGCATGCCAATGGAGCCAAATTCTGCTGTTTGGGGAGCTCTTCTTGGTGCTTGTAGGGTTTATGGTAACACTGAACTTGGGATTGAAGTTGCAGAGAAAATGTTTGTGTTGGAGCCATCAGATTCAAGAAACTATATAATCTTGTCGAACATGTACTCTTCTGCTGGACAATGGAAGGATGCTTCAAAAATGAGAGCTTTAATGAAGGAAAGAAACTTGACAAGAAATAAAGGGTGCAGTTTTATCGAGCATGAGAACCGAATTCATAAATTTGTTGCAGGTGATCAATCACATCCCATGGCAGATCAGATATACAGGAAGCTGGAAGAACTTGTTATGAAAGTTCAGGAAGCTGGGCATGCTTCAAAAACAGAATTTGTTCTTCATGATGTTGATGAGGAAGTGAAACAGGATTTAATTAATAAGCACAGTGAGAAGCTAGCTATTGCATTTGGAGTTTTGGTGACTAATCCTGAGATGCCATTAATCATAACCAAGAACCTTAGGATATGTGATGACTGTCATGCTGTAGCAAAGCTGATCTCACTGATTGAGAAGCGTGCTATCATAATTCGAGACACAAGGCGATTTCATCATTTTACCAGCGGGTTGTGTTCATGTGGTGACTACTGGTAGACATTTTGAGTTGGGTCGAACTCAAATTCAACCCATAAAGTTTGAATTAATCAAATTTTAAGTTAAATTCGGTTTAAACTAAAACATTCAACTTTTTTGCTGAAAACTCAAAAGAATCTGACTTTTAAGTGCCCATTATTATAATTCGAGACAATATGAGCTCGGAACTCAGCTCACCCCAATCCGAAGTTGACAGGTCAAACTCGACTCAACTTGCTGCCCGACGAAACATGGACAAAATGATATCGTTTTGAATTTTAAAAATAAAAATAAAAAAGTCAGTCCGGTCTTGCCAGGTGCCCTACGCCTCAGATCCAAGCTAATCACGGCTTATTGTCATCTTTAATTTTAAACTTAATTTTTTTAAATAAAACATAAATACTTAGAACTGGTTTTTTGGACTGTTTTGGACTCGGACGTTAATCTTACATCAATACTGGGCCAGTGTGATATCGGCTCAGCCTAATAAACGGATAGTTTGGTTTCTTCTTTTTGCCGCAACTGAATTGGCAGAGTTCAGTTTGTACTGTCTTTGGTGGATTCGTTTCTTCAGTAATACGACAGTCAGGATTCTTATCTGATGATGTCAGTAAGTGTAAATGCAACTTCCAACAAACACTTATGACATAACTGCTTTGGTAGTGATGACCCATTCTGAGGAAGGACACCCTTGGAATTACCCACGTATATGGTTAATGATTGAATTTAGTTCGTTTCCATCCGATATTTAAAAAGTATAAATTAATTTTGATATAAATTTTAAAAATTATAAAAACAATACTATAAAATAATATCGTTTTAATATTATTTTCAAAAATTATAAAAATAATATTATTTATTTTTAAAATATAAGATTAAAATGATATTATTTTATAGTACTAGAAAAGACGACTTTCAAGTTATCATCAACTTCATTTTGTTACTTTCGGGACTTTTTTTTTGAAATGGTAGAACCCGCGACCGTTATTTTTTAGATGCGGGGTAAACTTTCATATTTACGCAATAGTCTGCAAATCACGTCAAATAGATACTTCACAATATACAAGTCCTGTACAATAGATTCAATTGAGAGAGCGTAAATAGGGGGATTCAAACACAAAACTTTTTGAGTCCATGCCCCCCGCTCTGCCAACTCGATCACCCCTGTTTGATAGAGCATGAACTATTTCATGAAATATATATCTTAACAGTCCAAAATTTCAACAGTTAACTTTCAATTTTCTAGTCAAAAAATAATGTCAATAAAGACATTAATATGATATCTCAAGGTAATTTTAAATCTATTTAATTAAATTTAATGTATTAATTTTAAATTAAATTTACCTAATTCGAATCAAATTAAAGCTTTTATTTACTTAAAAGAAACAAATGAAAAATAAAAATTTTAAATTATGTGTTAAATAAACCATTAAATACATATTAAATCATAAATAATATCTTTTATAAATCAATAAATGTGACAAAAGGTTCTTGTATTAAATATTTATCTTTCAATTTATTAATCATTATGTTTCTTTAGTATCAATAAATTAAGAAAATAAAACTTTTTACAATTGTTAAGCACCTTATAATAAGTTAAAAAATAATTAATCATACACAAAAATAAATAAATTAAGCATTTATATTTAAAGTCACATTGTATGGTAAAATATTATTTGTGAACTTAATCATTGAGGATAAGAGTCTTCATTTGAGACTATTAATAGATGAAAGAGAAAGAAAGATATAAATTGAATGTAGTTTTCTTAATGATGTAATCTTGACTTGTTCATATTCTTTTAGGAAAATTTTAATATATAACCATTGACTTATTATTAAAAGTTTATTTAACACTTTATATATTAATTACATAACATCAAACAATATACAACAAGCCTTCTTATTAAGATAAGGGATTTAAATGTATGCTAAGATATTATATAAATAAAGGATAGGGTTAATTATATAAAAAAAATTCAAACTTTTGTCAAATTTTTAATTATAGTTCGAACTTTAAAAAATAACAATAAAATGTCTAAACTTTTAATTTTTTCAATTATGGTCCAAACTTCAAAAAGTGACGATAAAATATTCAAACCTTCAATTTTCTTCAATTATAACCCGACGTTATCTGTTGTTCATTCGTTGTTCTCAGCCCTTTATTTTTTGTTTACTCTTCTAACGCCCTAAACTACTCTCTCATTATAGCGTACTGCACCAGTAAGTTATTCGTTTTTAGCACATGTCCTTAGCGCCCTTAATATGAGGGCGTCGGAGCTGCGTAATTTGAAAATCAAAAGGGGAGGATGTCAAGAGAACAAACTGAAAATGAAGAAAAAAAAACTAAAATCAAAGTATAATTTCGTTGGGGCTGCGTAATCTGATTTAGGTCATTTTTAAATAATGACCAAAATTAACATAACAAATTAAGATATCATTTAATCACGTAATTAAAATAACGACGTAATTTTAATTACGTGATTAAACGATATCTTTATTTGTTGTGTTAGTTTTGGCTGACATATATTAATAGTTAAAGTTTTTGAAACACGTAGTAAACTACGTCAGCAAACTTAAAGGAAACGTTAACGTCGGGTTTTAATTAAAAAATTTGAAAATTTGACTATTTTATTGCTATTTTTTAAAATTTGGGTTATAATTAAAAAGTAAAAATGTGGACATTTTATTGTTAATTTTTAAAGTTCGAGCTATAATTGAAATTTTGATGAAAGTTTGGGTTTTTTTTAATTAACCCATAAAGGATATTGCAATGAAAATGTATTTTTTTCGTTTCTTTAATCTTTTTGTTTTATAGAATTATGTATTGCATTACATATTTTTATATATATTTTATATTATCATATTATATGTGGATCATATTTTTATATTTTATTTATATTTTATATTATCATATTAAAATTTTGATGAATGTTATTGTTGATGTTGTTATAAGGTAATTTGTGAATTTAAAATATATTGAATAATAATATTATTTGGAGGTAATTTTTCTTATATTTCATTATAAAAAAGGATAATGTTTTGGGACTTTCTTCCTCTTGAATTGACACGAACCTCTATCTCATCCAATTTATCCATATCTTATAGCCTATCCCTTTCTACTATCCTATTTCAATATACTATCGTTTACTTCTTCAATTAGGATTGAAAAATTACCACTTAACCTAATCTAAATCAATCAGATTTTAAATTACATTTAAATTTGAAAATTTGATTGAATTTAAAATTATTTAATAAATGAATATTATTATAATTAAATAATTCAAAAAATAATTAAAAAGTGATTAAATCAAATTAAAATTAAAATTAAAATCCGATTAAACTAAACGACTTTCATTGCCGTGACTATCTTCAATTGAATTGATTAATTGGATGCTTCCAATTTCCATTACACCTATTACGCATGTCCAAAACTTTTGTTTCAATTACGGTGTTGTAATTATCCTTATACGAGGTCGACATATCACGTCACCCGCAAATTTTTTTTTTTTTTTAACACCCTACTTACAAGAGGGACTAGCAAGGAATCGATCCTGAGACTTAACCGAAATCAAGCCTCGCTCTCAACCATCGAGCCACACCCCTTGAGGAGCACGTGACCCGCAATTATTAGACTTTGTTTTAAGTATATAATTATATTCGTTAGTGGGCCGTGTCGATACTCCCAATATCCAAAAGTCCTGCAACCCCACTTCTGAAAATGGCTCCCTCAAAGGAAAGAGAATCGAACGATTGACTTTTGGATCCAAAGCAATAAAGTAAGCAGTTTTTAGAATCATCCATTCACTTTTCCCCATATAACTTTGGAGAGAACGTACAATTATATAAATTAATTGATTAAAAAAAGCTTGTGATTCTAGAAATTACCTAATCAACGTTGACACGCAAAACTTGATATTTTTTAAAAAAGCTTAAATTAATTTTTACTATTTTTTATTTTCTTCTATTCAAAACAAAAGTTGTTTTAAAGGGATGCACACTTATTAAGAAAGTTAATGAAATGTTTGATATACCTTTATTAATTACATGTTGAAGTGCCTTGAAAATATAATCTGTGTAATTAAGATTTGAGAGAAATTAAAGGGTAATTTTGGAAATAAAATCATAAACATGCATAAAAAGTCACGAGCGGCACTTATTTTGAATAATTAAAATCCTTCTAAAACGACTTTTATTTTAAATAGGAGGGAGTATTAATGTTGAAAATTTATAAGTAGAGAAAGAGACGTATGAATAAATTGAGTTATATATAAAAACATAATTGCATTAAAATTTTAGATTGAGATATGATGTCCTATCAATTTATTCCTAAGATTCCTCTAAACCCTTTATTAGTGTCATAATTAAGTTGGTGAAATTTAATGAATAGAGATTCAAAAATTTGGGTTAGAGTGACACAAATAGTTTCGTATGAGTTACGAGTTACGAGTTTAGGAGGAGCTAGTCCGATATGAATAGATCTACTTATGAGTTGAAACATGATATCCTGATTATATATGAATTTACTTATATTTAGTTCAATTTCTTCATGGGCTAAAAATAGCATCCATAATCTTAAATTCAAAAAATAGTTCAATTTTGACACTTTATAAGATATAAAAATAAATTTATTTTATATCAGTCGTAATTAATTTTAAGAAATATTTTTTAGACATTGGTTAAAGTTATATTTTTATTTTAATAAATTTATATCTTTATTTTTATTATCACTTTTATCCCTTATTTTAAATATAGCAAGTATTATTTTAATAATATAAAAATAGTACTAAAAATAATAATAAATAATTTATATTTGACTATTAACAAATTTAATAAAAATAATATTCCTGAGAGCTAATTAATTATTTACGTGTCTCGTAAGGTAACTTTCTTGTCTATCAATATCAATCTGAATTAATAATTGCCATTAAGATGGGCGTGAATGCCACGTTGCGTCCCATTCTCAATAATCCAAAGAGCATGTCCCACCGGACACTATTAAGATATTTCCACAAGTAATTGTATTTGACATCTTTTTACACATAATTTATAAATATCAAATTATTCATCATGTTTAAAATAAAAGTCGTTTTTAGAGAGATTTTAATTATTCAAAATAAGTGTCGTTCGTGATTTTTTATACATGTTTATAATTTTACTTCTAAAATTACCCTTTAATTTCTCTCACATCTTAATTACACAGATTATAGTATTTTCAAGACACTTCAACATGCGATTAATAAGGATATATCAAACATTTCATTAACTTTCTTAATAAGTGTGCATCCCTCTAAAACGACTTTTATTTTAGATAGGAGGGAGTACGTAATTGTATTTGAAATATATAGCTGTTAATATATTTGTTATATAAAATTTAAAATATATATTAACAAAGATGAAGAAATACATAATTTCTCTAGCTTTCAATCTATTAATTATAGTAGTAAAATACTAACGAAAATAATTTTAAAAATTAAATTTGTTATTTTATGAGTATTTATTACTAAATGATATTTCCAAATTTTTACTTTATAGAATTAGTAAAATTGTGACCGATTGAGATTATTTATTATTCATTTCTTAATTTAATTTTTAAATAATAATAAATTTTTTATTATTAAAATTACTAACTATTTCTAATAACACTTTAAAATTTTTTTAAATTTTTTAGAATGATTTATTGATGGGATATTCTTTTTATTTTTTGTCATATGTGATTTTATAATTAATTAAATAATTATTTTATAGTTATTTTAAATATTTAAGGTGAAATATCATTTTAAAAATAAAAAACTTTAAAATTTGACAAAATATTAAAATTTTTGATAATTTAATAATTTAAAATAAAATTAATATTTTTAAGTTATTGTTTCAGTAAAATAACGATTTCGTTGGTTATAAATTGGAACGAGTGAGAAGCAATTATCAGGTGGAAGTCAAAGATAGAGTTAACCCACCCAAACAAGTTAAAAAAAGAGTTAATGCTAAGCAATTGTCTTAATACAGATTAAAAGACACCATGATTGTGATGCATATGATTTTATTTGTTTAATGGGTCACGCTCACACAAAACACGAGAAAGAGAGAGAGAGAGGCCCAGATAATGGTCCATCACTATACGTGTCAGCGAGTGACACACCCGAGACTTGACGGAGTTTATGAGTCAGGCCATTAAACGGAAGATGCTTGGGAATATACCAAACTTTCACGTCCTCGCCCAATGCCATTAGCGGCTTCAAAGGCCAAATCTTGGATAAGTCTTGTCTCTATTCTCGTCTTTTCATACTTTATCATATTTGCTATATTATAACATCATCTGTAGTTAAAAGTCATAACTTACTAACCTCAACGAATCCCAAAACCTTTTGAGGGTAAATCCAACCATGTCTTCCTCTACTATTCTCTCCATTTCTGACCAAGAAAAGCTCATCCAGAAACTGGGTATCTTTAAGATCCATGGAAGAGACAAGCGTGGCCGTAGGGTTCTTCGCATTATTGGCAAATCCTATCCTGGTAAGCTTTTATCTTTTTTTAAATTTGGTTTGGCACTTGAATTTGGATGGTTTTGGTTTACTGATTTTGTTGTTGTTTCTATGTTGATTAGCTCGGCTTGTGGGTAGTGAGGCTTTGAAGGAATATTTGGAGGAGAAAATATTCCCTGAATTGGAGGATAAATCATTCTCGGTTGTGTACGTGCACACCGGTGTTCAGAGAAGCGAGAATTTCCCCGGAATCACGGCTCTCCGATCAGTCTACGAGGCTATTCCGATGAACGTCAGGAGTAATCTGGAGGCTGTCTATTTTGTACATCCAGGTCTACAAGCCAGACTCTTTCTTGCCACCTTTGGTCGTCTTCTTTTCAGTGGAGGGTAAGATAACAAAACTGAAGTCACCTTTATCTTAAAGAAACCAAAAACCATTCACGAATCACTACTTTGCTCATCTTACCTTATAGTCTGACAAAACTCTGTTTTTTGTTTCCTGTCTTGAACAGGTTGTACTCGAAGGTTAAGTACTTGAACAGGTTAGAGTTTTTATGGGATCATGTAAGGAGGAACGAGACAGAGATGCCGGAGTTTGTACATGAACATGACGATGAGTTAGAGTACCGTCCGATGACGACTGATTATGGGTTAGAAAGTGATCATCCAAGAGGGTATTGTGCATCTTCAGTGGACAATCCAGTTTCGATGTACTCAATGCGATGCATTGCGTAGGAATTTCTCTTGTCAGCTTGATGAGTTTCACAATGTATAAAAGAAAAACAGGGTCGAGAATAGGTTATATGGATTAGAGTATACCTTGTCTTGTTCTGTGTAGGAGTTTCCTGGGAGTTTCGTGTCTGATTTAGTACAAAACTACCAATTCTGCTTTTGGAATCTGAATTCAAATCTCTGAATCATTAAAGATGGTATATAAACATCACAAATCCCAATTGTATGTAACTTCACAAATCCCAATCCTTTGAATCTGTTTAGAAACCTGAGTTGAAGACAGAAATTGGCTTATGCAAGACTCCACTCCCTAATCACACATTATTAGTAATTGAACCTTGGGAATCGAGGACAGAGACCATAAAGACGATAATTCATTACAGTAAACTTTTACCTTTTGGGTATGCGGTCGAATTTATGGAGTTATCTTTCCGATGTATTTAATGATCACAAACTTAATTGGTATAAAATGTTGGACCAACGGCGGTTGGCAAATAATTTTTTTTTATTTTTTGATAATAATAAAATGTATAGAATTGGTTAAGAAATTATTTCAGGTATTTTGGATTGATACAAGATAGCATTAATCTTCAAATGTCCAAGAGATAAAATATCAAGAAATCAAGTCAGTAATAATCTTCAATGATCAAGAGAAGATAGACAACGAGCAAAAGATGATCTTAATGAAGATTATGGATAAAGATCTCAAAATAGTTTCTTAACAAAATAAAGATTGAAGATTATCTGCAATATATCCGTTGGAGCCAGCACAAGTCGACCAGAATATTAAGAGTCAACTGAGAATTAACATATCTGTTAAGTGGGGCTTAATCCAGTCGACCAGAACATAGCAAGTCGACTCAAAACAAGTGATCTGTAAGGTTGATAATTCTACAAGTCGACTAACATCATTCAAGTCGACTGTTCGAAGAGCGAAGATGAAATTTTTCATAAAAACGTTGGTTCTAGTCGACTTACACATCTCGACCAGTCGACTAGCAGTACAGCTGATCCTATTCTGATGAAGTCAATTGATATCAAACGGATTAAAAATCTTTCTACAACGTTTATGAGTATCAACAACGACTAGAAGAAAATCTACAACGTCTATATTCATCTGGAAGTCTGCAAATAAAAGGAGCAACAATCAAAGAGTCGAGTAG
>JAOSBL010000006.1:617961-629016 GCA_027568915.1 Erythroxylum roraimae | reverse complement strand
AAAAGATGATCTTAATGAAGATTATGGATAAAGATCTCAAAATAGTTTCTTAACAAAATAAAGATTGAAGATTATCTACAATATATCCGTTGGAGCCATCACAAGTTGACCATAATATTAAGAGTTGATTGAGAATTAACATATCTGTTAAGTGGGGCTTAATCCAGTCGACCAGAACATAACAAGGCGACTCAAAACAAGTGATCTGTAAGGTTGATAATTCTACAAGTCGACTAACATCATTTAAGTCGACTGTTCGAAGAACGAAGATGAAATTTTCATAAAAACGTTGGTTCTAGTCGACTTACACATCTCGACCAGTCGACTAGCAGTACAGCTGATCTTAATCTGACGAAGTCAATTGATATCAAACGGATTAAAAATCTTTCTACAACGTTTATGAGTATCAACAACGGCTAGAAGAAAATCTACAACGTCTATATTCATCTGGAAGTCTGCAAATAAAAGGAGCAACAATCAAAGAGTCGAGTAGTGCAGCCAATATCAAAGCATATTGATCATCATTCATATTGTTCTATATTTTGCTCTCAAATTGCTCTTAGCTTGTCCTTAATTCTAGTCAGTTGTACTGAGTTATACTTTAATTTTCTATCATTGTTATTGTGAGTTGAGTGATTAGTGGAGAATCACTTGTGTGGTAGGATTTGTGCCGGAAAACAAATTGGATTGTGAGGTGTAGCTTGAGCCGGAAATCAAGTGGGTTGTAAAAAGTTCACACTGAACTAAAAAGTATGTAGTAAAGTGGTTTGCCAAATCCTAAGTGAGAGCTTAGGTAGAGGACGTAGGTCTTAGCACCGAACCTCTATAAAAACAGTGTTTGATTTTCTTCCATATCCTTTTTATTTAATTTATTTGATTGTTCGTGTGAATTAACTCATTATTTTTTGTAGAATTTTTCGAAAAAAGTTTCGACGATCTATTCAACCCCCCTTCTAGATCGCTCTCATAAAATACAAATAGTCGATATTTTTATTTTTATTAAATTTTAAATTTAAATAAATAAATAAATAAATATTTAGCAATTTTTAATTAAAATTTAAATTTTTCGAGCATATTTTAATCGGATTAAATCGAGTTTAATTTTTAAAATATTTATTTTTATGATTAATGGTAATTAAACTAAAAATTATCAAATATTCTCTTGATAGATATTTTTTAAGATATGATTTTATTTTATCTGTGATCTTTTTAACTTTTTAAATAAAAATAAATGAACTATATTTTATGATTATATTACGGGGGTGCTTGATTAATGAGTTTGGGAAGAAAGAAATGAGAAAGGAATGAAACCTGGCTTAGGACAATACTCCATACCCCAATATAATATGTTCATTATAATTTTTTTTATCATTTCCTTCCTGAAAATGTCTGGGTCAAAATATTGGTTTTAAATTCAGTTCAAAATTAGTGGATGCTGCCAAGGGAAGTGGTGATGCCATACTCAAAAATGAAGAAACTCATATGGCATAGGCAAATAGAACTATTGCACATTTTCGTTAATCCATGAACAAGATATATATGGACACAGACTCGTGGAGCCATATATCTCGATGGAGTACGGTAGGGATAGAAGGAATTTTCGGTAGAGCGGTGAAATGCATATAGATCAGAAAGAACACCAACGGCAAAAACATTCTGTTGGGTTGACACTGACATTGAGAGATGAAAGTTAGGGGAGCGAATGACATTAGATACTCCAGTAGTTCTAGCCGCAACCGATTGATACTGAGTGAACCAAACACACCGTAAGTGTTATATAACACCATATTTAATCACGATTGTATTATGTATAATATGATTTTAGTTGCACAACTTAAAACTTAAAAATCCAGATGAATACAATAATACACACCCGAGTTCAGACAAATTACAAAGAGTTGCATTCACTTGAAGGGAAGTCCCATGTCAGGAAGGATTTGGTGAAACCCATAGCGGTCTAGAATCTAAGCTGCGAGAAGAAGAAGGCAACGTTTCCAAACTCTCATCCTCCAACTTAAAAATGCCCATATCACGTTCCCCATAATAGCTGTTCTCAGAGTAATCATCTGTGTAATAGATTCGATCTCCCAAACATCCTGAGAAATCCGAAGCTTGTAAAGACAAAGAACAGTTTTGCCCAATAAACAACATAGAATCACCCAAGTTCCTAATCCTCTCCCACTCTGATTCCCTCCAATTTAGCCTAAACACCTCAAACCTCCTCGTTTTGTAGCCCAAATGCTCTGGAATCTCAGCTACATCATCCAAATCCATCTCCACATCGATGTATCTCGTAACAAGCAACAGTTCTGGTCCGGACCCGACCAAGTACTGCAAATCGCCGCCTAATTGCGGCGTCATAACGAGAAACGACACCGTAGGTGAATCACCGGCCACATCACACACGACTGTTTGACCGAACTTGTTCACCGCATAAAACAACCCGTTAAAGTACACAACATCTTCGCTATAACCAGGGACAGTTTCCAGAATTGCCCATGACTGGTCTCCGTGTTTACAGTAAGCTAATTCGGAGGAGTGAAGAATTGCCATAGCCGCGAAACGATTGCGTTTAGGGCTTGAAGATAACACCACTTTCTTAATGAACCAATCACGCATGTGCCTTAAACTCACCGTTTCTGGCCTTTCGCGGTCAATGAAACCTCTCACGGTCACGTACTCTCTCCCGACATTGGAGTAACTAAACGCGATGACGTTTGGGAAGGTTGAAACAGGAGGCAAATAAACCTTCTCACGCGTGATTGGGTTCACGAGAACGATTGTGGGTGAATCGTCGAGGATCGTGAGCCAACCGTGAGAAGAACCGCAGAGGCGTTTGTTGTGAGAAGCTTCTGGAAGGTTCAGGAAGTGGAATTTGCCTGAGGAGAGATTATAGAGGGCTCGGCGAGATGGGTTCGGTTGCCTTTGGGGAAACATGAGCCATGGGAGCTGAGGCGGGAGGTGGTCGGGGCATTTGATGGTTGAGTGCCGCCATGTACGGCACACGCTGCGGAGGCGGATGTAATCGGCGTAGATTGTTAGGCGTTTGGCGATGGTTTCTACAATCTCCGGTGGGAGTTGCGTCCAGTCGACGTCCATTTTTGGTTGAATTGAACATTCTAAAGGAGAAGAGTTAATAGTTATAACCAAGAATGGTCAATAATGGTCAATTGTTCAATTCAATCTGAGCCGTCCGATTGATTTTTGGTCGACGAGTTCTAGGAATGCATATACAAGACACTGCATCAATATCAAATTAGTAAAAACTATATCTAACTTTACTAAATGCTACCTAATTGTGAATTTAAAATTGACGTCACGAGTGTTGATACAGTAATGGAACTTCGTTATAGTTATTATATTCAGGAAGGACTTTGCTTATATGAAAGGAAGTCCAAAGGCCCTCCCAGCAAGTTGTGAAACAGAGACATGTTCTTTTCTGGGTTTAACCACTTCAAAAATCTAACAATGGCGGATTTCTCCAATAACCGATACCTTAGCAATCTACTACCAAAGTATTTTCATGGAAACAAAATAAAACACAACGTGTTACCTCTTCAGACACATGGAAAACCAATATACATAGGAGGAACATGGAACAAGGGTTGGCACATGATGCTTGAAGAGACCTCGGAGATCACTCTTTTGAACATTAACACTGGAGTCAAAATTCAACTTCCAGAAATCTCGAACAGAGCTCCTTCACCCGATCGTAAAGTGCAGAATGGAATTGTTCATAAAGCTGACCTATCTTCGCAACCGGACACCGACACGGACAACAGGACTGCTATGGTTATTTACGGAGACTCGAAAGAATTGGCATACTATAAAGCAGGTGGTGAAACGTGGACTTTACTACAAGAAGCTGGAACAATGTACGATGATGTTGTGCTCCATGAAGGAAAGTTCTTCGCTGTTGATGAGTTTGGGACAGTGGTATTCTGTGAGGTGAAATCCTCGCATACTGTATGGCAACGTAAAATAGTTTGTTGAAACAAGTCTTGATCTTTTCCTTTTCTTAGGCACCTGACTATCAAATAAGGTTTACTTGATTGGATTTGATAATAATTCTGCCAATAGTTGTATGCTTAGCATAAAATATATAACTACAGGGGAAACAATTCAGATATTGATAATTGCTTCGTCGAATTCAGCTCGTGATAGTTCAAGGAAGTACAATGTTTGACAAACAGACCAGAACAACAACACAGGGTCAATATTACCACAAGTGTTGTTTACGAGATCGTATTCTCTTCGGCGTCACCATTTTCTAAGCCATTCGTAGTGCTTACCAGCAAATCAGGATAGTTTCGATAATTAAGAGAGTGCAACCACAAGGCAACTACTCCTTCCTTATGTTCTGTTGAAGCAATGTGAGAGTATATATGCTTTATCTTGAATTCCTCTGCCTCTTGTGCATAATCTTTCATTGAAAGTTCTTCATGACTATCCTTCCATTTTTTATTATATGATGCAAAAAGGCACTCGTCCAAGTACAGTCCGACCTCTGGAGCAGTAGGCACATTTATGTTAACGTCCCTACAAGTTTATAAACCACAAAGATTAAGATTAGACTAACAAATTTTGATCACAGAACGCAAAGTATTGAAAGAACATAGTGGCATGTTCTTACTTTTGAAAGGCAGTTTCTAATATCGATTCAGGTGCACAATTCCTCATAATTGCCACAGCAAGTCCTATCATCTTACGAATTTGATGAAGCATGAAGCTCTGCCCTACAACCTCACACTTCACAAACTCGATACCTTCAACGTTAATCATCGTGTTTGCATCAAACGAAATGATGTATCGACGAGCAGATGGATCTTCAGCCTTGGTTCTGGTGGTAAAGTTATGGAAGTTATGACTCCCCACATAAAAATTCAATATCCTATTGAACCTCTCCTTCTCTTCCTCTCCGTAACTGAATCCATTCCGTTTCTCTTCCTCGTTAATTTTCTCACCATCAACAGTCTTCAAATTCTCTGCAGAATCTGATTCTTTCTTATCATGATTAGAGCTATCCACGTTCACTATAGAAACCTCTTCTCTACTGTGACTTTCTGTATCAGATTGCAATACTGAAGATTTTGTTTCAATCCCATCATGTTCAGAGCCCTCAGATTCCCTTATAGATTCACTATTCAAATTATCACTAATAACATTCTCTGTAACACACGCATCTCCATTGTTCGACGAAATGTCTACTGATTTCGGCTCGAAACTACGCTTACCTACTGCTCCAACAACTTTACGTCCTCTTTCCGAACACTCCAAGCACTTGACAAGCTCCTTACCAGACCCCAAACTAGCGAGAACACTCTCTCTATCACGATGCGAGCAAGGATCAAGAGCAAAAACAGGAAGCAAATACACGTACCTCCTTCGGTCGCAGAACTTCTTAGCGTTATACGACCCAGTCACGCGCTTGTACCCAAAGATCCTAATTTGATAGGGTAAGAACGAATTCAACCGCTCCACGAGTCCGGGAGGGTCGATGTAGAACCGACCCGAAACGACCTGACCCACGGCACTGACCCCTTTATCAGTTCGAGCAGAGCGAGCCCAGTCATAACGCTTGGGGTTGCCGCGGTCGTGCTCCGGCACGGCGCCGGAGTGAAAGAGGGCCTCTTCGAGGTCGCCTTCAATGGTTTTGGCGCCAGGGTTCTTTTGCATTCCTTGGTAACCCACGCCACAGTACGCGAAGAAAATAGCGATCTTGCGGCGTTTGTATCTCTGTTTCTTGGTGGTGCTGGTCGGGTCGCAAGGCTCCTCGTCGGAGGTTGTCGTGGACATTTTGGGTCGTTTGATGTCTGGTTCTTGTTGGGTTGGTGGGGTTTTCTCTCCTGGGGTTTCCATTTTCAATGGCGCGAACAGAGGAATGACCCCATCAAGGTTCTGAGCTTTCTGGGTCTAACGTGATTCGTCGTGATTTGTGGGTAACCTCCGATACAACCCTAGAAAAACAGTTAACGAGTGTGAGTGTGTGAGTTTGGGTTTTCATTTTAGGACCAAAAGGCTTGGGCTTTGTTTACACCGAAGGGCCTAATAAAAGATTCTCTTGAACCAAAAATGCTTCCATAGATTGACAGTAGGACGAGTCAGGAGTCAGGACAGGCACGTCAGGTCGCCTGTTAGAATTCTTCAGGACCAGTCAAAATCTCTACTCCACCTTCGTCATCATCGTCATGGTAGAAAAGTAATGTTTTAAATACCATTCAAAAAATTAAATAGATATAATAAAAACTTGAAAAATCAGTAACTATCATAAAATTAATATATAATAAAATTAAAATAAATTCAAGAAATAAATTATCTTTATTTATCAAGAAGTTGAAACTTAATTGAAGAGGAGGCTTTTAATAAAAATTAACTATTTTATTGAGTTTTATAAAAATTAGTTAATTTACAAAAGTAGAGGGAGAGCCTTATAGTAATTGATAAAAGTTGCTCATTTATGACCGTGTATAAAGTGTGTTTTGACAAAAATTGACGAAATTATTAATAAATTGATTGATTTTTTATAAAAATAATTATTAAAAAAATAACTATTTTATTGTGTTTTATAAAAATTAGTTAATTTACAAAAATTGAAAAGGGGCTTTGTAGTATTTCATAAAAGTAGCTCCTTTGTGACCTATGCACAAATTGCGTTTTGACAAAAATTAATGAACTAATTAATAAATTGATTAATTTTTAATAAAAATAATTATTAAGAAAAATTAAGTCTAAAAATTGAATCTTAAAAAAAATTAGATATGAATGAAGTGAATTTGCTCAATTTTTTGCTTTTAATAATTGTAAAAAGTGTTAGGAATATCTGTTGAATCTCTGAGGGAGTCTATTTGACCTCAATCAAAAATTTGGCCTTGATGAGATTGTCTACGTATTTTTTCAAATTGTCCAAGTAAAAAGATACTCACATATAAGGCGAGTGTTAAGAATACCCATATGTGAGTGTCCTATATTAAAAAAGATGAGAAAGAAGACTAACATATAAGTTTAGTGAGCTGCTCCACCTATTGCCAATTAATTTTAGATTAAAATCTCAATTAAATTTATATGTGATCTAACTTTCCTTCTTACGTGAGCTTACGCGACATTTGCAAATTTAACAAAAAGTCTCTATGAGATTTTTGAGATATGAATCTCCTTCGACATTGGAAATGTTTTAATTAAAAAGCATAACTTTAATTTAAGTTTTGGAAAGCGTGGATCATTTTGAAGCAACCAGAAACAAGAAAAGATTTTGGGTCAAGAGCAAAGCAGGACTGGACAGCACAAAACGACGATACTCACTTAGCGCAGATTGGTAATAATGGAAGTCACTAGCACTACGCTACACAGTATCACATACATACTTGCATGAGACAGATGTGCATTAACATGAAAAAGTGATAGTGAGTGAGCACATGAAAGTTGAGCTGGAAAGGTGCTTCCTTCTTCTCTTCTCTCTATCACATCATAACCAAAACCCAACCGTCGTCATCGCTGTCATCATTTATTCTTTGAAACTTCAACAAATAGACATCTTCTCCCCATATCCTGCCTCATCTCTCACCAATAACGAGACATGACATGTTTGTCTCGATACAATAGGAATGGTTCAATAGCTATGAAAAAAAGCAGTGATGGTGGGCAGTGATTTAAAAATCGGACTGAAGTGATCAGTTAGACCGAAGAATCGACGACATAGAGTATGAAATGGTCTGATTTAACTTTTACTTTTGTTGTGAGTTGTTGATCTGTTTATTTTACGATCGAAGCGATAAAAATTGCTGAATTAGTGAAAAAAAAAATAATCAATTTATTTAAAATATCTTGATTTTGATGATTTTTTACGTTATGTTGGTGAACTTAAAAAAAACTTGTATATTTTGAAATTTGAAAGTTTAAGTTAAATTTACAATTAGATAAATAATTAAATAGTATGTTTAAAAATTATCTTATATATATAATATATAAAATAAAAATTTATATATTTATTATTCACTTATTCTATCACGATTGAATTTCGATTGAACCATTGACCCTTGAATCAGTTGCTTCTCCGATTCAGTTACCGGTCCGGTTTTTAAAACATTGATAGTTGGTTATATATTATTATTACAGGGATAATATTATAATATTTAATTTTCAGTTATTGCTTTATATCATTCAATTAGAAATGTCAATCATATTTTAGTGTTATTTTCTTTATTTTTTAAATCTTTTTTTATAATTGAATATAATTAATTAAAATAATATTACAATATAATTAATTAATTATAACATAATTAATTAATTTTTAATTAATTATATATTTCTTTTTTAGTAATTAAATATAATTAATTAAAATATATTAAAATTTGATATAAAATAAAAATTTAACAAACTTTTATTTTTTTAATATTTTTAGCGAACCAACCATTATCAATTTTAATGGTAATCATTCTTTTATTCTATCATACCATTATAATTATAATGATTATATTCATTCTTATTCATTTTTTCATTAACCAATTTGAACCAAGCCTTCTCCAAGTCGTTTATATATATATATATAGATATTTTAGGCATTTTATTATCATGAGCGTGGATACAAAGAATAATTAATGGTATCAATTCTATTTATTTAATTTTAAAATTTTAAAATATTCATTTTTATCTGATTTTTAAATTTTAAATTTAATTTATTTTAATAAGTTTTGTTATTAAAAACTGATTAATTGATCATTCAATTTTTATTAATTGACAAGTCTTTATAAACTAATATCAATTAATTAATATTTTTATTTAACAATATCTTTTTAATTAAACGTCCAATTCTTCGATTAATAAGTTTAATATCTTTTAATCATATTTCAAATTTCTTAATTTTATTAATTTTTTGAATTAGTTTTATGATAGTTTAATACCGGTTGAAACTTTTAAACTTTAAATCTTTTGTCTTACCGATTTAACTTCTGATCTAGTTTTCAAAACACTGATAATAATTTGAACTTAGATAACTTCTTAATAATTATATTTAAATAACTTAAATTTTAAATTAGATATAAGTTTGAGAATTATTTTAAAGCTTAAAGAAATTCTGATCTCAAATTAATATTATTTAGATCACTCTATTTTACAGTTAAAGGCTCACTCAAAATATACTTTGAAGGTGTAACGTTGTTACTATTTTTAAATATAAATAAAGATAATAAATTGATTGACCGTAAATAAATATTAGCTTTCATTGAATTGATTTAATTCAAATCTCATATTTAAAATTCCATTTAGTTTCAAATTTTTATAATTTAAGAATGTCACCAATCTGATCTAATCTTTTACTATTTTTATAATTTAATATTATTTATTTATATATTTATAAAAAATACTTAATAATTTAAAATTTAAATAACTTATTTAATTTAAGTGATAAAAAATACACTTTTAGAAGAAAATATACCTTTTTGTTTCCAATATCAAGTGTCGAGTAGTTAAACCTAATCACTAAAAGCTACTTAGGAGTTCCCCCCACTTACAAGGCAAAAGCAAAATAAATATTATTCTGTTTTTGGGTATCATTTCTCTACCTAGTACATACCCTACAACATAATCAAGCTCACATCTGTGTGTTCTACGTGACCTTAATGGACAAGGTCACAATATGTCGCTCATTGACAATATAACCAAATGTATAAGAAAAAGAAAAGGCCAACTTTATAAAATAATTTCCACGGTTTGGCTTTCTTTTTCTCTAGGCAAAAGTGTCTCATCATTTCTATAAATATTGCAATTCATTTTATCATTTGATATTCTAATTCATATTTAATGTTTCTATACCTTTCAATATAGTATTTATCGAAAATATTAAAAATATGCACCAACTAAAAAAATAAATGTTGGGAAGTATGATATCGTCGTTTTTCAAAGTCTCTATTGAGTTTAATGTAATTAAATATTTTTATAATTTACAAGTTAATTGAATATATCTTTTAAAGTTTTAGTTATTGAATTATTATTTTTATCAATTCAATCATTTTTTCATTAAAGGGAAACTAATGAAAACAGATTACAAAACGAGTCTGGAGAAACAGGTCCCCGACTGATCCTCTAATAGGATATAATGGCACCTGATAGGTGTAGTAGCAAAATAAGTGACACCGGTTTCATAATGTTCTACGTAGGTAGCAAGCCAGTCAGCACATTTATTGTTCTTTCGGTATATATGTCGATGAATAACAGTCTAGCTCCGGGTGAACAGTTCATGAATACACATTACGATGGGGTTGAGGACCGATGAGCGATTGTCTGAGGAAGAGAGGATATTGTGCAATGCGAGAGAGTGCACTTCCAGTTCGATCCGACGGAAGCCTAGGTTTCAAGCGATCGAAAGTCCTGTAAATACTCCCCAGAGTTTTGTCGACAACGATGTGCACCAGCCTAGATTCTGAGTGAACCCGCCAAGCCAATTGCTTGCACTATCTCGTATAAGGCCACCTGCTGTAGCCGAGAACTGGGAGCGATTGCACGCGTCATGTGTTATATTTGGACATATTGTAACCAATGATTAAAAATTTTAACTAACACGGCCGGTTTGATTTTATTTTTTTTAGTTCGAATTACTTTAATAAATCTTGTTATTAAAAATCAGTCAATTTATTAATTAATCGGTTAATTTTAGTAATTTAATAACCTATTATAAAATTAAATTAAATAATTAATTTCATCTAAAAATCTCTTTTTTAAATTAAACTTCAAATTTTTGATAGATAAGGACAAATTCTTTTAATCATATTTCAAATTATATACTTTTATTTAATCTTCAACAATTGTATAACCGCTTAATACCAGTTGTACCTTTAAAATCTTAAACCTTTTATTCTACTGGTTCAATTTCCAAAACGTTGATTCTAGCAATCAAAATAAATCATGTAAAGAAAATAAATTTAAATTTCGTAAATACAATTCAAGATAAATTAAACCTTTTTCTATATTAATTTAAAAGAATATCTATTAAAATAGAGTTTTATTTTATTAATTTAAAATTTTAAAATTGTAACGACACGTGTACAATTGACCATACATATC
>JAOSBL010000006.1:592068-605478 GCA_027568915.1 Erythroxylum roraimae | reverse complement strand
TTAAATGTCTCAATGAGATCTTTGTAATGATATATTTTGTGTAAAGTAATAAATATGTTAACTTTAGTTACAAAGCAAATTATGTAAATAAATCAATTTGAGAAGAGGACATAAAAGGAAAATGCTAAAAAGTAAAGGGATAAAGTTGTCTTTTTGTACTTTTGGTGCAATAAATAGTAACACACTTTGGTGTGTTGGTGTGTTACTATTCATTGCACCATTTTAATGTGTACTTTTGGTGTCTTGGTTGGAGTGGATTTTTTGCATTGGTGTTTTGGTGCCTTGGTTGGAGATGCCCTAAGGTAAAACAAAGCTAAACAAAGTAGTAGCATTTTACATTTCGTTTTTCAGTTAAAGCATAGGTTTACTTGTAATTTAACTCAATATGGAGACCAAGTTTGTAATATAAGTAACTGCTTTGCTACTGTATATAAACAAGTAAATCATGAATAACAAAGTAGCGAGTGATATTGGTTTTCTACACAAGATTAGAGCAGGAAAGAGTTTCGTGAAATTTCTTTTACCCTATAACCATTTTCTTCTTGACTTAAACATTAATGGCTGAAGATATGAGAGAGCCAAATTCAATGCAACTTCAAAGGTCTGATCACCCAGAAATGATTTTGGTCACTATTTAACTAAATGGAAACGATTATCTATCGTGGAACATAGCCATGAAAATAGCGTTAGGAGCTAAGCTAAAGCTTAGCTTTATCAATGGAAGATATGAGAAGCCACACGATGAATTGCCAAATTCTAAGCATTAGTGCAAAGTGGATTGCTTGGTGATTTCGTGCATCTTAAATTCAATTTCGAAAGATATTGTTAAAACGTTTTTGTACACAACTTTAGCAAAGAAATTATGGAAAGAATTGGAGGAAAGATATGGAGAATGTAATGGTCCATTGATGGAGCATGCAATGGTCCATTACTATACCAGATTCAACGAGAGATAAGTTTAATGTCTTAAGGAAATTTATCTGTAGCTAACTATTTTACAAGATTGAAGTTATCGGATGAACTAACATGCTTAAAACCACTTCCTCAATGTAAATGTGGAGTAGGGAAACAAATTGATAAATTTGAATCTAAAAACAAGTTAATTTAGTTTTTGATGGGATTGAATGAGATTTACGATAGTGTGAGAAATCAAATTTTGATTATGAATTCATAGCCTAGTGTAAATAAAGCATATTCAATATGTTGAGAGTTGAGAAATTGAAAGAAGTAAGCATCAGTTTCACAGATGCAGTAGAAAATGCAATAATGATCAAATCATAAGGAAATAAAAAAAGGAAAAGGTGCAGGGAAATCAACAACTAAGAGAAAAGAATCAATTGATAAATTGAAATTACACTGTGATTATTGTAACATGGATAGACATACGAAAGAAACTTGTTTTAAAATTCCTGACTATCCAGAATAGTTTAAGGATTTGAAGGAAAAGAAGAACAAAGAAGACAAGATGTATGTGAATTTGGTTAACAAAATAGATGAAGCACATGGAACATTTTAGGATGGAAACTAGAAATCAAATGTTTCATTTATGATACAAGAGGAGATTGACAAGTTCTTCAAAGGGAAAGGGAAAGGAAAAGTGGGGGATGAAAAAAGTGGGGGCTGAACAACATGCAGTGAATTTCTCACATATTGATGATTTTGCAAGTATGACTCTCAACCACATTTTTAATTCACTGGAGTTACTAAAGTTTGGTTCTTGGATAGTTGACACAGGAGCCTCAAACCACATGTTTGTAACCTTGAAATTGATGAAAGGCTCGATTGTTGTGACTGATTTTACACCTGTTCATCTACCAGATGGATCCATTAAGCTTGTTCATCACATAGGTGATGTTCAGTTAAATGAACGAATAACCTTGATTGATTGCTTACACATTCCTTCTTTCAAATTCAGTCTCTTATCTGTCAATAAACTCACCATCACAGCCTATGTGAAATTTAACTTCCAACCCTTTTTTTTTTCATCTCCACACACACCACCAATATATCCTTATTTTACCTCATCACACTTATATCTTACATACATGTCATTTTTGGCAAATATAACAGATGAGCATTTTTGGCAAATATATTAAGGAACCAAGACCATATTCTCAAGCTAGAACAGATGAGCATTGGTAGAGAGCGATGAAGGATGAGTTGGAAGCCTTAGAAAAAAATCAAACCTGGAAGCTAACTGATTTACCTCTTAACAAGCGAGCAATAGATTATAAGTGGGTATACAAAGTTAAATACAAGAATGATGGTACTGTGGATAGATTTAAGGCTCGTTTAGTAGCAAAAAGTTTTCATTAAGTTAAAATCAATTGGATATCATCAATGCATTTTTACATGACTTTCTAGATAAAGAGATTTATTTGGAATCTCCACCAGGTTATACAAAAGCATTTGATGGCAAGATTTACAGATTAAGAAAATCATTGTATGGCCTCAAATAGGCGTCGAGACAGTGGAATCGAGAATTTTCTCAACATCTTCATTAGTTTGGTTTTCAACAATCTACTTATGATAATTGTTTACATGTCAAAGGAACGGGTCAAAGTCTTTTAGCTCTAATCTTTTATGTAGATGATATTCTTTTTACAGGTGCTTCAGAAGATGATATTTCTGCTATCAAACAATTTCTATATCAACAGTTTACTATCGAGGATTTAGGCTCTGCAAAATACTTGATTGGCTTGGAGATTGCTTGTCATCTAAAGGATTTTATATTAATCAGAGAAAATATATTCTTGATATTTTGGAAGATGTTGATCTAGCAGGTGCAAAGGCTAAACAAACTCCCCTTCCAAAGTCATATAAATTTCTGGTTGAAAATGCTCCATTACTTACAAATTCAGTGTCATATCAAAGGTTGGTTGGTCGTTTTTATAGTTGGGATTTACTCACCCTGATATTACGCATTAAGTCTAACAATTAAGCCAATATGTTCAATCTCCTACTATTGTTTATTAGAAAGCTGCTTTACATATTTTAAAGTATCTGAAAGGATGTCCTTCAAAGGGTTTATTTTATCCTCCATCATCTTCTTTCAATCTCACTGCATATTGTGATGCAGATTTGGCAACTTGCCATGTTACCCAACGCTCTCTGACAGGTTATTATGTTTTTCTTAGTTCTTCTTTGATTTCTTGGAAAACAAAGAAACAACCTACAGTCTCCAAATCTTTGGTAGAAGTTGAATATCCCAGCATGGAAGCTACAATTTGTGAATTACAGTGGATTACTTATCTTTTACGAGATTTTTAGATTTCTACTCTCAGACTAATCTCTTTGTATTGTGATAATCAAGCAGCTTTATCTATTACTGCTAATCCCTTTTTTATGAACGAACGAAGCATTTGAAAATTGATTGTCTGTTTTACAATCTACTGTCCAAGTTGAGTTTGTGTGATTGCACCAACTTTCAATTTGAGAAGTTGCGGCATATAAAACAGAAGCTAAAATAGAGCTGAGCAGAGAAGTAACAGTTTACATTTCGTTTTTTAGTTACAACATAGGTTTACTTGTAATTTAACTCAATATGGAGACCAAGTTTGTAATACAAGTAACTGTTTTTGCCTCGCTCACTCTCGAATGTTCGGAGAACGGTTTCCATTTTTGCTTCTACCATTACATTAACTCTGTAAATACCATTGATCTTTGGTATTAAAGATTGGGACATCTGACTATAACTGTAATGAAGCATTTGAATGGAATAAATGATCTTTTTACTCAAAAGAGATATCCACTTGAAATTTGACATTTGTCCAAACAAAGTAGATAACATTTCCAAACCAGTACCATTCATTCAATTGAATGTTTTGAACTTGTTCATACTAATTTGTGGGGTCCTTACAAACACGCTTTAATAATGGAAACCATTATGTTTTGACCATTGTGGATGATTTTAGCATATATATGTGTCTTTTTTGCTTAAACACAAACACCAAACTGTTCAAACACTTCAAACCTTCTTCAACCTTGTCAAAAACCAATTCTATACATCTATTAAAATCATGAGAACAAACCATGGTACAGAGTTTTTTGGGACATTTGTTGGAAGTTGCTTTGATGTTTCAATAATCTGTTTCTATTCATTTTTTGGGTGAAGCCATTCTTACAACCACCTATATCATAAATAAAGTTCCTTTATTAACTATTTCCTGAAAAACCCCTTATCAAATCTTGTTTCACAAAGAACCAGGTTGTTCTTTTCTCAAAATCTTTGACTGTTTATGTTTTGCCTCAAATACATTTCCTCACAAAGATAAGATTGAACAAAGAGCTTTCAAAGCTATTTTCATAGGTTATTCAGTTGGACAAAAGGCGTATAAGGTGTATGATTTGGAATTACAAAAGATTGTTATTTTCAGGGATGTCATCTTTTATGAAAATGTTTTTCCATATCAACATATTGTTGCAGATGATACTAGTATTCCTTTACCTATAATTTGCCCATATTCAATGATCCAATCACCCATTTTCATCATTTCCCTTCTATCGATGTTTCTCAAACTAATCTTGTTTATATTTCTACACCTGATGGTTCCTTACACCATAAAACACCCACTCATACTAAAAATCCACATTTGCCAACAACAATTGACAAACTTCTTGTCAGAAAAAGCGTCGGAGCAAAGCAACAACCCCTGTGGATGAAAGATTTTACTTCCAATTCAGTACAATCTTCTTCGTCTTTTAAATCTATTGTGAGCGCTCATTAGTCATCTCCACACACACCACCGACATATCCTCATTTTATTTCATCACACTTATCTCCTACATACATGTCATTTTTGGCAAATATGTTAACTATTAATTAACCAAGCTCATATTCTCAAGCTAGAACAGATGAGTATTGGCAGAGAGCGAAGAAGGATGAGTTGGAAGCCTTTGAAAAAAATAAGGCATGAGAGCTAATTGATTTACCTCCTAATAAGCGAGCAATTGGCTATAAGTGGGTATACAAAGTTAAATGCAAGAATGATGGTATTGTGGATAGATTCAAGGCTCGTTTAGTAACAAAAGGTTTTCATCAAGTTGAAGGAAAAGATTACTATAACAGTTTTTCACTTGTTGGTAAAGTAGTGACAATCAGAACATTTCTTGCTATGGCAGTAGCAAAGGCGTGACATTTGTATCAATTGGATGTCAGCAATGCATTTTTACGTGGCTTTTCAGATGAAGAGATTTATATGGAATCTCTACCAAGTTATACAAAAGCATCTGATATGGAGACCAAGTTTACTGGTTAGAACATAGGTTACTTATTATTTAAGTCAATATGGAGACCAAGTTTGTAATATAAGTAACTGTTTTACCGTTATATATAAACACGTAAATCATGAATAACAATTTAATGATATTGGATTTCTACAATTAGGCATGATTTTAAATTCGTCGTAATGTGTTTGAGTTTAAGTTACAATATGTAGCGAATGTGGTTTTTTTATTGTAAATATGATCATAATTATAATTGTGTTGTTCATAATAATATTTATTATTTGCAATTGAAATATAATTACATTTCATAATTTAAAAATCTTCCTTCTATTTTTGACTTAGATTTATAGAAATTTTAAAAGGATAGATATTAAATTAAAAAATTTAAAAAGTATGACATTAAATTTAAAACATTTTAAAGTATAATATCAAATATTAAAAGTTTATATCTCTAAATTTTTTCTTTTAAATTTTAATATAGGAATAAGGTTTTTTAAGAAGTGAAATTGAAGAATTTTGCAAGCATAGGAGAGATTATCGTTTTGAAAGGGGGAAAAATACATATTTATTTAAAGATTTATAGAATTAATTTATTTTTAAAGTGATTTATTTTAAATATGTAACAAATTAAATTTATATTAAATATGCATTTAAAAAAGAATTATAAAAAGAAAATAACAAACTTTGTGATTCATGTAATCCATAGAAACACGATCAAAATTTCAAAATTGAAATTAACCAACCAAAAATCGATATTATGAAAAAAAGGTGAGCTTGACCACACTAAAGTTTATGGGATCTTCTAACGCAGGTGTTTGGATCTTCTGTTACTATTAGCCTGTTGTAACTCTATTTTTGTCCAATATGTTGTACATTTAGATATAAAATAACATTGGTTTGGGATAAAATAGGGTTAAAATATGCTAATGAGAACGTATTAATATATTTATAGCAAAATGCGGCCTGACCGGAGCCCTAGGCGCCAAACAACAAACTTAGAAACTCCGAATATAAACTCGGACTAGCCCTCATTTAAATCACTGTCTATTATTTTTGCCTCGCTTCACTCTCGAATGTTCGGAGAACGGTTTCCATTTTTGCTTCTATTTCAAACTTTTAGCATCCTATCGCTCGCCGTGATGATCTCGTCGCCGTTGATAATCATGGAGTAAAGATCGCAGATCGTTATGAATGGTAATGAGATCTTCTTGTTTCAGTTGACTCGCATTGCGTTTGTGAGGTTCATATGCTGTTTTTTTTTTAATGTAAAGAACTGACGAATCTTTAATCAAATTGTCGAGTTCTAGTTTCTGTTTTGTGTTCGACTAACTTAGGCTATTAGATGATTTTCGATCAAATTTCGCCCTTCGAGTTCTCCTTTTCTCAATCGATGAAAATGCTTAGTTCTTTCGATTAGCTTACGTTAACGGTGATTTTTCACCAAAACGCCGAGTTTTGATTATTCTTTTTTTTTTGTTCGATGCACTTACAGATGTTTTTACGATAAAAATATCGAGATCTAGTTCTCCGATGTTCATTCTATTAGATTGCATTAACATGTATTTTTATGAAAATGTCGAGTTCAATTGTGCGTGCTTTGTTCGATTCGCTCACACTAACATATGATCTATAGGTGAAAATTTCGAGTTTCATTCTGCATTTTTCGTTCGATTTGCTTATACGAACAGTTGATCTTGTTTTTGAATTTTAGTTTTGCGTTTTTCGTTGGATCGGATTTTGCTAGAGTAAACATAGCTTAGTTTCTTGTCCTGGTTGGTCAGAGATCCAATCGGCGAATAAGTCAAAGAGTTTGCTGAGCTAGTCGGTGTTGAATTTACGCCACGCCGTGTCTACTTTCATGGCACTGACCTCCAAGCTGCCGAGGTCCTATTTCAGGCTGGTGATCTAAACTTGTATCATTTTTGTTATGTATGATTTTTATTTCTTTCAGTGTGTTTTGGGTCCTGTTTGTTTCAGTATAGTTTGGATGGAGAGCCAGAGGATTGCTTGATCAAAATGCGCTTAGTGAGGATGCAAAATACCTACCTTGCGGGCTTAGTTTGATGTAATTAGGTGACGATCAAAGTTATGCGGATTGAGGATAAGAAAATGGAGGCGGACACTATATCATGGGTGAGTTATTCTGGCTACATTATGATCCCGGTTGAGCGAAAATTTTTGTCTTGATAGATATGATGATTATTTGAAAATGAATTGCATGCATTTTACTCTTTTTGTGGAGTCATGTTAAAAGGTCACGAGTACTCCCACCATTAAATTTGTCTACGTATATCTTTAGTTCGCTTCTTCCCTCTCTCATCTGTCTCTAGATTCTGTTCTCCACTTGACTTGATTGAACTTTTCCTGACATTCGCAGTAGTGGAGAATATTGCAAGGAATGGCATAAAGCAAGCTCACTTCAAAAAACAGAATTGCTTTGATGATTTCATTTCTGCCGCTGACTACCCTGTATCTACTGGCTATACCTAGCCAAGTACGTTCGCGTAGAAGGTGGAAACAATGGTGGGGATTGCGTAAATCAGGTAAAAAGTTATGACCTCTTTGCTTGAATTCATTTTCAGTTGCATCTCATACTGTTTTCATTGTTTGCTAGGCCTTCTATTGCTATTATAATCTGATAAATAATAAGAGATTATGTTTTCCAAAGAAATAAGCTGTTTGGAGAAAAACTAAGCATTTCTTCAGTTCTTTTTCAATTTTCGTACGCGAGAGTCATACGAGTTTTCTCACTTTATTTAATAACTAACAAAAAGCTTCAATAAGTCTGAACTTTTTAAATATTAATTTTCAGATTACAAACTTCGGTGTTAGTGACTTCATAATTCCTTCACAAAGCTTTGTTTAGGATATCAACCCTTCGATAATTGTGTAGTTCATCTTAGTGACAGTTTCTCAATCTTTTGAGTTGCTATTTTGGTTTCAATCATATCTGGACTTGAATTTTTAAATTTTTGAATTTTTATGAGAATTTTTCGGGCTATTTAAAACTGTTTTTTTTTAAGGTTCAATATCGGACATGTTTAGTTCAATTATGGTGAACTCGACTTTTGTTTTTGAAAAAATAAAAAGAATTGTATTAATGTTAGCATAGCTAGAAAATATCATTACAATGAGTCACTTAATTTGACAACAAAAGCAGAAACCTCGAAATAGAGTACATCAATTGATTGTCTTTTGTTTGTTGTTAGCAATAAAAATGACACTTAACCAATTTATTAGATTAACCTTGAACGTCACAGGACTTCAATGAGTCACTAGCCTTCAATGAGTTACTGACATGTATTTTGAAAAGTAGAAAAGTCGACCATTAGTAATTAAGTCGACCATTAGTAATTATTATCCAATTTACTAGATTAACTTTGAACGTCACTGGACTTCAATCAGTCACTAGACTTCAATCAGTTACTGACATGTATTTTGAAAAGTAGATAAGTCGATTAGTAATTATCTTCCACTTAGCCCTCAAAAATTATGGTTCATTTTGAATGTGTGGAATCTCTCATCGTGGATTGTTTAACTTAACCCTCTTGTAATCCATATGAAAATGATCATTTAAGGGGAATATCTTTTCTTTTTGATTTTCCTTCTTGTTGATTTTCTTTTGAGATCAGGGAATGCTCATGAAACTTTTCTTCTATGTCAACAAGTTCGTCATTAGTGAACTCGACATTAAACGTATCTTTATAGTCAATTTTTTACAAGTTCCCTTGAACCTTTTAGCTACGAACTTTCTGTATCGTATTTATCGAGAGTGCGGTTTTATGATGCATCAAGAATATCAGTTAGGAAATTGTAGGCTCTTTGTTTTAGTCTTGATCAGCAAGGTGATTTTCTTTTGTCAGAGCTTTAAACATTTTTTACAAATCGTCACTTTTATCTATGAATTTGAAAAGTAATAAAATATACAAGTACCAGTAAAACTGTAAAAGCATGTGGTGATTTCAGAATTGAGTGGTACTGAACTTCGAAGACTATTAAACATATGCAAGTGTCAGTAAAAAGTACGTGGTGATTTATGTACAAGTTATTTGAAATTAGATACTTTTTTGAAGTTAGAATTATATGCTTTTATTTGAAATTAATTTTTTTAAAGTTAGAATTATATGGTTTTACTTGAAATTAAAGTGATTTAAGTATTGTGTATAAGTTGCTTGGAATTAAATGTTCTTTCAAAGTTAGAATTATAAATGTTCTTATGAAGTTGGAATTATCTCCTTGGGAGTTTTGAGATGTAAAAATTAAATATTCAAAAAGGTGATATCAATTGGTTGATAAAATTTTCCAGTGACTAAAGAATAGCATTTGTGTTTCTTTTGATTAGGAAAGTGTTGGCTTTACGATTTTGTTTGAAAAACATAAGGTCGATTTGGAAACTTAGGTCTTCCTTAGTTTTGTTAATTAAAAACAGCTAGGATATTTAAATTAGGTGAACATATTCTCTTATTCAACATTTATGATTTTGTTATCGTAAAAAATTATCGTAAAAGTGAACTTAAGTGAATAATATAAAAAATCAAAATTCTCATAAAATTAAAATGAGAAAATAATTACATGAACATTGATTGAATTTAAAATTTTTTAATCTATCATCAGTGTGGAAGAAAACTAATTAATTGATTTCAAATTTTAGTACTTAGTATATGTTTCACAATTTTATACTTACAAATGGTAGAAAACTATTCAATTCGTAATGTTGTTATACTCTTGTGTAATTATTATCGAAATGCATTAACAAAATATTTATTTTATTAATAATTAAATAAAAATTTAAAATATGGTTTTGAATAATTAAAAATAATATTAAATTTGGGGGAATGTTTTCTGCGTAATTTAGTTTTCTAAAGTAAAAGTAAACACTTGAAATTAATTTTCACAGAAAATAGAATTTAGATAATAGTTTTTTTAGTTTAAAAGTACTGTTAACAAATTTATTTTCAAAACGATTAATAAATATTAATTTTTTGGTTTTGAAAATATTTTTAACTAATATAATTTTTATTAAAACAATTTAAATTTTAAGCTGTTTGTTAAACAAATAAAAAAATTTTACTTAAGCAATTTGAACTTGATATTTGTTAAACAAGTATAAACTTTTAACATTATGTTTTCTAAAATAAAAATTAAACACCTAAAATTACTTTTCATAGAAAATAAAAATTAAGATAATAATTTTTAAATTTCAAAATACTGTTAAAAAATTTATTATCAAAAATTAAAATTAATGATTTTCAGTATTGAAAATATTTTTAACTAAATATAATTTTTATTAAAAGCAATTTGAATTTAAGCTATTTGTTAAACGGATAAAAATTCTTGCCTAAGCAATTTGAACTCGAAGATATTTGTTAAACAGACATAAACTTTTAAACATTTGGTAATTTAGATCTGAAGATTAAAATTTTTTATTACATTGATAATAGATTTATGATTAAAAAAATCAGTTTATGATGACAAATTAGGGAAAAATTGAAGTTTTCGAAACAAAAAAAAAACAAGTAATAAACAATCTCCTTTATTTGTCAAATTTAAAAAATGAAAATCAGGCGACAACATGTCGACATATTTATGATTTTGAAATATAAATATATAATTGAGTTCAACTTTTTGATGTAAAATTCTCTAAAATAATTGAAACAAATAAAGATTGTTCACGAAAACTCTCTCTATCTCTCCCTCTACATGATTCAAATTATTCGATGTACAAAATAATCAGAATTCGTGTTTTTTAACAACTTTTGCAGCATTCCAGCAAAGCTTTTAACAGAGGAACGCCAAACGGCTGCTAAGCGTCGTTCTTTACCTTTCTAAGTTAGATCGCTGGCCTCCACCAGGACATATTGCCTGCATTCGAAATTTGGGTTTCGCCAAGGGACGAACAAAAGATGTGTAATAATATTATCAATAAAAATAATTAGAATTTCAAATATTAATAAAACAGAAGGTCTAATTAATATATTATACAATAGTTTTGTAGATAATATTAATACTCCAATTTTAAAAATTAATTACATTTTATGACTGCAAATTAAAAGCATTGTAAATTATAGTTTTTACAGGTATTAATAATTTTACTATTTGCTCTAAGCATTATAATAGTAATTTATTTGTTTAAGTTATTTTTAAAATTATAATTTTCACTTCTAAAATATATTCCCTTTTTCTTTTCCCTTTTGAAAATGCAAAATTTTAATTGGAGGAATTTTAGCCACGATCAATTACCTAAATTACATTAAAAAAATTTATTTTTTAAGCTTGCAATTACATTTAAAAGACAAGTAGATGGTGCATAGCTAAATGTATAAATGATTTGTTTTAGATATTTTAATGTTACGATTTTTATTTTAGAAATTTTAGCAATACTTTAAAAGTGTCACTTTGCTTATGTTTTGGAAATTTAACAACACATTAAGAATTAAGAAAGCTATAAATTTTCTTTTTATTTTAATATTTAGGACCTATTTTTTATAATTTTAAGAGTATTCCATATTAAATAATAAAAATGTTAAAGAGCATTTATGTCTATCTTTTTATATTATTTATACATTTATAAATTCTTTTATGCTATTTTAATGTTTCTTATATTTTCAAACATTTTCAAACTTGACTTAACTTCTCTAACAAATTAAATTAAACAGAAGCATAAAAGGATTACTAAGGTTTGGTCCTTAAAAATCTTTAATGTGTTGACCAACTAAAAAACTGTAGTGATAATAAAGTATACTAAAGACTAATTTTCGAATACCAGTTACATATATAATTATATGTTGTTTCATAATTTATCGTGGAAACAAAAAACAAACTTCTTTTTTCTTCCTTAGTACAAGTAAAGTTCTTATTTGAAGAAAATCTTCTCTTTAATTCACAAAATAACCATTTTTCATTCCGAAAATGAAAACTAAGTACTATTGAAAACATAATAATAAAAAGACATTAAGATAAGTTATTAACAAATAAAAAAATTAATCTACATAGTTGAAACTAATGCCAAAAACTAAATCTTTGATACAAAATTCAGTCTTTTTATTCTAATACTTAATTTGAAATATTAAGTTCAGAAAGTTTTCACTAAGAATTTCATTATTTCTCAATAAAAATGTGATTTGCTAATTAAATATAGTGAAACATTATTATTAAATCAACAAGGCACTGATATTTTAAAAATTATTTGAGTTAAGTTAGGTACGAAAACAACAGTATTATTTTGTAATTTTGTTCTAAAGTTATTCGAAACGAGAAAATTGTTAAGTATAGGAGAGAAATTTCAAATTTAAACAAGCTTTACTACTGGCAGAACAAGTAAATCTCTTACAAAATATGTTACCTACAACATAAACATGTATAGGTGAGCCCAATATCTTTTCCTAATATTCCAGTAAATTTGAACTCATAGTATTTTTTTTAATGTTATCACTCTAAATCAATTACAATTGTTAAACCCCAACTAATTTTGGATGCTCTCATAGTTTATAGTGTTTCATCAGTTTCTACAATACTTGAATATCTTTTAATCATATATCATCACGAACTATCAATGAAACTGATACGTTTATTTAATCGAATACAATATCAAATTGCTGAAGTAATTTTGTATAACATATAATTATGCACATTTTATTTCAATAATACTTAATTTTTATAATTAAAATTTTTTATTTTTAAAAATTAATATTTTTATTATCGATTATATTATTAAAAGCTTAGATTTTGATGATATCACCGAGAGAAGATTGATTAATTATTTGACACATGCAATAATAATTTATATTAATTTTATTAATATGATTTCTTATATTTCTTTATATATATATATGTATCATTTTTTCAAGAATAAGCAATCATCGTCGCTCACCGTTTTAGGATATTCTTAACTCCATCCTGTGAGCTGAACATACCTTCTCAATTTCCGATAGGAAGGATCATTGACGTTATCATCCCATCATATTCCAGTTGATCACACAATTTCGATCTAAGAGCTTAAGAAAAATGTACATAATAAAACAACGTTGAGGATTTCTACTAGAAACAGGGAACACTAGAAATTCAAATTGCTGGATGAGGATTGTATGAAACTTACCAAATAACTTGTTTGATCACACAATTTCGATCTAAGAGCTTAAGAAAAATGTACATAATAAAACAACGTTGAGGATTTCTACTAGAAAC
>JAOSBL010000006.1:574094-584271 GCA_027568915.1 Erythroxylum roraimae | reverse complement strand
ATAAAAATTAATTATTACTAAAATTATAAATATCTTAATTTAATTTATAACATTAATTTAATAATTATTAATAAATATAATTAAATTAAAATATTTTTAACATATATATATATATATTTCAAAAATAGTTAAAATATAAAAAATAAATATTAGTTTATAAATAATAATTTTTAAATTATTTATTTTAAAAATAAAATATGTTTATTAATAAATATTATATAAAAGATTAAAATAAATTTAAATAAAATAATTTATTTTAAGTTTTATTTAATGTATAATTATTATTATTAATAAAAATATTCATTTTATTTTAAAATTCAAATTAAAATTAAAAAATCACAATAAAAATTGAATTAAATAATTAATTAAAAAACTTTGAAAAAAAGGGGTGCAATTTTTTAAAATCTTTTAAAAATTTTCATAATAAGTTTCCATTTTTTTTTTTTTCGATACCTACCAATACATAGGCCTTGTTTAGTTAACCACTAATCGCTGATCTGTTATTTTCATTTAATTGACCCGTCAAATAGCTGCTCAAAAGTGTTTGCCCGGTAGCTGATTTATTGGCTGAGTTAAAACAAGCTGCTAAATATGAAAACGCTTTATATAGGAGCGTTTTCTATCATCACATTTTTGCACATTTTTGTGTGTAATGAAAGGTCATGGAAATTATAGTTGAAATATAACCATATAGGCACATAAGCATCTTGTAGCTTGTCATATTATGGATGATAAAACAATACCAGTGAATATGATTTGTCTAAATAACTTAAAACGAAGGTCCTATAAAAACCAGAATAAAGAGGAATACAATAATCCTATTTCATTCGGTAGTACAAATATATATGGATTTTATCTAAACTTAATTACTGGTTAGAATATTTTCTTATTATCTTATCTCGTAAAAGAATGTAGTTAAAAATATTTGAATGTATTATTATTATTATCATTATCATTATTATTATTATTACTATTATTATATGTTTTATCTTTTTATTAGATTTATAAACTTAATTTTTGTAAAATTAAATATCTAAAATCTAAATTCTTATAAGAATATTTAACGAAATACTATGATATATAATATTCATACCCTTGTAATTTTTTTAAAAGTCATGTCCTCATTAGTCATTTTACACATAAACAGTTAATTTTACCAAACTTCTGTAACAAATTACTAATTGAATCTTCTAGTCAAATCAGCTGATAGAATTAACTAACAACTAATATAATCAACTGATTACTAAACAGGATCATAATCAACTATCAACTGATTACTAAACAGGACTGTAAGCACCTCTCCTTCGTACCGTACGGAACGAAATTCGAAACCTTGAGTCGCACCCTTGTGAAGCCGTTGGAATTTGGAAAAGACCATTATTTGATGATGTCTACGCAATCTCCAGTTTGATTGTATTGAAAAATATTATATTTATGGTTAATATATGAAATGTAACATCAAACTTTAATTTGGGCTTGAATTCAGACTGTTGAGCTCAACCCAACATAAAGTCTGAAATTTTTAATCAAAATTACTAAATTTAAATTTTATAAAAAATAAAAAAATAATAATAAATTTGGTTAAACTCAATCGGGGCCAAACCTAAAAATAAAATTTTGGACCCAACCTAACCCAACCAACTTATAATTAAAAAGTATCAAGAATGCATATTAGTAAAAGCCTTTAACAAAGCCAGCCAGATTGGGATTCAAATGACTTTATGTAGCAACAAAAATGTACGTATTCAAGCTTACAAACATCAAATTGAAAGCAATCACTTGCTACCAGAAAAAGAATGTGACCTCGAGCTGGGGTCATTGGGACTTTCTAATCTTAAAATTAAGTACTCCTCATCTCACAACCTTAACAAGACGAGTTCTGTCTTCGCTTAGAGAGGTCTTGTTCTTCGACCACTTGCCTTTCCACATAGGAGAGCGTTCTTTGGGATAGGGTATTCGTCTCTAAGAGATGTTGAACCTGTGTAAATTCTTACATAAAGTTGCTGACCAAGGTACTGCCTAGCCCAGAACTCTGACCTCAAGTTCCACATTCCTACGTTGTCAAGTGGCACGTAAATTGCAGTCCAAGAGCTGGGGTATACCTGAATCCAAAACAAATTAATCATCAGATTCATATTATCTGTTCAATCTATCTCAATGTGAGAAGATCAAATCCGGACTGCAATCAATGAGACAGGTCGGTTGGTTCATTGTCATCCCCAAATAGGATAGCTTAGTATCAGATTTTGGTTTTACCTGAACGGTGCATCGTGCAATTCCATCTCTGAGATTGTACTGGTCCCTGCTAGCTGAACTCCACTGTCCTCCATCCATACTGCGTAGAATTTGTATGAACAAGAATTACAATATAGCATGGTTTGCAATGGAGGTTCTGATCGTCGTCAGAGTTTATTGCAATTGAAACTACACAATCGCAGTATAACCCGTAATCCGTAGTTTAAAACCTCGAAATTTAGCATTGAAGTGGAAATTATTGACTCCACTACTTACCCAACAACGAAGAAACTGTAACCATCAAGGTGATAGCTCTGCACAATATCCTCAGTGTTTTGGAAAACGATCTCCACATATGCTCTGTAATCTAGCGTCAAGACTGAAGAGTCAAGGTATATACCTCCACCGTAAGGTCTATCGGGTATACTGTTCTCCCGGAAAACTCCCTGAATTTTAAAGTAGTCAGCGAGTTTAAAGGGAGTGTCTCCGGCGACGAACGACACACTGTTAATGGCATATCTTTGCTTGCCATTCACTTGACCTGCAGAGCTTGAAAGTACTATGGTTCTGGTTGTATTGATCATACCATAATGGTATGAGCCTTGTGGATTGGGCCTTGGTCCACTTGCTGAAAGATTAGTCCTGTTAAGAATTTGAATCGAATTAAACCGGACCAGACCGTACTGCTATGTCTCGGTACGAAGCAATATATAAATGGTAGGGCTAGTTTTACCTAATGGAGCGAGCCTGGTTAAGAGACCAGTCAACTTGAATGGTAGGTCCACCTGGAGGGGTGCCTGAAACTGGACCAGCAGAGTTAGAGTAGTGAAGGACTCCGGTGGTGGTCAGGATCGGGGTGGTGAACCGACTAGATACCACAATATAGTAATCTTGACCAGGTTGGTCGGCCGTAAACAAAACAGAGTAAGATTGGCCGACATGAACGTCGAGGGATGAATACTCGGTCTGAACAGTATGTGTTCCCTCCACTTCGACCAACTTCATTTTGTGGTTTTGGATTCGGAAGTTCAGAGAACTCTCCAATCCCACATTTGATATCCTGAGCCTGTAAGTTTTTCCTGAAACCAAATCAAACATGATTTGTAGAAACTTACTCACCATAAGTTCTGAAAGGTTTACTGAAGCAAGCAAGATCAATACTGTACCTTGTTCAACTGTCAGGGAGTAACCATTGGAACCACGACCATTGATGAGGAGCCCATCAGGGAGTGGAAGCTTTTTGCCATTGTCCAAGTGAGCTCTCAAGTCCTATCACAATGAAACCTTTACGTTTTAATGGTCAAAGGGACGTGGACATTCCTTATTGGTTGACCATAGGCAGGATGACAAATTATATATTAATTTTAATTTCATCGAGATCGAATGTACATATAATTTTTATATTTTAATTTTAATTTAACTAAACCTAGTATTATAAACAAAACGACGTCATGTTTATTAAAAATAATATCTATTTTACAAATTTAATTTTTTAAAAAAATTAGACTAGAACAAGTCAAAATTGAGCTCAGCTACCTTTGGCCCGACTAGGCTCGAGCTCGGGCCTATTGCCTCAAGTCTCGGACTAGGCCTAAGCCTCGGCAGCAACTCTTAGCCTAGACTTGACCTGACTTATTGTCATTTCCAAATTTGACCAAATTCAAATTCAGATTCAATTTATAAATATTCAGATGTAATTAAGTTAACAATTTATTTAGAAATAATCAACTATAAATAATTGATCCACTAATCAAAGTCAATAAATTAAATTATATTTAATCAGATTTAATTTCAAAATTTAACTTATATTTTTTAAAAATTTTAGATTAGTATATAATATTATTATCATTACAGCATGACCAGTGCATATACATTGTTTGGATGTCATCAACAGCTGTACAAAGCAGAAGTCATTTAAGTTACATTAATAGCCAACCCGCACTGGCCTTCCGACATGAAAGCATGCAATTATTGAGGATGTGGGCAATTTTTCAGAAAGAACACATGCAAGAAAAACGACGCGTCGTTTTCTAACTAACTATCCTTTTCTCATCAATAAGCAATCAAGTCGAGATTTGGTGGAGCTTACCGTGTGATTGGACTTGTACCAATCTCCGATGAGAAAGGTGTAATCGCCGTCAGGATCAGGGAAAGGAACGGGAATGCGCGGACGGCTGAGGATTCTGATGCCGCCAAAACCACCGGCGGCTTTGTGGAATCCCAGAGATGGGAAGTAGTAGAAACTTCCAATTTGGTCTTTAACTTGTAGCATGTACGTGAAGTTCTGACCAGGAGGTATCGGGCAGGTAGTTCCAAAGACACCATCCTCGTATGAATTCCTCCTCTGCTGAATTCCATTCCTGCAAAACACATGTTCCACTTGCTACTTAGGTTGTCCGTAACTTAATTAGTTATGGGCAAGAATTGAAAAGCAAATGCGTGGTAGGGTTAGGGTTGTTGGTTGGTTGGTTTTCTTGTTTCAAGGTAATAAATGAGTTCATTGTGTACACTGCATGTAATCGTCTGCCTCGATTCTGCAAACGCCACACGACAATTAGTAATGCTACAATTCAAAGCCTTGAGATGCCAGTAAAGTGACTATAAGTCCCAACTTAAAATTAAAAATTTATTATAAATTGAGGTTTTTATTTTTTAATTTAAAAATAAGATCAAATTAAAATTTAGACTATCAGCCTCGATTGAATTCGAACTCGAATCAAGTGCTTTGAGCTTAATCAAACTTTGATTCAGATTATTAGTCTCGATTGAGTTCGAACTCGAATCAAGTGTTTTGAGCCCAATCAAACTTTGAATCAAGCTTAAATTTAGATATAAAATTTTAAGTTGAACAATTTTACCTAACTCATTATAGTTCCTAATTTTAAAAATCAAAATTTGAAAAATTAGGGGAATATAAAATGAATTTAATATGATTAAAATTATCCAAATTATTGAAACTTACTTAAAACACTTAAGAAATTCTAAAATTTAAAAATTATAAGAAATTCATAAATTTCAAATTCCTCTAACCACCTTGACCCTATTAAAATTAACCCATAAATTAATAATGCAATGTGGATAGAGATGACTGATTAGACTCAACCATTTATCTCCAGTGCTTTCGCAGCTTAAATCTTCTGACCCTTTGTTCTAGCCCTGCCTTGTCCCCTTTTCATCCAAGCCATCTATTTACGTGAATTTATTTACGTGGATCCCATATAAATAAATAGCTTGGATTAGAAGAGGACAAGGTAGGGCCAGGGTCAGAGGATCATATCTCGTGCTTTTGGTAAGTTTCAGCGCAATTTGCGCGAATAGATACAAACGAATGACACCAAAGTTGGTCAGATCCATCCAACTCACTACCATAACCTAACACATGAGTGATTACACAAGCAGAGTGACTTACTCACATGCTAAAATACAAAGTTGCAAAGAAACAAACGTCGAGAAAAGGTAATGCGTGAGCCAACTACTTAACATTTGGCACCTAGATAGTCTCTTTTCTAATACCAAATCTCAGGAGATCCAAGACAAAACGGGAACAGATCTGCTGTCCCCAATTGTTGTGCTCTAAATAAATTCCAGCCATCCAAATCTTAAAGGCAAGTAGGGCACAGCAATTTGCTCCCAGACAAAACTAAGTTCAAATCACATATTTACTCTCAAATAGACGCAGGAAACGAGGAATGAGAACATTTTCTGTCTGGACAGAGAAAAAAAGGTTCACGGGATGAGATAAAGAGAGTGACAGAGACCGTACCATGAGAGCAAGAAAGGCTCGTCTAAGCTGTTAAACACGTTGATAATGAGATTGTCATTAGTAACAGAGTGAATATCAGGACCAGGGAATTGCCCATTGATGAGTATACCCTATCAAAAACATCTATCAATCAGAATCTTGTACAAATTAACTATAAGGAGTACTACTTTAATGACAATACCAGATTTGGAGCACAAACCTGTTGGCGAACTCCAAGTGGGTATATGTCCCCATAAGTGACATTCCAGTTGAAGAACCTGTAAGGATCGTCAGCTTCAACAATGGAGAAAAGGGTCAGTACGGCGACGCATAAAGCTTCGAGAAGTGTGCTTGTACCCTTTGAATTCATCGGAAATGTCTACTTTTAGACGGAGACAGAGAGACCCTTTTGGGATTGGGAGTATTTATTATATTGGAATGAGAATAGAAGAAAGCAGAGAACAGAAAGTGAGTGAATGAGTGAGAGAACGTTAGGTGGTTCGGAGGAAGTAGAACCAAAGTGAGGGATCATTAGCGGTAAAGACAACGAAATGAGAGGGAAAGAATAAATAGGAGGTTAAGTCAAATACTTAAATCACCAAAAAAATAAAAATTTACAAAAAAGGAAAAAGGAAAAAGAAAAGAAAAGAAAACGAAGTGTCGGTGATGGGGTCCAGTCATCTTGAATAGTGTCGTGTCAGTTTTCTGAGATTCTCCCACATGGCGGTGTCTGGTGTTTTAGCGGTGGTCTTTTGTTTTTTTTGACGCACATGCGAGGATTAAGCGACGTCGTCTCTTCGTGTTTTTATATTTATTTTTGGAATTAGTTACTTTATAAATGAATCAGAATTAAATAATGAATTTGATTTAAGTCATATATCTTTATAATTTATAATGGGGTTAGATCTATCCAGTGACGGAGTTAGGAATTTAAAATAGGAGAACTTAAATATTTTATTTTTTAAAATTTTGAGGGGCCCAATATATTACTTGGTTCTAAATAATTCCGTCTTTATATATATATATATTAAAAATAAAAAATATTTAATTTTTTTAAATTTTGGGGGGCTCAGTAGTGACTCCGTCTATAGATCTATCTTACGTTTCTAATTTTAAGACGGATTAATATAATTGTTTTCGTGGATAAAAAATCAAAGAAATGCACATGTATGACATACGATATTGTCTTATGACACAATGTTTTTTTAAACGAAAGATTCCGTAATTGTTATCTTTTAGATACGTACCGGATAAATTTTTAAATTGATACAATAGTTTGTAAATCAAGTCAATTGAATACTCTATACTAAATAAATCTTGTACAACAGGCTAGATCGATCGATAGAATTTAAGTTGAGAAAATTATGACATAAAGTTATTTAAAAGGCAGATGAAACAACTCAAAGAAAGGTCCACACGGTTAACCTTTTTTTCTTTTTTTAATAGAAAAGTAATTTTAATAATTTTTAAATTAACGTATCCATGCATAACATTTATTCTTTGAATTTAGAAAAAGTCGTAATGTACCAAATTTTCTTTTTATATTTTAAAAAAACGACTTTTACGATAACAAAAGAATAATTTTAATATATTAAATTTCATTAATTATGATTTTTTAATTATACATTTCAATTAATAATTCAAATTTACAAGATGAAGAATCATGCAATGATTGGCGGTTGCAATCGTTATTAGTATTACTAATTGAACCCCTTTCCTAGATCGAAGCGTCAAATGATTTTTTTTTTTTGTCTTTGATCAGGGTATTCATCGGCGGACCTAGTAACTAATCCCTTCGCTAGTTTGTAGGCACTTCACAGGATAGGACAGCTGGCCTAAGGATTTAAGGTTGCTCCATACCCAAAGCTAAGGATCAAACTCCTGACCTTTAGTTAAGGATGGATGAGTCCTTATCACTCAACCACACCCCTTAGGTTTAACTGATTACCTACTAATATACAACACATCAATAACAAAGTGTTAATAATCATATATAACATTATTGAATTTTAAAATAAAATATATTTAAATTATTAAATTTTTATTAATCAATTTCAATTTATTTTTTTTATAAAACTTGTGTTGTACATTTGTTAAATTTCAGGGTTTAATTAATATTTTTAAAATTTATCAAAAAAGGACTTTGAAAGCGTGTTTAGTAAGACCACGCGCTTGCTCTTAAGGCTATCTCCAACCGTTACACTAAAATTTTAAACCAATTTTAATGTAAAAAAAGTATTTAAAGAATCTTTTTTATACCAAATATTTTTACGCTCCAATCATTTACATCAAATTTGGTGATCGAGTACAATAATTTAGTTATTAACTATATTAATTTATATAAATACAACAATTTATTTTATTTATAAAATTAAAATAAAATATTATTTATAATTAATTAATATACTCTTTATTTAATATATAAAATTAATATTGTTGTAATTTTATTTTAATTATAATCTCGAATTTGGTTATATTGTAATTTATAATAGTTCGGTTATAATTTCAAACATTTTCGTTTGGTTTTAATTTTTTAAAAAATCAATTTTGTGGTCTATTTTACTTTTAAGTTTATGTAGCTTTTATTTTAAATTTACTTTTATTAATGAATTTATAAACTTATAATTAAGAATTATAAATAAATATTTAAAATAAATTTAATATTCTATTCAATATTAGTGCCATTTTAAAGGTCTCAACGAGATCTTTGTAATAATATATTTTATGTAAAGTAATATATATTTAAAATTTAATTACTTAACAAATTATGTAAATATAAATGTATAAAAGGAGTATGTAAATAAAAGATGTCAAAATTGTCATTTTATAATTTTTGATACATGAATGAATAGCTACACACCTTACTATTTATTACACCAAAATGGTAGTGTGTTTAACACACCAAATCACCAAACTGGCCGGAGATGGCCTAAGTTAGACGGGAGCAGATCTACTGCTCGCGAATTGCCGTGCCTGTCATATCCTTCAGATCCTATCGATCTAATTCGTTGTAAAAATGAATGGCTGAGATTTATTAAGACACACCGGTTACAGCAATCTGATAATAGCGAATCTTTTCCCAAGTTAGCCCGACCATCCACCGCAAGTCTCGGATAGATATGTCAGTCACTCAGTCTAGATTCTAGAATCGAAAGCGGAGAGAAAGTGAAGATCTGTTTACATTTCAAATCCGACACCTGCTTTACGTAACCCACAAGCTTACATTTTTTCTTTTTCCTTTTTTCTTTGTCATTTGTAATTTAATAATAATCGGTAAATCACGTATTGCTGATAAATAATAATTATGAGTCTAACTTACCGTGACAATGTTCAATTTCAAGATATTTACTTTTTTTACTGTATAATAATTTATTGATTAGATTATTAAAAAATTTATCTTACAAAATCAAAATTAAATTTAATAATTTTAATCTTACCAAATTCAACATATTTCTAATTATATTCAACCATATTTAAAAATTTTGACCAAATTAACTTAAATAAGCGACGGTAAAATTTGACCTAAAAATCTTAGATTAAAGCTTGATTTGACCCGAAATTTTAAGTTAGAATTTGAGTCTGGATATAAATGACGCGAAGTTTAGTTAAATTTAATTAAATATATATTTTTAATTTAAAAAAATTAAAAATTATGTTATTTTATTTAAAAATGATCTTTGCTTTTTTCCAAATAGGACAGAGTTTGGGTAAACTCAAATTGTAGATTAAAAAGGCTTTATTTTAATCTAATCAATTTAGACTGTATAGTGTATACTTCTAAATTCAAGTTAACCCAATTTTAGTTAATCAGTTTTAGCTTAGGTCAAACTGATTTAAAAAAGGCTAAAGACCAAGATAAACTCACTTTAATTTAAGTATTTTGGAAGCATGCACGAACCTACCTACTCAATCAAATTGAAATGTGCAAATGCCCTCCTGCCTAAAGCTCGCCCTCTGCTTTGTTACGTTTTAGCATATGTGAACACATAGCCTTACGCCGGTGAACGGAATAAAAGATGTCGTCCCTTGCTTCAACAGCGTAATCATTTAAAGTATCCTCTCCAAGTTGTGTATGCAATAATTGAATGCACCTTTCACACTGACATATCTCTCGGTTACAGGCTGTGCCTTTTTTTTTTGTTTTTTTGTTTTTTTTTCCAAAGGACACGCTCATCAAAGTCTATCATCATTACGATAGTG
>JAOSBL010000006.1:538417-555898 GCA_027568915.1 Erythroxylum roraimae | reverse complement strand
GCCTCTCTTAGTCGCCTTCCGGCCATTGTTGTGAACTCTGAATGAACTCAAAACAGCCATATTTGCTTACATTATCTCGCAAAACACCATTGATCTAGTACAGAAAGAGACCAATTTTATAGCGGAGTGAAAGAGAACGAACCTCCTGGTACAGAAAGAATTACTAGTTGTCCCACCCTCAGTATCTGAATCGGAAGAACAGCAGGCTGCACCACGAAAAGCGTCGTTCCACTTTAGTCAAACATTTTTCGAATCAATATTAATAGATAACAATGTAACATTCTGTCTAATTACTTTAAAGTGACGAATCCTAAAATATTTTAAGTTAGCAAAATTAAATGAAATGAACCAATTAATAAAAGGTTTGTCACAAACATTTAATATTAAATATTCAAATTTGATTAGATTTAAGTTCGAGTTTAGACTTAGCTTCAAGCTCGGTAATTTTTTTTACTCGACTAATCATAGTAAAATTTCTCTAAGTATGAATTTAAACAAGTGTGAAGTTATAAAATGATTTGATCATACTAAGATTTAAGCAAATAGATTTGATCTTTCAAATTTAAACTTGAACGTAAAGTATTTAATTAATTATAACAAAATTTTAAATTTAAATTTAGGGCGATCATTTTTTTTTGAAACGGAGGAACCCGCAGTTGCTATCCTTTGGATGCACTGGGTAAATCTCCGGATTGACGCAATAGCCTGCAAATCACGCCAACCGGATACTCCGCACTAGACAAGCCTTGATCGAGAGGACGTAAGTAGGAAGATTCAAACACAGAACTTTTTAACCCCATATCTCCCATTTCACTAACTCAACCACCCCTAAAGAGTACGATCATATTCCTTAAAAGTTAATAAAAAATTATTTATGACTACGAATAACAAATATTAAAGTCAACTAGTTAATTTTGCTCGAATTTAAAATTAAATATTTAAATTTGACCAGGTTCAAGTTTATATTTATACTTAAGTTCAAACTTAATAATTTTTCTTACACGACCACTCATTTCAAATTATCTCATGTTTGAATTTAAACAAGTCTAAAGTCAACAAAATGATCTAATCAAGTTAATGCGAAATTCATGTTCAATTTTTTAATAAATATATATTTGAATAGTTATATGATAATTTTTTTCAAAATCTAAATTTAGGTTGATCTAAAATCAAAAGATTAGATTTAATTAGCTAGGGTTTTGACTTTTGATAAGAAATGATGAAATGTAGGGCTCGAAGGGCTTACCGCCCATGCATAGGGAAAATCCATTTCTCCTGTGGACAGCAAAACAGGCTTAGGCTTCTGGCATTCCACCTGATATGGGCTTGGCTCTTTCAGGACGTCCCTCATTTGTTTCCAGAGCTTGTTGATCTGCAAGACGAAAGTGGACAACCCCACCAAATAGGCGTAAATTTCACATGACTTAGGGTGTGATACGAAACATAAAGCATATATTTTAGGCTCATTGGACTAGAGATAGTCCCGCTCGGACTGCCTAAGACAACATCATTTTTTACTCTTGCCAATCCTACCCCAAAGTTACTGGATTCTGACCTCTGTGTCACCTTGTTGGAACCCAAAAACACCGGGACCATCCGTAGTTCCTGCTGCAAAACCTGGACCAAGAGCTGCAGGACAAGTCTTAACCACTTGGTTTCCATCTAACTCAACCTCAATATCGGAGAAGTTCAAGTAAACTTGGCGGTAATCAATCTTTCCACTCAATATCTCTTTAGCAGACGTGAATAGATCAACGGCCTTGGAGAATTGCCTCTCTCCGATGATCTTAGTGCTCAAGATTTCATCTGGGTATCTGTTATTCGAATCAAAAACACAACTAATCAGGAGTTTTTGGTCATTGAAGTTCAAAATTTAGGCTATTGAAGTGTAGTTCCAAGTAAATTACCCAGGACCTCGGCCCAAGCAGAGTGTCTCATCACCGTGACACGACGAGCGATTGAAATCACAAGGCTGGCCGGTGTCGGAACAGAATGCGCCTAAGACATTTGGGGTCACATCTCCAACGTTGGATTGACAAAACGCACCCACAAAAAGCGAATCACTGTTCTTCCTCACTTTGAAGCTTTGGCTGGTTGTTCCGTCACATGGCTGTCCTCCTGTCGACTTGATTGTTTGTGCTTTTGCAATTAGCTTTCCAATGTCTACCTCGTACATAAAAACAAGTATATGTCAAGCTTTAGTCACTTATAGTTTTGGTACGTGGCTCCAAGAGCAAGAGTTTTCGTAGTTTAGAACCTAATCTAACGGCTATGAAGGCCCCGGTCCTAAGGGATGAACCCGAAATTTCAATCCTTTTTGTCATCGCTAATGATAACTGCAAGCTTATATTAAAGCTGAAAAACAAGAAAAATGTAAGAAAGAGTTGCCTGGTGTCTTGGAAGAGTAGGCGATTGTTGAATTAGCTTTTGCATTACTAGTGAACCAGTCTTCAAAAAACCTAGCAGCTGCTCCTTTGTTGTCTCCACTAATGAGCTTATTGTTTTTACTCATGGACGTACCATGAGTGGCGTACCAACTGAAAGCTCCTACACTCCTTCCACTACCTCCATCAACAAACTTCAAAAGTGTCATTTCCTTATCAACATCTGAATCGTATCGACCTCTCTCTTCTTCTGGGTTTTGCAGGTAAGCACTCGGGCTTCTGTTTATTCCTGCATTCTCTACATCCCCTACAAAGCACCACACCACACCACACCGCCATTTTCAGAGCTCATGGTGACCATCAGTTTCTTAAGGAGTTTGGTTTCTTATAGCTTACCTCTGTTCATGAAAATTGTACCAGTCTTTAGGTTCTGGTGTGCCTGAACTATGCTTTGTTCAATTGCTGTAACAATGGCGTCGAATGATTGTTGGACAAATCCCAGAGTAGTAACAGAGTAAAGCAGGTACTGCAAGTAACCTCCAGGTCCTGCATGAGTGTGAGTCCCGCTTATGGCTACATTTTCCTTGGTGTACAGGTCACCGTACCTTGCAATAAAAGACATTAACAGTACATGATTACACTTCAAAGGAGTTTAGTTGCTATCATTTCTCAAATTCAGGACGTTATTTATATATGTATATCAAATTTGTTTGGATGTTATATGATATGTATGTCCGTTATTCGTTAGAAATGTAACATTGAAAAGAATACTTAGGGTGTGTTTGGCTCAACCGCTTCCATTCTTCGCTATATTATAAAGTACAGAGAATTGCTTTAAAAGAAGATATAAAAATACTGTTTATCAAATCATAATATATTATTAATTATCTTTTTTCATTCTTTACTTATTCATTTTTTTTCCATACTAACTAACCAAACACTCCCTTAATTTTAGAAAATAATAGAAGTTGTAGACTTCTTCTCTCTCGTGTTTTAAGAAATTTTTTTGTTAAAAATTTTAAAAAATGTTCTTTTAAATTTCAATTTTTAGAAAAAAAATTTCTCTTAGATTTCAAATAAAATTAAATTTTTTAAAAAATTATTCTTTTAAACTTAAGTTAAAAAATAATGATAAAACGCACGTGATAAAATATTAAATGCAAGCTAATTAAATATCATTGATATAATAACTCAATTCAACACTTAAACATGACTAAATAAATTAAATTTGAATTAAAATAATAATTATAATAAATATTAAGTTAAGTCGAGTTTAATTAATTAAGTTCAAGTAAGTTAAATTGTCATATTAGCATTTTTATTGTATTTTGTCGTTATTTTTTAACAAAAATTTAATAACAAAGTTTTTTTAAAATTGAAAATAAATTTATTTTTTTCAAACTTTTTAAAAATTAAGAAATTTTCTAAAATTTAAAATATTTCAAAGAGCTGCAAACCTTTTAATCTGTCTATATCTCCACTCTTTTACCTGGATTTTAACCTCTCAAGCACTTTAATAGTGACTAGCTGTGAAGCCATACCCGCGTCAAGATTCACAAAAGCAAACCTTGCACCACCTTGAGCACTGTCTGATACAATGAAAGCCCTAGCTCGTAGCCGGAAATGTATACCGGCGGTGGTTTGTTCGATGTTCGCATAACCCATCATGTTAATTTCGGAAGCTGGGCCGGTCATGTCATAGCTGCCAACTCCGATCAAGTACTCGCCATTAATGGCTCCTGTAAGTGCGCATAACAGGATTCCAAGAGAAATAGTCGCTAACCTCCTACAAAACATTTTCTGACGATGAACAAATTTGCATTTCATGTACAGATATTTATATTAATCTCATGCCATTAGAGGTTGATGTACGGTAGCTAGTGAGTGATAATGTGATTGCTTTGTGATATAGTTATCATCAATGGCGGTTCTTAGGATTCTTAACATTTCTTCTTGGGTGGCTCCGTGGGAGGATCAGAACAAGGAGTGCTCTTGTCCATTGTGATGTGTATAGATCACGATCTAATTGACTTGCAATGTTATTTTGTCCATTTTGGACATGTAAATACTAATATTTTTTTCTAGCACCAAAATTTACCAATGTTGTAAAATTTAGATCGAAAATTAAAACGGTAAAATAAAAAGTTTGAAATTTAAAAATTCAGGTATTAGATAGTCATAAAATCAGTTAAAGAATAAATAAAATTAAAAAATTTCAAATATAACTAAAAAATTTGTATTTACTTATCTAAGAATATAAAGTTTAATCAAAAGAATAAAATGTCAAATAAAAATTTATTTATTTATTTTAGTTTATAAAAACTTATTGATTTATAAAAATTAACTGATTAATTAATAAAATAATATGTTTTTAACAATAAAAGTTATTAAAGTAAATTTAATCGAAAAGTTAAAAATCGAACTAAAAAATTTGTTGGTTCAAAATTTTTACAATTAAATAGAATAAACTGGTTAGATTTTAAATCATTGCTAAATAGTAGTTGCTAAATCATAATATGAACATAAATTATAATATAAACATAAATTATAATTTTAATCATAATCATAATTACAATTATGTTCGATAACTTAAATCCCCGCTTTTAACATAGTTATAATCTAAATATTATTTTTCTTTTAGGTCCTGTGTTTGATTATCCTTACTTACGTTATCTTGATCAAACCTGTTGTATAGGGCTTACCTAATATGAAGTATCTGATTAGCATAATTTGCAAAGCTTACCTAATATGAAGCATCTGATTAGCATAATTTACAGATTATTGCGTCAATTTAAAAATTTATTTAATACACATCTAAATAATAACGACAAATAATTTATCCGTCTTAAAAAAAAAGAAGAGGAAGTAAATAACAACATTTATTTTTGAAGACTTACATTTATGAGTGGCCCAACTAAGTGGGTGACTAGCTGACAAGAAAATGAAGGGTATGATCATAGCAAATGTCGCAGTCACTGCCCATACCGATAAGCTTCATTTTGGGATGAAATACAAATGGAAAATGATGTGTGGTGCCGACGGTGATCATCCTTAACTCGCGAGTCTTCTATCATAATAAATAATTATTGAAATTAAAATTTTATAATATAAAACAAGCGGATAAAAGAAATAGACATTTATTGTAGTTTAATAAATTTTAAAAAGTATTTTAATTTTAAAATTTTCGAAAAACTTCTGCTTTATATTTTTTAAAAAACTCTTTTTCGTATATAATTTAATTTAAAAAAATAACGAAATACACAATTCATGAAGCAGTTATTTAATTAAATACTACTTACATAATGATTCAACCCAGTTATTAAATTTGAATCGAACTAATTAAATAGGACTAAAACTAATAATTTATTATAATAATAATAAATTATTAATTTAAATCAATTTTAATTAGTTTGAGCCAAATTTAGGCGCTAATTTGAGTTATTATATTGATAATATTTAATTAGTCTATATCTAATATTTATAATATTTGGATTTTGCTATTATTTTTGAACTAAAATATAAGAAAATAATTTTAAAAAAATTTGAAAACCATATAATTTTTTTTATAATTTTAAAGATCACATAATTTTTCTAAAATTCCTAAAACTCACGGATCTAGACAAATCAACTAGTAATATCCAATCCAAATAGTATTGGCCTCGTTTGGTTAGCTACCAATCAATTATTTTTTTAGCCGATTTGTTGTTTTAAGCTGTTTGATCAGGTTAGCCGCTACCAGAGGTGTTTGGAGAGCAGCAGATTTATTGGCTGATTTAAAACAAACAAACAAAAATGAAAACGCTGCTATATATAGGAGTGTTTTCTACCAACAACCAAGATTTTAAATATTAAAAGCCAAATGTGGCATTTAAATTCTATTGCTAATTTGTGTAAGATCTTGCTGTTTAAATTGTATTCTTGATTAAGTTGCAATTAAGTACCACACGCGTTATATTTTTGTTAGATCTAATATACAACAATTTCTGGTAAGTAGAACAGCCTAGTTGAGGTTCCCAGATACCTACGTTTTTAGGATCAATGTTTGTTCTTATAATTGTTTTATGCAGTTAAATGTTAGAAATAAAATGTTGACCTTAAACGAAAATAAAAATAAAAAGAGTTGCATAAATTTCTCATAGATGATAAAACCGTACAAGTGAATATGATCTTTCTAAAATATAAATTCTTATGAGAACATTTAACGAAATACTAAGATATATAATATTTATACCCTTATAATTTTTTTTAAATCATATCCTTATAAGTCATTTTTACACATAAACAGTTAATACCAAACAACTAATTTTATTAATCATCTCTAATAAAAAGTTAATACAATTTGCTAGTTAAATCAGTTGATATAATCAGCTATCAGCTATCAACAATCAACAATCAACTATTAGAATCAACTTATTGCCAAATATGCCATTGTATTTCTCATTAGCCCGTCATTCATTGTCATCAAGCCTGACTTTGGGTAAGGGACAGAAGAATACCTATTCATAGCCTACTTCTATGAAAAATAAAGTATGAATCGTTATCGACTCTTGACTCTCATAAATAATAACAAAAACGACTCTTATTTTATTTTTTATAAGAGCCTATTTTTAATTTTCATAAATAAAAAAGATAAAATAATACATTTTTTTATTTTATTCAGAACCATAAAATATTAAGAACGGCCAGATTGTAACGAAGGGAGTGGAAGAAATTGCTAATATAAAGAAACCGAAAGTGATAAAGAAATTGCTTTTGTCCACTTCGAATGGTCTGTAAAGATCATGGAGCACTTGAGGAGGGGTCATCTCATAAAGAAATCAAAGGCTTTTCGGTAAAGCAGAAGTTGATCGCTGGTGTTGACAAGTAGGTATAGAGCTACAAGTCAGTTCCCCGACTAAATTTAGATCGCTTATATATATACACACGCGCGCGCGCACATTAAATAAAATATCAACATCACATGATAATTGATCAAATAGATTATCTAGTAAATTAGTGATTCAAAAATAATTTGTCAATTGAATGATTTAAATAAATTAGTGAATCAGCATTAAACTACAGCAAATTTAATTAATAGTAATAAATTTAAATATTTTTATTATTCACATTAAGGAGACTTATTTTATTCTTTAAAAAAGAGATTTATAACTTGTAATTTTGAAAAATAAACTTCTTCGTAAAAAAATATATACTACAATAACAACAACAAAAATCTAGTAAAAATCTTGCTCATAAGCGAGATTCTAGAAGGTTAATTAATATTCAGTTTTACTCTTCATTAATAAAGAGATTGTTCCAAATGACCCAAAAATTATATCAAAGTCTCTTGCTTCGTAAAGAGACAAAAGAATTTGTAACCCAACAGATAAAGTATACTCCCTCCGATTCATAATAAGTGTCGTTTTAGAGGAATGCACACTTATTAAGAAAGTTAATGAAATCTCTGATATACCCTTATTAATTACATGTTAAAGTGCCTTGAAAATACAATATGTGTAATCTGTGTAATTAAGATGTGAGAAAAATTTAAGGGTAATTTTGGAAGTAAAATTATAAATATGCATAAAAAGTCACAAACGACACTTATTTTGAATAATTAAAATCTCTCTAAAATGACACTTATTATAAATCGGATGGAGTATTACATAGTCCGTTTGAGGAATTGACGACTTACCTATTTAATAACTTTAACATTGAATGTTCTCCCAATAAAGAAAACATCAGGATTGGGTGAATTCAATAATAGACATGTTCTCCTAAAAAAGGAAACTATCAGATTGGGTGAATTCAATAATAGACATTTGTTGACATTTTTTTTTGTATATATGAGATTATCATTAATATATATATATAAAGAAAATAAAAAATAATTAAATCATCTTTTTTCTCAATACAAAGAATATTAAAAATTTTAAATATATATCTTTTCTTATGCTATTAAATTAGATTTTAATTTTCTACAATTTTGTTTTATTAAACTTTCTAATTAAAGAATGAAAATAAATAAAAACGAATTTAATTAGAATCTAATTTGTTAATAAAAGAAAACAGAACACAAGAACATACTTATATAAAATTAATGTTGTTTAAGAACAAAAAAAATAAAACGGGGAAAACATCGAATCCATTGCACAAAAGTTAATTACAAGCACGCAAAACACGTAATATAATAAAGCATAAGATATGATAATATTTCATAATAAACACAACTGATTAAAAAAGAAAAAGAAAAAAACCACACAAGCGTTCACAACCATATTTAGCTTTCTCAATGAGAACCGCTCTCTTTTTTCTGCTCTTCCTCAGTCTTTGGGTGGTACCCAGGTAGCTTCTCTTTGATCTTCTCGAAAATTCCCTTCTTCTCTTTTGCCTCTGAATCTTCATGTGACTGAGCAGTTTCAGGAGGAGTAGTGTATGTTTCAGTTGGTTGTGTGGTGTCAACTTCTTCAGTTTTCTTATGTCCTGGCAATTTCTCTTTGATCTTATCCATGATACCCTTCTTTTCTTCAGTTTCCTCTTCGCATTTCCCTCCAGGAACTGTGCTATCTTCATGCTTCTTCTCTTCGATCTTCTCCTTCTGTCCTTTCTTCTCCTTCTTTTTCTTCTTTTTCTCCTCTCCATCACCTCCTTCCTCATCGCTAGACTGGATATATATATTCACAAGATATCACTAAGAATTCAAAGATCAAGATCAAGAGATGGAAAAAAAAAAAGAAAAAAAGGAAAAGAACTCACAGAGCTAGAGCTGCTATTTGATCGATGAAGCTTCTCCAAGAGGCTAGGTTTCTTCTCTTCCTCTTTCTTGGTCTCATGTTCAGATACGTGAACCTTTTCTTCGAACTGCGTAGCGATTACTTCTTCTTTTTTTTCTTCTTGATGCTTCTCTTCATCCTTTTTCCCCAAGAAATCAAATATCCCACGATCCTTGGTCTCCACTGAACCTTCATCAGTCACTGGGGTGGCCTCGCTCTTGTGGACCTTGTATTCGTCCGCCATAGTTAAGAGATCGTGATCGGAAACAGTTAACAGGAACGGACTTAAAAGAGTGATGTGTAGAAGTAGAACACAAGAACTGAGCAGAAGAGATACGATATATAAACAGAAGAAGTTATTATACTTTTGTGGCTTATATGATTATCTTTTGGGGGTTTTTATAGCGTAATGTAACGCGGATCTGACGCGATCAATTACTAACAAAGTCACTGTGTGTAAGTACCAATCAGGCCGTTGTCTCGTAACCGACGTGTGGCATGAAGCCGAAGGGAAGACCAATAGCCATCACTCACTTCTATTGCACATTAAGCTCGCTCGCTTTAGATCATGTTAAAAAACTTGAATCTCACTCTAATATTTTTATAAAAATTTAAAAATGATTAATAATTTTTATAACACTAATTATTATTTAGAAATTATTTTATTAAATACTATTATTTTATAATAATAATAGTAATCATTATAACTTTTCACTACTTATATTTCTATATTTTTTATGATATTAATGATATCTTAAATAATAATTAATCAATTCTTAGTAATTAAGTTGTTAATTAGATTTATATGATGTTATAATTGAATAGTTTATATTAATTTCTAATTTAAAATTTTATTAAACGTATAGTTTGTGGCTTAAATATTTTTAAAATATTAAATAAATTCTTATGACACCATTATAATAAAGTAATATTAATTTTTTTATGTGATGTTTGAAGCAAAAATTGTAACACGCGTAACAGTCAAAAGACGAAAAGTCAAAAGCATACAAATTGAAAAAGACAAGCTGTACAGTGGGCCCGAGGGAGTATCCAATAAGTAAGAAGAACGTGAACGGTTGTACGTAGGAGGGACATAAAATGTCGGCTAAGATGAATGTGGAATGGGGTTGTTGGGGCCCGCAAACATAAGACTTATGCCACGGGCGATGCGTCGGCAAAAAAAAAACTCGAGAGTTACTCGAGTGGTAGGTTTCCGGTACATCCACGCCTCATGAGGGCCATGGTATGGTGGGGCCTAGTTGTGATCAGCGTTCGGATCGACAAGTGATTGTCACTTTCTGAAGATACGTTACTTGGTTAGGCACTCAGGGACAGGTGGTCGGTTAAGTGCTTGCTTATCTCTTCAAGTCCCGATATCGTAACTTGTTCCAATGCTAATCTGTCCAACTGCCTCTAGAGTTTACTTCTCTGCTAGAAAACAAGAAAAAAAAGAAGTAATTTCAATTTAAATCTAATTAAAAAATCAATAAATTATATTCAATCCTATTATTTCAGCTTGAATTTAATACATTTAATGAGTAAAAAATTCAAATTAATTTAAATTTTAACCTCAAAATTTTTTAAATTTTCTATTGAAATCTTCATTATACATTTTACCGACATAACTAATTAGTGTTTATTTTAATGATTATTAAAAATAATATTTTAAAAATCAATCCAAAAGTTAAATCGGTAAGACAAGAAATTTAAAATTTAAAAGATTCAACTAGAATTAGAACGTCATAAAATCAACTAAATATTAAATAAAATTAAAATTTTAGAAATATGATTAAAATAAATTGTTCTTACCTATCGAATAATTTGAAATTTAATTAAAAAATATTATTAAATAAAAATTAGTTGATTTATTTTAGCTTGTAAGAATTTATTAATTTACGAAAATTGATTGATAAAATAATAAATTGATCGATTTTTACCAACAAGAGTTATCAAAGTAAATCAAATTAGAAAGCTAAAAATTAAATTAAAAATTTGGACGGTTTACGATTTTACGATTGATCCGATTCAATCAATTAAAATTTTTAATTATTGATTAAAACTTTGAAAATGTAGGAATTATAATAAAGTTTACTAATTGTGTTAGATAAATAAAGGTATTGAATTTTTTTTAAAAAGTAGAAATAAATATGTTAAAAATAGAAATTCAGAAATTTATGTACATATCGAGAAAAAAAAATAGATATTCCAACTCTGTCTAATCAAGATTCACGCCCAATGATACTGTTACTCCTACTTGAACTCTTAAAAGTTCATTCTTTGAGGCCCAAAGTTCCGGAACATCATTTACATAGTTCATTTAGTAATATTCTTTCACATGTACCTTAGTCTCTTTCACATGTACCTTAGTGTCTAAGTAAGAAGATATGTCTGGTTGGAAACGGAGCCATAAGAGGCGTTATCGAAAGTATAGATACTCTACTTCAGTTAATTAATTCATATAATACTTCGTTAAATCTCATCTATATATTTATGTAATACTGTTTATGTAAATATCTGAACATAATTTAATAATAAAGAGTTAAAACGTCCTATACAGAAATAAGATGCTTTAACCCGTTATCGGATGACTCGATTTTCCATCGTAATAAATGGAAGTTTATTTTCTAAATTTGAGCTAAGTTAAATTGAAAATTTTAAAATAAAATTTAATTAATTTAAATTAAAATGAGTCAAATTAATTTATTATCTTTATCTATAAATAAAAGCTTACGAATCTCAATAAGGGTGGTGTTGCTCTTGTCCAGCCCGAAGTTAGAGGGTCTAAAGTCGGGCTTACACTCGGGCTTGACTTGGGCTGAATGCCTGTCCCAAGACGGGCTAAGAACATGAAAATGTCAAGCAAACGCTTTAGAAGTGGGCAAGAGAAAAAGGCTTGCTTAAGAACTAGGGGTGGCTTTTAAATTGGGCCCAAAGGTCCATACTCTCGAAACGTTGTCGTTGCGTGGAGCGAATAGTAGTTGTACTTAACCAAAGCCGAAAGCTACGAAGAGAATCGATTATCGATCACCGATCTCTCTCCCTCCTTCGTCCCACTTCACCGTTCAATTCGGTTACGTGAAAAACCTCCATTGTTGAACATTTGGGATTAGAACGAGAGAGATACGGAAATTGAGAAGAGGACTAGAGATGATAACGAGATCGAATCTGGCAGAGCAGTTGAGGGAGTACCAGATTCGATCCAAACACGACTGGGCCTCCGTTTCTTTCTTTTCTTCCATTCCCAATCCCACGTATTCAAGGTAAATCGTATCGGTGATTATGGCCTCTCGTTTCATTATTGTTCTTATTGTTGTTTCTCTCAAGGTTGTTTGATCTTCGTGGCTTGGAAGAGTGGAAATGTATAAACTTGGTTTAGGAGATCAGCTAGGGTTTGATTACAATTTTCGTATTTAGGATTTATGGGTTTAGTTTTTTAATTATGATTTTCTTTCACGTGTTGAGAATTTAACATCTGAGTGATTGGTTGGTCAATCTGATCGCGTGTCATTGGAGAAAACCATATTCATTTCTGCCTTCCCCTTTTTCATATTATGTAATTCTTTTTGACAATTCTATGTAGTTAGTAAGGCGGGGATAAAGTTCATGGGAAGGAAACTATGTTTGGACAAACATAATGGAAGTACCCAGCTTATGCTTATAGGAATGTAGAAGAGGCTTGTGTCTCTATCCTTTTTGCAATTCAAGAAAAAAGAAAGACAGAAAAGAAATTATATTCAGGCTTCTAGACCAATTACTTCATACTCATATCTTTGTTTTTCTTTTCCTGCATGGTGGAGAAAGTTAGATTGATTTACTATTTACTAAATTTGTAAGGTAATTATTATTAACCAGGAAATTCAATGCTGTTATTTTATGAATGAATAGTCTATTAAACTTGTTTATGGACGTCAATAGCGGGTTTTGGCTGTCATCTGAAAATATGTAGGAAAATTTAGGTTTTATAGGATATTCTTTGTAAATTGACTGGAGATTTTCGAAGATGGTAAATTATATTCCTAGGATTGTATCTTAGTACGGCACCCTTTATAAATCACAATTAAGATTATGAACTTCTTGTTTAGAAACAATCCTAGACATCTCACTATGTTGCGTGTATGATGGCAGGTATTTAGTGGGGTTCAAATGTTTCCCAGATTATAAATATCTTAACTCTCTTCCATTGAGCCGTCTAATATTGATTCAGGAAGTTGATTGGCACTTAACGTCTAGCTCAAGTTTATCAAATGTGGTACAAACATCCATAGAAAAGAGAAGATGGAGTTTTTTTTTGATACATATAATGATTGTATGTGATTCTTGGGTTCTTTCCGCTATTGTCATCTGTGATAGTTCCTTTTTATATGGTTTTGTCATCTGTTGTCATACAATTTGAATACTATGACATCAGTATTTATTTTGCTTCTGCCTTTTGTTCCTTTGTGTGCAGGGTGGATGTGGTGATATTTGTGATATGGGAACTCATGAGTTTAGCTTTCCTGGTTTTTTCAGCAGTTTCTTTATATTTTAGGCATATTCAACTTGCTTTTATCTTAGTGTGCATCACGGTGCTGTTGCTTCTGGGTATGAAAGTTACAAAGCAAGTGAGATTAAATAGGAAAAAAAAGCGACGAATGCTTCTGCCGTTATCAATGTAAAGCCAAACCTTTTCCACAGCAACAAGAATTTGTTGTGTACGTTCTGAGAGCCTCGACCCTTTTTCAAACGATTTGTTACAATTGTAACTCCACAGAAAGTATGTTCTGTGTTCACATGCATGAGGTGAACACTTCAAGATTTTGATATCTGAAGTGGAGACTTCAGATCCTTGAAGATGGAAGGTTGAGAAGTTATTATTCAAGTAGCTAATGGTCATGACCATCAGATTCTCTTTGTGCTTCATTCAGACTTGCCACAGGGTTCCAGGACAGATGGTGGCTATCCAAACTTGTTGAAAATTGAAGTGCAAGGCAGGGAGATGATTGTTCAATTAAACCTTATTATTATGCAGGGGGCTTTATTTCTTTTCGCAGAAATATCACTAATTTTAAGAAAAGAGGAGGATATGAATGTTGGAAATTCATGTATACAGTTAATGGCTCTTTTAGTATATGAAACATCATTCATGTACTAAAAGATTGGAGTTTATTTAATAAATGACCAAATATGAGTAGAAGGAACATCTGGTTTTCACTTTTCCTTTCTTTCTTTCTGCATTCAAGCTTCAATAGGTCTGCTTTATAGGACAAGAAGCACGTCCAGGGAAACCTCGATCTTGTCTTATGATTACTTCTCGTCCCCTAAGGAGCAAGCAGTATGAATTTCAGGTTACTGAAAATTTGTTGTATGCTGTTCAAAGTATAGTTTGATTGATGTTGAAATTCTCATAGTCTAATCTTAAGCCTATCAAAATTTAACTTATCATTCTTTTGTGATTGTAGTTTTTGAATGTTTTACTGCGAGGAAAATCAGGTTTACTTTTTCCTATCTCTTTCTTTCTGCTTTTTAAGTTTCAACATGTCTGCTTTATATATGACAAGAAGCAAGTCCCTTACAGTAACAGGTAAGCCTCAACCTGGGCAAATGATTACTTCTCCCCTAAAGAACAAGTTCTATGAATTTCAGGAGAAGGTGGTCACTGAAAATCTGTAATTTCCTGTTCAAATATAATTTGATTAATGTTAAAGCTCTGAGTGATGACAATTAATTTTAAGTCTGTCAAAGTCTAACTGATCATTTTTATGATTGATTAATCTTTCTTTAATTTTGAAAGTTTCATATTACTCGTATTTAAGTGTTTTATTCATTTTCATAATTAAAGGACGATTTTATTGATATTTACACTATAAACAATAAAAGATGACATTTGGTATCACTAATCCTTATTGGGGTTTGAAGAAGTGAAGGTCTATTCCCATAGTTGCAATAGTCCATATTGCGCCAGCAGTCACCAGGAAGCCAAGCACCATTCCAAGCACTCCCAATAAGCAATTGAGACACCATATTGCACTATATTTAGAGGACTTCTTTAAACTTATCCACATGAAACATGGGTATGCTAAGGTTAGTGGTAATGCAATCCCACCAATCAGACCTGCCAAGCTAGGTAAAAATGGCAGAGCCACAGAGATGAAGAACGCTAAGCGTCCAAAGAAGACCCTGAACCGTGAACGTAACCATCTTGGACATGGTCTGTTCATTTTGCTCGTGTATCTGAGCTCCAAATTGTCAAAAACTGGCATTGCATATATCTGAAACGAGCTAAGGCTGTTAATGACAATGAACAAACACACTAATCCAAGTAGTGCCTTTGAAGTGTTGTGTCCTTGGTATTTGTATAAAGCACTTAACATCCCTCCATTCGCTGGAATCTGCAATTAGTTCACCAGGTTTTTAGTTTTAGGGTTGATTAGATTGGATCTCAGTGGTTTGATCCTTTTTTTTTAAGAAAAAAGTTCAAATTCAACATATAACTTTTATTTTAGGTACATATACGTCTATGAAATTCTATTTTTACTGAATTTATGTAAAACTTTTTAATTTTTTAAAAACTTTATTTATTTAGTACAATTAGTCATTTTCAAACCTTGTAAGAAGCTGAGATGGAGGAGCAGAAATTACAGGAGTCAAGTTCATCTCCATTACTGGTTCCTCCAATCTATAACACTTTCAAAAAAGCTTAACAATGGAGATTAAGTTTGGAATGGATAAGAGGGTGTCTTATATTTTAATAAGGTGTTGAACTCTGAGTAGGATTCGAGCACCGAGTGATTTATATTGTTTTTGAATGTGCATGGCGAAGGCGAAAGCTTGCATGGACCAATGGTTGTCACGTATTGGTTCAATAAAAGAGGAACATATTGACTGACTACAGTTGGTGGCTGCTGTTTTCCATACAAAAGGGTAGCTCAAGCAATTATTGATAGACTTTTTAAAAATTGATTAAGATGTTACGGTTAATCTCAGCATTTTTTACTATATCTGCTTATGATGGCAGGTTGCATTTTTTCAGGACAGGGAATGAGTACAGCCAACGTTACTTTAGTTAATAATTTTTTAGTAATTAAAATAAATTAATGTTATTTTTATTTAAATCAAATTGTACCAATCAATACTTAAAAAACTTAATCGATTTAGCCTATTCAATTATAAAAACTTTAAACTGTCTAATTTTCTTATTTGATTTTAACTTTTCGATTCAATTTACTTTAACAAATCTTGTTTTTAAAAACCGATCAATTTATTTATTAATATGTCAATTTTCGTAAATTAATAAGTATTTATAAACCAAGATAAATCAATTAAATTTTATTTAACAATTTTTTAATTAAATTTCAAATTCTTCAACAGTCTTTTTCAACCATTTTTAAAACCTTCAATTTTATTCAATCTTTAATCGATTTTATGATAGTCTAATATTGTTTAAACCTTTTAAACCTTAAATTTCTTGTCTTACCGGTGTAACTTCCGGTTTGGTTTTTAAAATATTGGCATTACACCGGTTGGTTTTTAAAATATTGGCATCTATTGAATTAACTTGAATCGCGAATATTATCTTTTGATCTGGGCCAAAATATTAATCTTATGTAACAACCTTACCATAATTTTACTCAAAATGAGAATCCTTAGTTTTCTTTTCCAAAATAATAAGATGTTAGGGTCAGTAGTCTTTCGGGATCAGATCACCTGTTCTACTTTTGCTATTCCTACTCTGTTCCAACTCATCTCATCCACATATTTATGCGGGACCTACATAAATGTGTGGATGAGGGGACCTACATAAATGTGCGGATGAGATGAGTTGGAACAGAGTAGGAACAGTAAAAGTGGAACAGGTGATCTAATATATGGGACCTACATAAATGTGTGGTTGAGATTAGTTGGAATAGAGTAAGAATAGCAAAAGTGGAACAGGTGATTTCAAGGGAAGTCTTTCCCATATGTTAGGATTGGTAATTTTTTTGAACACAAACAAATAAAGCAATGTTATTTTAATCAATAATTTCTTTAATAATTGAACAAAAATTTATTATTTTAATTTGAACCAATTTAGGCCGCGTGCCTCAATTTAAATTTTAGGTATTAATTTTAGGTACATTTAAAAAATATTAATCTTATATAATAATCTATATGAATCAAAATTAATAAATTTAAAACTAAGTGATCAACTCAGCTATTAGATTTGTCTGATCAGGGATTACAAACTCTACTATCATATCTGATATCTCCATTTATGTGACTCTGTTCTTACATTAGTGTGGTGGTTAATTCCACTCAATTTGGTTCAGTAATTTGGAAAATATACCTCCAAGATTATCGGGTTGTTCACATTCAATAATAATGTACTA
>JAOSBL010000006.1:491608-507742 GCA_027568915.1 Erythroxylum roraimae | reverse complement strand
CGTCGTGCCACCGTCATTGTCCCTAACGACCCGGACCTCATCGACATTTTAGCTATGAATGGTGTCGATATCTCTGTCTACGATGGAGAATCCGGTAATGGGCTTCTGAATTTCATCGGAAACCTGCTATTCCCGTTCCTGGCTCTGGGCAGTTTGTATTTCCTCTTCCGTCGTGCCCAGGGCGGTCCAGGCGGGCCAGGTGGGTTCGGGGGACCCATGGATTTTGGGAGATCGAAGTCAAAGTTTCAAGAAGTGCCCGTAACAGGAGTAACATTCGCTGACGTTGCAGGAGCAGACCAAGCGAAACTGGAACTTCAAGAAGTTGTGGATTTTCTGAAGAACCCAGATACTTACACAGCTTTAGGAGCTAAAATTCCAAAAGGGTGTTTGTTGGTTGGACCACCAGGGACTGGTAAGACTCTGTTAGCGAGAGCTGTTGCCGGAGAAGCGGGAGTGCCGTTCTTTTCTTGTGCGGCTTCGGAGTTTGTGGAGCTATTTGTTGGTGTTGGAGCGTCGAGAGTGAGGGACTTGTTTGAGAAGGCAAAGTCAAAAGCGCCTTGCATTGTGTTCATCGATGAGATCGATGCGGTAGGTAGGCAGAGAGGGGCTGGACTTGGTGGTGGGAATGACGAAAGAGAGCAGACCATTAACCAGTTGTTGACTGAAATGGATGGGTTTTCAGGTAATTCAGGGGTTATTGTTTTGGCTGCAACTAACAGACCTGATGTTCTTGATGCTGCTTTGCTAAGGCCTGGCAGGTTCGATAGACAAGTTACTGTGGATAGGCCCGATGTTGCTGGTAGAGTGAAGATACTTCAGGTACTTGTTGGCTTCTTCCTTTTAAAGGTATTAAATTGCGGATTGCAGATTATACACAATTGTAACGTTCCCGAGCACCGGCAAGACTGAAATTTAAAATCTTGGACTTCTAGTCTTTGTTGTAATTTGGTGGCATTGGCAATTTGTTTGTGATAATGTATATGAACAAGATGAGGGAAGTTAGTTATAGCTTTGAACTTCTGTTAGCTCAAGTTTATGGTTTTGAGCAATAGGTACACTCTAGAGGGAAGGCACTTGCAAAGGATGTGGATTTTGAGAAGATAGCTAGGAGGACGCCTGGATTCACAGGCGCTGATTTGCAGAACCTGATTAATGAGGCGGCCATTCTTGCGGCTAGGCGTGACCTTAAGGAAATTAGCAAAGACGAGATATCTGATGCCCTGGAGAGAATCATTGCTGGGCCAGAGAAGAAGAATGCGGTTGTCTCTGATGAGAAGAAAAGGCTAGTTGCATATCACGGTAGGTGAGAGATAAATGAAATGATCTCTCTAGGTTCTTTCTTGATTGTTGCTATGTTGTAGTGTTTTTTACTTGGGAGGTTAAGGATATTGTTTCGTTATCTGAAGAGGCTGGGCATGCTTTGGTTGGTGCTCTAATGCCTGAATATGATCCTGTGGCCAAGATATCAATCATACCTCGTGGCCGAGCCGGTGGTCTTACATTTTTTGCTCCAAGCGAAGAGAGGCTGGAGTCTGGATTGTATAGCAGAAGCTACTTGGAGAACCAAATGGCTGTTGCACTTGGTGGAAGGTCAGTCATAGATCATCCACGAACCACTTTTTGCTGCATAAGCCGCTGATTCGGAGTAGAAAGTTGTTGTAAATTTATGAAATCGTCTGTTAGCTGTTTGAAATTTTGATTTGACGTGGTAGTTAAATGCTAGCGTTCGATGTAAAAGAATCACGAGGCCACATTCAGATGATGACATGGTTTAAATTGCAATCAGAGTATAACCTGCAATCCTAAATTTAAGACTTTAGATGACAAATGTCTTTTTGCAGGATCGCCGAGGAGGTAATTTTCGGTGAGGAAAACGTGACTACAGGAGCATCAAATGACTTCATGCAAGTTTCAAGTGTGGCAAGGCAGATGGTTGAGAGATTCGGGTTCAGTAAAAAGATTGGACAAGTTGCCATTGGTGGAGGTGGTGGCAATCCATTCTTAGGCCAACAGGTATTGATTAATACTATGATTGTAAACTTGATCAATGAACCAACAATTATTGCAGAAGCTATAGAGCTTGATTACAAAAAGATAGTAGTTTGTTTAAAGAAATTAGACTGAAACAAAAGAAGACCGGAGAAGCCCCCGGTCGGTATATATAGGTCTCCATCTCCAAGATATTACAAGAACATGATTCTCTCCCCTTAACCAGCTTAGAAGTTCATTTCCTATTTTAGTGTATTGGTTATCTGTCCCTTAGCCAGTTCTTCGTTTTTTTGTAACTTTGATTGAGACCTACATAAGCTATTGATGCAGATGTCATCCCAGAAAGATTACTCCATGGCAACTGCAGATGTGGTGGATTCAGAGGTCAGGGAGCTAGTAGAAAGGGCATATTCAAGGGCCAAGCAGATCATTACAACTCACATTGATATCCTTCACAAGCTTGCACAACTCCTCATGGAGAAAGAAACTGTTGATGGAGAAGAGTTCATGAGTCTGTTTATTGATGGAAAGGCTGAGCTATACATTGCCTAGGTAGACTCCTAAGATTTAAAACTAAGTTGTATTATAAATTTCAGTCATACACATCGAATAATTCCATAATTAAAGGGAATACAGGTTCTGTATATAGGCAAATTCTCTCCTAAGGAAAGCATTTTACCATAACTGTCACCTTCAGACTGACTCAATTCGATCCGTCTTCGACCTGTAAAAGTTATGTGACCAGCGAGTTAAGTAACCGATGATTGCAGGAAGTAGAAAAAATAGTACATGAATTACTGCACCCTCCTTCCTCACTATGGTACATTTGAAGGGAACCAAAGTCACACAACCCCATTATACAACGCAACCCACGTACAATACAACAACAACCAGATTACCAGAACAACTGATAAGTTACAAAAGAATGAATGAGTCTTCTAAGACCCTCTACCACCACTACGTTGCCTTTTTTCTTCAAGTGCAGCAGCCTCATTCAGCATGTCAGCAGCATCTTTCTGCATGTCCAGCTTGGCTAGGGCAGCAGCTTGCATGTAAAATGCCGTCGACCAGTCCGGGTATATACACTGTGCTTGCATCGCGTCTCGGAGGGCAGCATCCGGTTGATCACACAAGAGATGGCAAAGACTTCGCCGTGCAAAAACAGTGGGGGAAACCATTGTCCCCACATCTATGAACTGCACACAGATTATGATTAGTGATACAGAATCCCGTAAGTTTTTAATAGGAAAGCATGAACAATCAAGAATGTAGAACCAAGGCTACTTGCCTGAGAATAACATTCTATTGCAGTTTTAAAATCTTTGTCACGAAAAGCTACATCTCCACGCTTTCTGGCGTCCAGCATATCCCTCATTTGTTGAGTCCATTCTTGGAAAGATAACTGTATAAGACACAGTTTAGTACGAACATAAAGCAAAGGATTGGTAATAGGAATAAGCAACATACCAATGAGCAGTTAATCACCTCATTTGTTCCTTCGTCATCTTTGTAATGTGTCATTACCAAAATTTGATGAATAGCTGTAAGATCCATCCGTGAACATGCGTCACCCATTGGAGAAAGAGGATGCTGTGGTGTAGGTGGTGCATCTTCATGCTTTGTTATACCCAGCATCACGTGAGATGGGACCTGAAAGTAAAATCGTTAAATTACAAGCAACACAACTGTCTACAAAGTCAATAACAACTAAATGCATCTCCTGAAAAGGAGTGAATAGGGGTAAAAAGATTATATCAGAAAGAACATAAAGAGGGAAACAATTGATGAACCAATATCGTGTATGAATCACATTAGCAGTGTATTATTATATGCTCTAGTGGTTCATGAAGTCTAATATGTATCTACACAATAACATCATATTTGCCAACTATTATCATGTGAAAATGTGACAGAAAGAGACATCGTACTTCTGGTTTATGTTGTAATGGGGTAAGTGTTGCAACAAGGTCCTTAGTATTGGGCCGTTCCCTAGGCTCATATTGCAAGCATTGTGAAGCAAGATCAAAAACCACTGTTGCCTCTTTAGTTGAAAAGTTCCCTTCCAAATGTGAATCCATCAAGAGAAGAATGTTTTTACCCCGGATCATATCAAGAGCCTGAACAACAGCAAATGATCATGAGGAGTCATAAGGAGAGTTCACAGTAAACATCAATCTTTCCAACAACTAACATGAATTCAAAAATAAATATTATGGTAGATTGAGTAATTTAGAAGTAAACTGTAACATTCATTGCACAAATCAGAGAACAATGCAACTCAACTGAATATCAAGTGACTCAAAATCACCAGACAAGAAAGAAAAAAAAGATAAGGAATCGAAGCAATGCCATGCAATAGTAGACAAGATATATAGATTTGGGATTGAAGTTGAAAACAGACTCAGACAAACATCATGAACAGAAGTTTTAACATAGAGTTTGCTATAAGGACATGATATCAAAACTTGATGTAGAACCAGACATTTCAAATAGAATGACCAATTTTATGGTTAACGTTAATATTCCACAAAATAAACCCAAAATAAAGCCATTGATGAAGTATGAAAAACTTACGTGACTGGGAGGGATGTGCCTTCCACTGAGAAGGTCCAACAGAACAGTACCAAAGCTAAAAATAACGCTTTCTGGAGTGACCCTTCCTACAAAAATTGAAAGATATGGTTATATTACATTATGAGACGATCCTCGTATTAGAATGTTGTTTGGTTAGATCAAACACAAACTATACACTTGTTTCCCACCGAACAATATTTCTAGATCTGTCCTTGAGTATGATGGATAAAATGCAGATAGTTGAACTTCATAATTCTTAGGGAATGACTGCAAGCGCATGTTACATTCCATCAAACATGGCAATATGTGTCATTCTGGACAATGGTTTGTCCATAATCTTTTGATGTACAGATCATGCCAACTCATTCAAGTGTTAGCTTTATTGTCACTTCCAAATTGGTAACTCCGAGTAATACCAATAAACCAAAAGGCAAATTGAATTTTCATTTTATTTCCCTCTTGCAAATTGTCATAATACCAATCTTGACAATTCTAAACCAGAAGCAGCTCTTCTAACTTCCATCTCACAAATTTTACTTCCCCACTTTCTCATCTAACCTTTAGTTGTAGTAGTCCCCACAAGGATCCATTTGTATTCATTAAAACTTTCTTATGTTGTTAACTTAAAAAGACCATTGCTACCCAACTGCAACTCCCACTTCTCCTTCCGTAGATATTGAATGATAGAGTATTGACCACTTTAATATAGTTCCAGATTTCCATCAAGAAGGAATGCAACAATGAGTAATTTCTCGATACACAAATTTAATTCCATCAATTGAATACAAATGAATCAGAATTCACACAGAAAATATTCAAATTTTACAGAATGGAAATCTAAAGAACTAGGCATTACCGTTTTTCAAGTATTCGGGAGGTGTGTATGCAAGATTCGTACTGTAGCTTTTCCCGTCCCTACTATTTTTCATCAATCCAAAGCAAGAAAGCCGGGGATCTCCATTCTGGCAAAACCATCCAGTAAATTAGCCCTTGCTCTTATAGATTAACCAATCAAAGGTTGTAAGAAAAGAGACAACACAAAATACCTCATCGAAAAGAACCCTATAAGCATTTAAATCATGATACAGCGGTCGGCCTTCGTTACTACAATAGTCCAAAGCTTCAGCAATGTCAAGTGCCACTCTAAGTCGCATTGCCCACTCTATAGTTTGATTCTCCCCTGTAAAAAAAATTAAAATCCAGAACACAACGGCGCCAAAATCATGCAATTCAATTCCAGACGAAGCTAAACATTTTAAGTAATAACAAAAAAACTGAATGGAATAAGATTTACAGTAATCGACCCTTGAATACAAACAACATACAGTGAAATAAATGTTTGGCAAGAGTATCATTAGGCATATACTCAGCAACAAGAAGCCTTTCGTCCCCATCGCAACAGTAACCAATCAAATTGGCTAACCACTCGTGCCTCAGCTTTCCAACACCCCATGCTTCATCCTTCAAACAATAACAAGAAATTAAAATCCAACACTCAATCTTCAAACCCTAGCATTCATGAGAACGAAATCAGAACGTACAGCGAATTGCTTCGGATCGGGCCAGGCCAGTTTGGTAAATTTCTTGACGGCGATCCAACTCCGATTGCTCTGGTTCTGCAACCGACCTTTATACACGACATTTGGAGCCTTCTCACCGCTCCCGGACACGATAAACTCGGGGCTAAAGTTGTTCGTCGCGGCTTTTAAATCAGCAAGCGAGAACTCCATGAACCCCGGTACGCCACCGACAGCGGCTACACTTGCACCAACACCTACAGGTTCATTCCCCTTCGTAGGCTGAGGAACGCGACCGTCGTTGTGTTGGTACTGAGGATTGAGAGGCGGTTGTTGTTGGATGTGGTTATGATGGTTGTATTGGTTCTGGTCTTTGTCTCCTGATAAGGAGGAACAGCAACAACCCATAACTCGAACTGAGTAGACTCAGCAACCTTCTTCCTTTTGGAGACAAACCATATAAGTAAGAAAAATTACACAATTAAATTCAAAATTATATAATTATTTATAAAGAGATAGAGAGAGAGAGGTTCTTCTGTTTCGTGTTATTTGGTTAGAGGAGGAGAAGAAGAAGAAGAAGAAGAAGAGAAATTATAGTGTGTAACGCAGCAGCAGTAGCAGCAGCATTAGCTCAGCTACAGCTTCCTTTTCCTTTTCATGTCGTTCCCTTCTCTCTCTCTTCCTTCCTCTTCTTCACAAAACCCCTGTCTCTGTCTGTTTTCCTGTTTCTCTTCTGGGTAATGATTTGTTATTTTTGACGTGATTCAAGGGCAATGTAGTCATTTTAAGTCATTTTTAAATAATTCCTATAAAATTTAACTCCACTTTCATTATCTTATTATTTAATTATTCCTCGTCTTATATATAATTACTAATCAGCCATCTCAAAAACTAAATAGGTATTAAAAAAAAATTTAAAAAAACAAAGAAGTGTAGAATACTAGTATTATATACCAGGACGAGCGTGTTAGTGGGGATGTAAAGCTGATGATGATCATGATCAGTCAGCGTCAGGACCAGTTGCTCTCAGAGTCTCACGTGTGGTAGGTTGTGATTGGTGGAGGTTAAAAAGGTGTAGACGTGTGGACCCAAAAACAGGCGTCCGCGATTCGCTGGCGCTAGGACCCATCACGGTACCCGCGTTGTACTGTCCCCGTCAACGATGTGCGTGGCACGCACGAGTTTAACCACAAAACATGTTCACTGCATCTAATCTCATTGGAGTCATAATGCGGCGTCGTTCTAAGCAATTGCTTAATTTCCTTCCTCCAAATAATAGTTTTCTTAATCAATCAATTCATTAATTAATTATAAAATTAAAAAATTTATTCATTTTGGTAATTCGTAATTTAATTTTTGCTACTCACACCTTCTTGTTATCTTATAACAAAAATAAAATATTTAGTTATAATTATTATTATGACATAATTACAACAAATGTTTTAAAAACCGGACTTGAAGTTAAATCGATAAGACACTAAATTTAAGGTTTAGAAGGTTCAATCGGTATTAGATCGTCACAAAACTGACTGAAGATTAAATAAAATTAAAGAATTTGAAATATGATTAAAAAATATTATCGTTATTAATAAAATTTTTAAAGAATAAATGAAAAAATTGTTAAATGAAAATTAAATTTTGTTTATAAAAATTTATTAATTTATGAAAATTGTAAACTGATAAACTTTTAACAACAAAAGTTATCAAAATAAATTGAACTGAAAAGTTAAAAAATAAACCGACAAGTTGGACGATTTAAGATTTTTATGTTTGAACCGGTTGAACTAGTTAAATTTTTAATCATTTATGGTTGCAATATATTTAATTTATTAATTACCAAACCTTAAAGATGTTTTAAGATATATAAATTCAAAATATAGAATTTTTAATGAATTTTATGTTTTTTAATAAAATATTATTAATACATGCAACTTGTATAAAATTATAATTTTATTTAAGAATTATTTCATGTATATAAAACTTGATATTGTGCCATTTTATATAAGTTTTTCAATACTCAAAATTAAAGAATTTAACTTTTTACGATTTTGCTTCACAAATATTATCTCATTTCAAGCTGAAAATAAATAAAAAAGATAACACTAAATAGAGATTTAATTATAAAAACTAAAAAGGAAAAAAGAATTTGACAACTTTTAAGGAAATTTTGAGGGGCAGAAGGGTAAATTTGTCAGACAAAACACAGGTCATGTTAGTCTGGCTGCTTTCGGAATAATTAACTTATAGATGTGAATTGGATTAAGATTGTTAGGAGATGAGTTTATAATTTGTTAAATTATTTATTTAAAATATATTATATATAAATTATTATATACAACCTATTGTTCATTCAAAATAAAAACTGGTAAAATAGTCGATTTTAGGATAGCAAAACGTTGGGTCAGGTTTGAGCTAGCCCAGGCTTGAACTCGACTTGACTATTGCTGTTGGGGACTTTTTTTAATTAAAAATACAAAACGACGTCATCTTGCTTATAAGTGTTGGACTTTAGGTTAAGTCGGACCTGGATAACCTGAGTTTGAGCATGAATTGAGACCCTTTTTTCAAAAGAATAAGATCCAAGGCCTCGTCAACATGACCCTTGCATGCTGACTTTGAGTCGGGTCTGGCTTGACTCAATTGTCTATCTCTAGTCAATTTTTTAATAATAAGAGTTATTAAAATAAATTGAACTAAAAATTTGGTAAGTTTAAGGTATTCAAATCTATTAATCTAAATTTTTTTAATATATCGATCTAAATCTAACTAAATCTAAATAAAAATAAATAATAAATTTAAATCTAAATAAAAAAGATAAATAAATTTAAATTAAATAAATAACTATAAATTAAATAAAAAATTTTAATAATAATAATTAGAATATATTATTTTTTTTTTTTAATCGTTGATTTAACGACTAAGGGGCGGTTGGTTCACATACGAGAATGGTAATAAGAATGAGAATGAACATTATCAGTATAATTATGATGGTTGGTTAAGAGGAATGAATGATTACCCTTATCATTAATAGTGGTTGGTTTGTAAAAAAATTAAGAAATAAAAATTTATTATATTTTAATTAATTATATTGTAATTAATTAATTATATTGTAATTAATTATTAATGAATGAATTATGTTGTAATTAATTAGTTAATTTTTAATTAAATAATCATAGTAATATTTTAATTAATTAATTGTATTTAATTAATTATTATTAAAAATATTTTTTTTAAAAAGAATCACTACTAAGGAATGAGTTTTATTTCCCTCCTAAATGGAGGATACGGAAGATTCCTCGAAAGTGAGATATCAAACTATTTCTCCTATAATGATAATCAACAACCAACCACTCACTTTTGATTCCTTACCCATTAACCCCTTCTCAAATCCATCAATCAAGTACCTTATGAGTTATTTTAAATTATTTGTTTAAATTATAAGTCATTTGATTATTAAAAAATTTAGTTAATTTTTTTTTAATAGCAAACATAAACAAGGCACAATTAAAAGTATACCTAATTTCACCGATCGGTCTATCCACCTAAGTATCCAACTTTCATTATCCTGAACCTAATAAAACTTTGACATGCCTCCCAAGTTCAGAAGCTTCCACATTTTCGGAGTTGAGTTGTTGCTCTCTCACCTGCGCTGCCTCAGCTTTTGTGATAAGATCACATGTGGTGATTTCACATGCCACCTCAAACCGACAATGTTTCTGTCAAGATCAATCAGTGAAGTGAAGATGATTTAGGACCAAAGAGAAGGTGAAGTGAGAACAGAGAACAGGTTCTGATATTGCTTATAATCTTCCTGGATTCTTCCACACATCATCACGTAATAATCCGTTAATTGAATGACGAGTTAACGATCCTGACAAGTATTAGACAGCTTAATTGCATAACAAAATTATGAAGAAACAAGGTACTTTTGATGATTGATAATTAGAGAAATGCACGTTCTACGAAGTGAAACTAAGTTCCTCATAGATTTTAACAGAACTTGCAGAGAACTTCTCAATGGCAATGAAAATCTGTTGCAGGCCAAACTGAAGGCTACAGTCTTTTATTCTTTCACTCCTGTTCATACCCTCTGCAAACAGGTTCTTCACTTGCATTAACTTGTGTAATCTCTGATCTTCCCTCTCTAATGCCCTCAACTTTCTGTCGACATCCTTGTCTGAAACTATCCTTTGTTGTACATAATCATTTTGGGTTTCCAGAAATTGTTGCACTTTTGTGAGAAATCCATGAATTGATTGAGTTACTTCTGTCTCCGAGACTCTATCTATGGCGTTTGACCAGTCATTGCAGAGTGCAAATATGGCAGGTTCTGTGGGAGAGGAGTGTCCTGAATCTTCTGGCTTTGGTTCAGGTTCGTTGGGAAGACACTTCAGAAGCCAACCATTGAAAGCTTTCACATAACATCTTTGTGCAGTGACCCAGTTGAAGAAGCTTAAACCCCAGTTTCGAAGATCAATCTTTAATTGCATTGCAGCTTCAATACGAGTGTCATTAAGCTTCCAATCAGATGCAATGGCGTCTAAACATTTTGCCCCACTTGCTGCTTCAGCTTGACATCGATGGCATTCTCCCATAGCTTTCCACATTCCAAGTAACCTGTCACCATAACACAGGATGAGTAGCCAACTTAGAAAATTGAAACATTAACTATAATGTGAGTCCGGAAAAGAGCAAACTTTAGGATCAAATCGTTGATATGTGTCCACAGCTCTCCATCTCTCAAGTCATTGATAGTAATCGAGATCCTGTCAATCACTTGAATTGCAACTCTGATGTTAGTTGATAGTGTTGAGAGTAGTTTCTGAGCGGAGTCCAATTTACTGGACTCAGCTTCTTTCTGACTCCAACCATTCATTTGGCTACAAGTTCTGGTATGGACAATACGAAGTTTCTCCTCAGCCTGCAAGTTCAGCAGCCTCAGAATTCACAATCACGGAGAAGTGAAGGCTCAAATTTTGCAGAAGAAGTCAGTAAAGACAAAGCAATGGAACTTCAAAACTGTTTTAATTTAAAGCTTCCTGGAACCTTGACTTCATTGTAGAGTTTCTCCTCCCACATGCAAAGCTTCTTCAGTGTGGTAGACAGGTTGACTGAAATAGCAGGCGAGCTTTGATCTAAGCAGGAGTTGACAGAACCAATCTTCTCATTTGCGGGAAAAAGTTCAGTCATTTTACACAATGAAGATGGTGAAACCACTTGCAACATCTTGGTAGAGATTCCTGTTCAAACAATCTCCATAAAAAATTACAAATTCTAGATATCCAATAACAATATCAGAAATTTAGAAACTTTACCCTGATGAACAAAATTCCTGTCATGGTAACGGAATTTTCCAGTGTCAAGGACCTTCAGAACTTCACTTCCCGAATCTGCAGCTCTGATAAAGCAACTTTCCAACTCTCTCATGACCTCCTCCAGGATACTTCGGTTTTTACTATCCTGAGACAAGCCAGTTTTCTCATTTTCCTTCTCATTCTGCTTCTCATCACCTTTCCTGGGCATCGGTTTCAATCCGTTCGTGTCCTTCTCAGCCACCAGGTTCTGGCAATTTCCACCAGATTTATCATTTTCACTTATCACATCCACAGGTCGGTTTTTCAGATCGAAACTATCAGTCTTTCCTCTAGTTGAGACTGGTATTTCGCATCTCTCATATACATCAAAGAAATTCAAGAAATCCCATGTCGAGCTTGCTGGATTAGGAGGCGAAGGCGTTTTCCATGACTTAGAAGACGTAACGAAAGGAGATTGTGCACGAAACAAGTCATCATTACTCGTGAAGAAATCTGAATGAATACTTGAAGTCAAGTTCTGAAGATGGAAATGATTGGGGTTGACAGGATTCTGCAAATCCAAATCTTTGTCTCTGAACTCCTCATCTTCTTCAGAATCAAACCGAAAATCGAGGTGGGTGTCTGAGTTTGAACTCGAGTGACACCCACGATCAGGCGAAGAACACTTCGAGGGGTCGTTGTGTTCAGCGACAGGAGGGTTTGTCTCAATCTTGGACAACACAGAATGTGAGGAACCGACCAGTTCTTGACCCAGAAAAAGACGGAGAGCGGGTCCAAGAGCTTTGAGAGACTGCATATAAGCAACGTGAGCATCGGCTAGGACATAGCTCTGGTGCAGAGCCTCCTCAAGAAACTTGCAACGATCGTGACACAGAGTCACCGGCGGTTGGTTGTCGATTCTCGAGGTTGTGCAGCCCATGGATTGGCAACGATGAAACTACACAAGCCCGTCTTGTTTGGAAGCTATGCTTTTCGTAGAAACCAAGGTTTTAATGAGAATTCAACAAGGTCGTTAAAGGATTTGTCGGATAAATCAGAGGAAGAAAGGAAGAGGAGAGTACTAGGAAAAGCTCGCTTGTCCTATTAATGGCGGGATAGTCATAACGTCTCTATTGTTTGATTTGCAATTTTGGCGTTTATTGTCCTTGGTTTTGTTTTTCTGATATTTCCCTTTCTGCCACTATTATTTGGATTCTTTACCAATTTTACACCTCATTTATTGAGCTTATAACAAATCTAATTATTATTTGTACATGATACAAATTTCCTTTATTTTAATTTAAAAAGTGATCTTATGTTGAATTTTTTTATTTAATACAATTAAGTTGAATAATTATATAGACTCTATTTACATAATTAACAGTCAGTTATGAGATAAGTTACATTAAATAATTCGATAAATGTTTAATAAAAATTTCTCATTTTTTAGATTTTTAACATTATAAATTACTTTTTAAATAATTTAAAATAAGTAAAAATAATAAATTTGAATGTTTTGTCTTAGTTATATTCAGTTGTATGATAATTTGTATTAAATAATTTGATAAATATTTAATAAAAGATTTCTTTTTTAAAAAAATTAATACTACAAATTGCTTTCTTAATATTTTAAAATAAATGAAAGAACAAGAAAATTATATATTTTACCTTAAGTATGAGTTTTGCTTCTAATTTAATAATTAGTAATAAAGGGATTGACAATGGGAATCTATAGTGGAAATTGAGGGATTGGATTCCACTAAACTAAGACCAAAACAAATATCATGATGAGTATTTCAAGCCCTTAGTATTATGTTGCAATTGACTAAGCCAAAAGTAAGAGTTTTGTTTCAAAATAAGCTATAATGCAAATCATTCTTTAGTTAAGGTTTATTTCAGCCCTTAAAAATATGATTCGAACTTAAAATTAAAACGACGCTAGTTTGGTTAATTAAATTAAAATATTATTGTTTTGTTAAATTGATTGAATCTTTTTATAATATAACTTAACTAATTAAAATTCAATTAATTCATATCGACCTCTATTTGTTAACCCTAATTTTGAATAAATCACTTAAAGAATCAAATGACAAACTTCATCAAACTGGCATTTATAGATTCAGTATATTTTTTCTCTTGTTCACCTTTTAAAACAAACAAAGATTTCATATCCATGATGATTATTTTGAATCTATATAAAGTTACATTAAAAGAAGTTTCAAAGTGGAATTCCAACTCAATCTAAACTTGTCTTTACTCTCTTTTTGGGTATTGTTTTGCTTTGAAAGGTGAGAGGTCAATGGGGAGGCATGGTCCTAACATAATATACTCTTTGATTTACAACCCTAATTCCTAGGAAAGTATGTCACTTTTGGATATATCTTTTTCCATGTAAGTTTGGCTTAAAAAGAATACATGCTAGATTCCCATGCTTCTCCACCATCACTTATACACTTTATGTTGAGGTAAAAAAGTAGAATCAAACTCATAAGTGTTCATATAATAAATTATGATAACATGTTTTAAACGAGTAATTTGATGAGTTAATAGTTAAATAAATTGTATTTTTAAATTTATAATTTTATTAAAATTTGTAATAATAATAAAATATAAAATAGTAATTAAATATCATAAATGTTAATATTGCTAATGTGAAATGTTATATAAATTAGATTCATTCTTATTAAACAACAACATCAACATGCAGTATGAATTCCATTGATACGCGAGGTCTGAAGAGGTCCAGTAGTACGCAGCCTTACCCCTACCTAGTAGAGATTTATTCATGTTAAACATTATGTAGAATTTAATGTGTAAAATATTTCATAAATTAAATTTTCCATTTTTAATTTTTAATTACTTATTGTTTAATTATAAACATATCAATTAACTAATTAACAATTTTATGCGTGTGATGTATATAATTATTATTAAATTAATTAATAAATTTAATTTAAATGAGTGATGTTAATAAATTTATAATTTTATTTTTTTGATAAAACTACAATAAACTAAGAAAGTACTTTTAAGTACCTACCAACTTTAACGGTCTTCTTTGAAGGGGCCCAATGGCTATTATGAAGCTAACAACCATTCCATCTTTATCGCCTTTCAGCAATGGAATTATACATATGACAAACACAGACTAATCATTACTGGTCCAATTCAGACATAAAGCAAATAAGCAAATCCTTATATTCACAATATATATATATATAATAATTTATAAATTATATATTTTGAATAAATTATTTTATAAATTAATAATTTAAGATTATTAATAAACTTAACCTAAATAATATTTATAAATTTATTTTTTTTCGTTTTAAACCACCAAATTAAGAATATCTTGCAAAAGTTATACTAAGTGAGACCTACATGTTTGGTTTAACAGACCAACCTAACTCATGAGTGCCATCCATTATATAGATTTTTGTCTTCTGCCTTCATCATTTCACTGCCAACATGGCATAAGATATGTCATTTAAGATAAATTCAGTGAGACCCGATGTCCGGAAAGGTTTAATAATACATATATTTACCCATTGACGGACATATATGGGGCTCAATATCTAAAATTTTAAAAAATTAAATATTTTTATTTTTAATTAATAATATATATATATATCAAAACCCTTTATCTTTGATAACTGATACGGGCATACGACACAAGCTTACAAGAATAACTTTCAAGAATAACTTACACAAGCTTGAGGATGAAGATCCTGCGCACATGCCAATCGACTTTCAAGTTGCTTTTCTTTCGTTTCTTGAGATTACCCGTAAATTAGATATTGAAATTTCTGATGCTCCAATCTTGAAAGAGATTGACAATAGGAAAAACATAAAGTTTTTAAGGTAGTTTCGAAACTCAAATCTGGATCATCAATGTTTTCCTACCTTTTTCCTATGTGATCGAGCTAAACTAGATTTACTCATGCGTAATACTTGTTCATAGCTAACTGGCATGTCTGACCGTTTTTCTTGACCTCTTGTTCTTCCGTCATGTCTGCTTTTTATATCGACAAGTTTTATAATATTTATTCCACGACAGGATTTAGGGATGTTTCAGCGAATGCATGTATAATCGTTTGATCAATAATTTAACTAAGTTGTTGCAGTAAGGAATGAGTTTTTGAGGCTTATGAACAGTAGGAAATATATATATATATATATATATAAGAAAAGGAGATCCAATTATTTTTTAGTATATTTGACAGCTACTACCTCTTTTATGGAATTAGTAAATATTGGTTCTAACTAATTTTTTTATTTTGCAGTTATGGAAAAAAACTTTAAAAAATTAAGACCGACTATTCAGTCATCATCGTGTGATTTAAATCAGAATGTTAATAAAGCACCTCCAGCATCAAAGGAGGTTACTATTGAAGAACTTGTGATTGACTCAGAAAATCTTCCTTCCGATTCAGGATTGAGACCTAATATAATCGAGTATCCTCCTGAAAAAGGAGATTGGTTGTGTAGAGCTTATTTATTAAAAGATCCTTATCAACCTCGAAATCATAACTTTCCTCAAACTATGGATGGAGATCGTAAGTGGAGATTTATTGTATCATAGTTTGATGATTTCAATGATTGGTTGGAATATAGTGTTGAAAAAGGTGCTGCATACTGCTTATATTGTTATCTTTTTTCAGCTGATCGTGAAAGGAAACATACTAAATCTGAGGGTTTTAGTGCTTGGCGAAAGAAAACAAGATTAAGAGAACATGTAGGAAATCATGACTCTGATCATAATC
>JAOSBL010000006.1:478593-489580 GCA_027568915.1 Erythroxylum roraimae | reverse complement strand
GTTATTTATTATTATTATACATACATTATATTCCATTCTATCTAACATCCAAAGAATATTTTACTATATTACATTATAAACCCTTTCATTCCTCTCAAACAACAATTTTTTAATATTACATCCATTTATATTCCATTTCATTATAAATCATTCAATTACATTATATTTCATTAAAAACTTTACATCCAACCAAACGTAACCTTATTGACTTAAACTAAGGAGGAGCAAAACCCTAGTGTTAATCAAGCTCCCGAAAACCTTCTCACCGCCAGCTTCAAGATCTTCGATGCACCACTCCAAATCTTGCATTTTCTCGGTAACCATACTGCTGATTTCATTAGCTTCTTTCTTCTTCAATCCCCACAAATCCTTCACTCCACATTCTTCAAATTCCTGAATCCATATTTAAGTTCAGGTTTCTTTGACGTGAGTGGCATACAAGGACATTTTCTCTGGAAACACGACACGGAGATTCGTGTGAAAACCGCAACAGACACCAACACAGTCACTTCACTAAAATCTTCGAAAAGAAAAACCAGTTCAATGTCTTTAACAGGCACAGACTCCGAATCTTGTACCAAGAATTCAGAGAGTCGTCCTTCGAACTCTGTACACAAGCTTCTCCATCTGTTTAGCCATTTTCTTGCGAGCTTTAACTTACAAACCAATCCTGAACTTGCTCTCGTCTTTACAGCAGCTTGCTCCCAAAATCAGACTCTGAAAAACTCCATAAACATCAACAAACCGGAGATAATTCTCGAGAAGTATATTGCGATGGAGGATTTTTGGGTCCGAGGAAGCTGGACGATATAGTGCAAAGAGTCACTGAAATCTCGAAGAGGGTTCGGAGCATCACAAACCCTAGCAGATGTTAGGTTTTCAGGCATTGAATACCAAACTTTGAGCTCGTTGATCTCATCTCTGAGTTGCGAGATCAAAGAATGTGATCTGCGAGGGAGGCTGACGGATCTAACGTGGTGAGAAATGTTCGGTGGCTTGGAGAGACGATTTGGAAGAGATAGTGAGCGAATCGACACACGAGCTGCTTCCACCATTTTTGTTATAACTAAGAAAAGATTAAATATTCGAGTGGTATTAGAATTATTATAAAATCGGTCAAAAATATAATAACTAAAATATGATTGCTAAAAAAAATTACTAAATCAAAATTAATTTATTTATTTTAATTTATAAAAATTTATTAATTTATAAAAATTGATCAATTAATTATAAACTCATCAACTTTTAACGAGAGTTTATTTTAATAATCAAATCAAAAAGTTAAAAACTGAACCGAAAAATTGAACGATTCAAGATTTTAACAATTAAACTAGTCGAACAGATTGAATCTTTTAATCATTGACTGATAAAGTTTATAGATTAACTCTACTTAATTCTCAAGTTTTCAAGTTGAGCTGGAGTTCGAGTTATTTTAAGTTTTGAATATATCAGAAAAATGTCCTGAAAGTCTAAACATGTTTGTTGAATTTAAGTTTGATTTTGTCATAAATAAATCTATTAAAAGATTTATTTTTATCTTTTAATTAAACTTCAAAAAATTTAAAGTTTAATTAAAAAAGATATTATTAAATAAAAATTAATTGGTTAATTTTATTTTATAAGAACTTATTAATTTATAAAATTGACCGATTAATTAATAAACTCATCAGTTTTTAATAAGAGTTTATTTTAATAATTAAATTGAAAAATTAAAAATCTAACCAAAAAGATGAATAGTTTAAAACTTTTATAATTAAACTAATCAAACCAATTAAGTTTTTTAATCATTAGCTAATAGAGTTTATAGATTATCTCTACCTAATTCTTGAGTTTTCAGGTGGAGCTTGAGCTCGGGCTAGACTATGTCTTGAATATATTCAAAAAATGTGAAAGTCTAAACATGTTTGTTGAATTTAATTTTGAATTTTGTCAAAAATAAATCTATTTAAAGATAAAATTTTAATATTTTTAAAAGTAAGAATTACAATAAGTGAGAAAAGATAGTTAAAACTAATTATAACATAATAATATTTAATTCCAATTCAATTAAAGCGAACTTAATGCTGGAACCTGAAGAATAAGACCAATTAAAAGTTGAATTGGTAAGATAATAAATTTTAAATTTTAAAAATATTAAAAAGTTATAAAATTAATTAAAATTAAATAATTTAAAAATAATTTTTATTTACCAAAATTTTTGATATTTAATTAATCAATTCAAATAAAAATTTATTTATTTATTTTAATTTATAAAAATTGATTAATAATTAATAAACTAATCAATTTTAACAATAAAAATTAATAAATTAAATAAAAAATTAATTAACTCAAAAATTTTATAAGTCGATTTGATTTTTAAAAGATTGGTTTTTTTAGACAAGGACACAACCAAACTCCAAGAGTTGAGGACACAACCAAACCTTGGGGTCACCGAATCAGTTATTAGTTGACAACCAACAGAACACGATACTATAAATACTTAAAAACTTCCTCCTCCAACTACCCTATACGAGAAAGTTGGCAGCTTACTAAAACCATAAAAACTTACTCGTCCAACTACCCTATACAAGAAAGTTGGCCGCTTACTAAAACTATATATTCCTTAATCAGACACAAAGAAGTTGTAGACACTTTCCTAACCGACCATGTTGTAAGGTTCCACGGTTATTGGAACTTAGAGACACGTTTACCTGGAAAACACACATGAGGTTTTGAGGAGTTTGTTTTCTAAGCATTAACACTACTTTGAACTTTTCGGGTATGTCCGTCCAGACGAGTTCATACCAACTTATCGAAGCCTTGATTGAGTTCAGATTCAAGCTCGGCGTCAAGTCTTAAGAGCTTGTACCCGACCTCGGCCCATCCCAATTATTGAGATGATACGAAGGCATCCTAACCGAAAACTTTTGAAGAAAACTAACTAGATGGTCATGGACTTCAAGTTCTAAGCTCTGACACTTTTCAGTCTAAGCAAACTGAAGACTCCTGACATGAAGACTCACAAACAAGACAGCAAATCTAGCGTGCGAGGCTTTTCTTTGATCATTTACTGGCAAATGAACTGCCAGAAAGGTTCTCACAAACTAGAAGAATATTGAACATATAAACAGAGACCGAAATGGATGCAGGCATTCATTCTGCATCCAAAAAAATGAATAAATGCAAGGTAATTCATAGTATTTCATTACAAATTCCATGAAAATGAGATTGGATTTTGTACCAGATATGAACGAGCTAGAACCAAATACATTAGGTATCAGCTTTCATTGTTGAGTTGGAGGCAAATCTGGAGAGTCATCAGTCGGGGGGCGGTGTAGACGATCAAAAGTCTGGGAAGACACCAGGCGGCCTTTCTCGAGGTTTTATTGACAGCAACTGGCTTGAATCACCCACAACATCAGCCCATCCGTAATGAGGTTCAGCCCTTCATCACAAACACATATCAACAAATTTGCGCAAATCAAACTGTGTTTCCATAAGCACCAACAAATATATGTTTCTATCAGTTGGTGAATGTATCACTTACTCATAGTAGGTCTCCTCGTCCACAACTATGTCCCAGCTTTCAGTTGTTGTACTCTTTCCATACTTGTGAACTTTCCTGGTGAAAAATGGGAGGGCATATTAACATTCAAATACAGATGTGAATATCAAAGCAAGTTCCGTTAAAGTTACCCGTTTCCGAAATGTTCCTCGCCCCAAGTCCTTGACCAACCTAGACATATAGAAAATCAATCTCAGGAAAATAAAACTGCCAAAGTATATAAAAAACTAAACAATAATAGAAGCAAGTAGCTGAATATAATACCTTATTCAAAGAAATCTGATAGAATAATCATAGAAACTGAATCCAGTTTAATATCATATCTCATCAAGAATATACCAATTGAGAAGTTTATGTATCATAAAGACAAAAGCAATGGAAAGCACATACGTTCACCACTAGGAGAAACATGCCAAGTTTCCCCCTGACGTGAACCTATACCAGCAAAGAACTTCTCTTCCCACTTGTCTCCCCATTTAGTTCCCAATTCAGTCTCTGCCCATTTATCAGTCCTGAGGACTCAAAGTAAAGAACTCAATAAACAAATTGCTTCCAGTAAAGAAATTACATGCATAGATAAACATTAATTGGAGTTGAAAATGGCACCAGAACAGAGTAAAATGCAGAAGATAAAATCTGACATACCAAATTGGTAATACCATCCAATTTATTGTACCGGATAGAGATGCATCAATTAAATTAATGTCCGTGTTCTGAATCTACTTGAAGATATTTCAGCTACTTATATCATCTACTTTTTGATATCGCAGCAATTAAGCTAATATTCACGAAGGAAATTTAGATCCGAATAAGTTATAACGATTAATCAGACAAAGACCATTTAAGAATGGATCCACTTCCGTCATAATGCTCTCCCCACTTCTCCCACCATGACTGCTCGTTCAGTCTACCGTACTTATGTGCACCTTTCTCGGTCCAGCCTTTAGCATCATATTTTTCCCACCTAAGTCCATAAATAGAGTATAGTTAATATAGAGCAAGTATCTTCTGTGTTTTCAACTGCAACATGGATACCTATAATTAGCATCTATCAAATTACTCCTACTTCATAACAGTTACTCACCATTTCTCATACCATCCAGCATTTTCAGTGCCTGATTTTGCTTGTTTTTGTGCACTTCTCTCTATTTTTGCAAGGTTACTGCAATAACAAGTACACAAAATGTAATCTTAGCTCTTTCCAAGCTTGAGAGACATAATGCATAACAGAGTTCTCGGTATTCCAGCAGATTGGAAAAAACTAAAAATGCTAGACCTCCATTCATCCTGATGAAGCACTTCTTGCCATGTTTCCCACCATGAATCACCTTCAGAATTCCTTCCAGATTTCTCTACACCTGAGATACAGAACTCCATTGAGGGTGACCTCACCAGAGAAATTACATCTTGCAAATCTTAATCTTAAATAAGTGAAGGTTGAGATATATACCTAGCTCTTTGTACCCAGTCCAGTCACTCTTCTCCCACCACTGTCAAGGAGATAAATCCATTAAATGCATCCACCTGGGATGATAATGAGTTTATGAAAACTTGCCAGTTAAGTAGTTTGAAAGTACATATACAGCTGGCCAGTAGCCTGTCCAACAGAGTTATAAACCACTTGCATCATAATCTTAATCATCTGCCACACCAATTAGTTTGTTGTTAACCCTCCTTACTCTTACTCTAATTTCACTTCTTTCTTATAAATTCTGCCTCCATCACTTGTTAAGCTTTCACAAGTGATGTACCAGGTACCTAAGCTTTGCAGAAATTCGAAAAGGCAGACTATGCTTTAAGTTTGAAACCGACCCACCTAACTAACAAATTTCAACAGACAGATAGGGGCAAGGCAGGTGCATTCTGGAGATATATGGTTACAAGGTTCACTCAAAACAAATAGTTAACCACAGAAATGCGACCTTAAAATGCATGTTTGCCTTTTGTGTCTTAAAAATGATAAATTGGTGCTAATGGCTATAACGTTAACAATCATGAAGCTCTACAAAGACAACTAGAGTTTTGTCAAAAAAATTTGAGACAATAAGATAAAATTTAACCTTATTAACTGTTTGTATTTTCTTTACACAGAAAGTAACCATCAGTGTGCTTCAATCTCATACAAGTATAAAACAAGCATCCCAATATCATGTGATTAAAATAAACACGTACCGTTTCTTTCCATTCTGTTGAACTATCATCAGATCGACCTCCCATCCTTGTCCACCTACATCTATATCCATTTTCACCCAAGTCCTCTCCGCTTTCTCGATACCAAGTACTACCATCCTCATTAGTGCCTGACTCCTTGATGTTTTCATTTAACAAATTGATGCCCCAGTCTTTCTCATGTGCAATACCAGTGTCTACAATGAGCATGATCTCAATCAAACACAACGATTATAGCCATAAATTAGACATTCATCCAGGAAACATAGATGAACGACGCACATGAAATGGCCAAAACTCAGGAGATTGACTGTTTACCTCTCTTTGGGGGGGTGTCTCTAGATTGTGGACCCGAATATCTTGGGGTACAACGAGGATGAAATTTCTCTTGTCTTGAAACAAAACGAGACCTACAACAATTGTACCACACCAACATCTTAAGGTTGGGCAAACTATAAAATACTTCAAAAAACTTCTCCAGTATAATAGAGCAATCTTATCACTATAGGAGTACCTCTCTATGCAGTTTGTAATTATTTCCATTTCCGGAATACCCAAAAAAAAAAACAGAAAGAGACAATCTTTGCTCCGTACAAATAAAAGAGAGTAATTAATTCATCAACCAAGAGGAACTATCAATTACACCAAATTCATCATCGCGAGTCAAATCTATGAGATATAATCATTCAGATAGTCAAAGATAGCTTTTTTTATTCAAAAACCCATAACCAAAATTTTTTTTTTTTTTAAGGTAACTCTCTCACGAAAGCGTTCAAGATGAAATAACAAATGCACAAAGCAGGCACTTAACACAGTCACCACCGACAAAGACACAGAAACTATTGAAAAGATCAAAGAAAAAGTTAAAAACATTTGTGACATACGCAAATGGCAAAGCTGGAGTTGCTGGGACTTGGACTCTGTGGGGGCTCTTCTCTTGAGGTTTCTCCACGCTCTGACCCGACCTACCGGACCTCCGAGTTGGTCGCCCAGAGTCGAAGCAACAGCAACTAACGCGGGTCAACCCCGCAGCAACCCTACCAGCTTCAACCCGCAGTCTCCTTTTCTTGCTTCTGAGCTCCAAGCCATGAATGTTAGCTCGAAGAGGTAAAATGTGGAGCCTCCGGTGCTTAAAATGAAGCTTAAGTGGAGGATGAGCAGCCGCAAGACTCCCAGCCATTAATTACTCAAATGCCATAAAAACACAGCAGAATTTAAAAACCCACCAAGAGAAAAGGAAAGCCAAAGAGACAAAACCCCAAAAGGAGCGTTCTTGAGAATTGAAGCTTTGAAGCACAAGTTAGGGCTTTTTTTACAGTTTCCAAGAGCAGAAATAGAAGGAGACTTCTCGTTGACTAAAGTAAATATAACTAATATTGATATCATAATAAAAGGAGAGCCAATGGGGTTAAGAAAGAGAACAACGGAAGATAGAGAATCTTTGGTTTGCAGAGAGCGGTGGTTTTGGCGGTGGTTGCGGCGGGGAGGTTTTTTGGGTTTAGAGAGGAAGATGGGATCAGTTGTCGGCTCTCATGGCGGTGGTTTGGATTTTGAAACATAAATAAATAAATATATATATATATACACGCGAGTGGTGAGTGGGTATGTGGGTCCCGCTTTTTCTAATACGTGTCTGATATGCCTCCTCACTTTCGCCACGTGGCGGAAGCTCAGCCATCTGTTGTTTTCTTAGTTTCCTACTTTGTTCTTGAGTTGTCCTTTCAAGGGGGGTGATCACCATTTTTTTTTTGACACATTATCCATTGAAATAAATTTATAATATGTATTTATTAAATAGTTATTACAAAATAAGTACACAAATTTTAGTTCATCAACAATCTTTTATAATTTTGGTTTGAGATATTGTTAATACATTTTTTATGATTTGATATTATTATATATTTTAAATTTTAAAAATTTTTTAATAATTATTATAAAATGCTACATATAATAAATACGAGGGAGACAAAAAAAGGTCTAATTTGATCCGACCCAATCCAAAGTTAACAAAACTGACTTTAGTTGATCAAGTTTTTGATATAACTCGTATTTTCACCCTTTTGACTAAATCGAGAAAAGTCTCGAGTTGGGTTAATTCTATCTTTTTCTTTCTATCTTAATTTGATTATGAATTAACTAACTTGGTTAAACTCAAAACCTTAAAATTTTCACATAAAAAGATGTCAATGTAGATAGAGCGACATTGTTTTTAATTTTTAAATAAAAATTTAATCTAATTTAATTCAACCGAGCTCAAGTTCAACTTAAAATTTCAAGCTCGAAAATAAAATTTTAAAATTAAGTTTATAACGACTGGCCTAATCTATTACTAACTCTAATAAAAATTAACTACAATAAGAATTATACTACAAAATTACCCGTAAATTTTAGTTATAATAAAGTCAAAATCAACAAGTACGAAAGTATAAGACTTTTCGTTTTGACAGTATTGATATTTTTATAAAAAAGTTGTTTTTGTGATTCGAACGTGTTAATTTCGGATATATTATTAATAAAAATTAACTACAATAAGAATTATACTACAAAATTACCCGTAAATTTTAGTTATAATAAAGTCAAAATCAACAAGTACGAAAGTATAAGACTTTTCGTTTTGATAGTATTGATATTTTTATAAAAAAGTTGTTTTTGTGATTCGAACGTGTTAATTTCGGATATATTATTAATTTCGGTCTTTGGAATTTATCATAAGTGTTTTTAAGAAAATGAAAAAGAATGGTGATACTATATTACGTAATGGTGGAGAAAAATATTGAAATTTCTTTTTTCTGAAAAGTTAAGAAAATCTATGATCTAATCTAACATTACGTGGGACCAAAATACGTGGAATCTTGGAAGCATAATTGAGGCCTCAAACGCAAAAAGTGTGACTTGACAACCTCGGAAGTAGTTTGTCTCCACGTGTTCGCCACATGTGTGACTGAGAATTTTGTAGATTGTGGATAAGTTAAAAGACGTGGCAATGGATAATGGTGACTGGACATTTCACGTGTCAAAAGCTCGAGGCCTCTGCAATAATTAAAAATTACACTGTTAAATAAATTTTAACCAATTTATTATTAAAAATTGTTTAATTTATTAATTAATTTTTATAAATTAAAACATAGGTTAAATTTTAATTAACAGTTTTTTATTAAAATTTTAAATTTTTATTTTATGATTCATTATCAATTTAGGCTAGAACGTTGCGGTATCATCAAGATTGGTTGAAGGCGTAGGTGGTGATTGAGAATGCAAGAACTGCTGATGGTGTCATTACATGGAGGAAACCAGACTTTGGGTGGGTAAAGCTCAATATTAATACTGCAACAACTGTGGATGGTTATTATACTGAGTATGATTTTGTTGCTAGAGATTTTTCGAGTTCAATTTTGAGGATTAAGGTTAGCAGATTTGATGGAGCTTTTCGACCAAAGATTGCTGAAGTAGTAGCCATAAAGGAAGCCCTTAGTTGGATTGAGAGTAAGAATTGGCAAAGGGTTATTGTTGAGAGTGATTGTCTTCATGTTATTCAAACAATTACGAATCGGCAATATACAGATGTAACTGATTTTAGTGATTTAATTACATGAGATCCAGTGGTGCATTGGACCTTTTAAAATTTAAAAAAATTAAATATTTTTATTTTTAATTAACACACACACACACAAACACACTCCGTCACTGAACGTAGATGAATGGTGTGATAATTTTCCTCATTTTGTAACACCTATAATGTATTTGGATAGTTAATATAATTAAACCTACTTCTTAAAAAAAAAAAAGGAAACTTGTTTGAATGTCAAACTCGCTGATTTGGATTTGGATAAGCTTAAAGTCAGTTTCCAACTACGGTGTATATCTAATAAGTGGACTTATGGTTATGAAATGCAGATTAAAAGTCCATTACAAGTCCAAATAAGCAATGGACTTTGAATTTTATCTTATCAATAAGGAAAATTGTTTGAATGTCAAACTCGCTGATTTGGATTTGGATATGGATAAGCTTAAAGTTGAGCATATGGTTATGAAACGCGTATGGACTCTTAATGAGTTTGTTTCATTTTCTTCTGAGCAATGATGGTTTGTATTAAAAAATAAATATAAAGTGACTTAAATTCGGGTTGATTACTTGATTTGTCTTCAATAATAAGAGACAAAGATGCCAAATCGATGTCCTTTTTTTTGTAGCGTCGGACCGCTTCCAACCCAAGAGGATAGGATTCAAAATTTGAATTCAAGATAAGATTCAAAAGTTGAATTATTAGTTTCTAATCACAATAGAATCACACATAAAACAAAAGTTCTATATTAGATGAAAGTAGAAGGAATAAATCTTTTTATGGTTTAAAAATACTTTAATTTTCTTAAAACTTTAATTAAAAATTGATAAATATATAAATATTGTATAAAAATCAGATTAATCAAATATTGAATCAAATTTAATTAATTTATTTTAAATTTAAAAATTAAGATAAATTACCATATAAATAATTTTTAATTTATACTAAACTACCGAAAAAAATTAATATCTTTTAATCTATTTAGTTCATTATATTTTGGCCATATTTGACAATCAGCTGATTATATTAACTGTTAGCTGATTATATAGCCGATTTGACCAGCAGATTGCATTAGCGGTTTATTAAAAATGTTTGATAAAATTAACTGTTTATGTGTAAAATAACTTATGAAGATATGACTTTAAAAAAAATTATAAGGGCATTAATATTATATATTTTAGTATTTCGTTGAATATTTTTATAAGAATTTAGATTTTAGAGAAGCCATGTTTACCTGCACTATTTCATCATCTATGAGAAATTTATACAACTTTTTTTATTTTTATTTTCGTTTAAGGTCAATATTTTATTTCTAACCTATAACTGCATAAAACAAATGTTGTTTCTAAAACGTAGATATCTATGAACCTCAACTAGGTTGTCCTACTTACTAGAAATTGTTGTATATTAAAATTAACAAAAATATAACGCATATGGTATTTAATTGTAACTTAATCAAGAATACAATTTAAACAGCAAAATATCACACAAATTAGAAATAAAATTTAAAAGGTATAATTAACTTTTGATGGTTAAAATTTTAACTGTCGGATGAAAACACTCCTGTATAAGAGCCTTTTCATTTTTGCCTGTTTATCTTCAATGATGAAAGAGCTACTCTCCAAACAACTCTACCAAACAACTCTATTAGCTGTTTGAAGAATCAAACAACTGAACAACCAATCAGCTAAAAAAAATAGCTAATTGGTAG
>JAOSBL010000006.1:467993-478493 GCA_027568915.1 Erythroxylum roraimae | reverse complement strand
CCAAACAACTCTATTAGCTGTTTGAAGAATCAAACAACTGAACAACCAATCAGCTAAAAAAAATAGCTAATTGGTAGGCAACTTAATGTTTGTAAACAAGCTTTTGAGAATTGAACAAGCGTAAAATTTTGTTTTATAAAAACAAAACGACCGTATTACAGTCCCTCTGTAGCTAATCATCCTCTCCGATCAGTTAATTCCATAGGAGTCCGGCTCCCAATGCGTCTGATCATCGTCTTGGACCACTTACTAATCATCACCTTAATAAACTAATTCCTAGCCAACTAGCTAATCAAAAGCAACGCTGTTTTGCAGAAACACATAGACTACCCATTACAAATAAAAGGCAGACCAAAAACCCCATTGATAGATATTATATAGACCTACTGATACATGCGAAGACATGAAGCAACGTTCAAGCAAGCAGAAAACGATTGCGTAGTATTTGGATTGAAGGATTGCTATCACTCACCATCATCTTTAAATGCTGTGTTTTTCGAATACCATATGCAATGTTTAGAGCATATGATGGACCTCCCGGACAAACATGCTATACAAATTCTTGCCATACTGGAGCATAAAATCACAAATAAGATTTGAGGGCTAATTCGGAGGATTTCGGAGGGATCACTAGAACGTAACATTGCTCACCGGGCACTTGTTTAAGAAAACATGTTCTGAATTCCCAGTTGAGCCAGTGTACTCTTGTTGATTAAGGTTGTAGTTCGCCTTCCAGTTATGCGTTTCCTCAGAGTCCCTTTAGCACTTAGTAGCGGAGTTACATAGGTGGAATTCACTTCTTGGAGAGCAAAGGCCTTATCGATTCTACAACTACCTGTAATGACCAAACTAATGGATCAATCAACAATAACGTGAACAAGATTATGGAAATTTGAGACATCAATAAGTAGACACAGCATAATCTTCGAAAATCAAAATCAGGCTATGTCAAGGATCTTATTTTAATCTTTGTACACAATTAATTTCAGTACTTCATACTGCTTGTCCTGTCATTATGCTGGTGTCTTACCCTTCCATCATAAGATAAGGACGCAAAAATCCAAGGCTCACGAGTACTCCACGCAAGGCCTAGGAAAATCCAAAAATTAGTTAGCTAAACTAAAATCGTCACATTATGAGATTTCGGTTGGTTAAACTAACTACCATAAACACTATCTTCATAGTCACTATATGAATTAAGCAATGGTTCAGCTTGCCGCTCCAATAGGCTGTCAAAAGAAATATAAAGTTTAGGGATGTCCAAGCAAACTGAAAAAAGAGGTGTCAATAAGACTTCAGCCAAATAGACAAGCTAATAACCTCTCGGATGTCGATTCGTCCCCAGTTGACGTAGAAGCAAACCACAAGTTAACAACGGAGTCTGTACCACCACTCTGCAATAGCTTAAATCTGATTAAAGCAATGCAAACAAGTACCTAACTAGAAGGAAGACAGAACAAGAGCCTTGAAATGAAACTTATATTTGCTAGTTTCATATCCAAAGGCCATAAATAAAAAATGTCTGTAGAAAACCAACGACCAATTGTAGCCTCAGTAAGGTACATCACTAATCCTACCAACTTCCCCAAAATTTTGGTCCCTTTAATGGGATGTCGGGGCATTCTTAAAGGAAGACACATTAGGATTGTTCAATCAAGAATGGCTGTCAATAGAAGATGAATTCTTAATAAAAGATCATACTATTTTAAAGGAGAAAGGAGGGCCAAGAATAAAGCATTCACACCCTAAATCTGTGTGTACACTAAAATATGAGCGCGCAAATGAAAGGGTGAGAGATTCAAATGAAGTACCAAAATCAATCCATCATACTCAGGGTTGCATGTGATGGCCCATGTCCTGCCAGAATTTATCCACAATGAATAATTTAAGTGCTCAAGATTTTCACACACAATGACAATAACCAGCAGGAAATATCAAAGAAACTGAGAAGATAGAATAGCATAAAAAAGCTTAAGGCAAAAAACTGTTCATTTGGTACAGCTATAATTCAAGAACAATCAAAACCCTAATAGAAAAAGAAAACTCCTACCAGTGTGTATGCCCAGGCAGCTCTTTGATGGGAACTTTTGCCATCCTGAGATCCCAGATGCGTATTCCAGATTCATCCTCTGCAGTAACCTGAAATACTCAATTTTAATGCTATAAAATATTCAATGCAGTGAGTTCGTAACCGCGTGACAACATATATAACAATAATTGATTATTTAGGAGTCTGTAAACAGAAATAAAATCTACCAAGGATGTTTTAGGAGAGATTATATCTTTAATACTCAACTATGCCAAACATCAAACAGGAAGTCATGTCACATTGGTGTGGCATACAATTTAAAGAGGTTCAGATTTCTCATGACAGCTACTTCACATTGCATTAGACAATAGAATTACAAAGATCAGTGAACAAATCCAAATACTGAGATGCCTACTAAATTTAAGAAGTTACAAACAGAAACATGCTTCGTAGGATCACTTAATATCTAATGGTGAAATGAACTGAGTATCAAAGTAGCAATCCATGCTTAGAGGTGAATATGAGTATGCACTTACAAGTATATGATTCTTCTTCAAGTCATAATCAATATTGCGCACATGGGCACACTCAATTGCGTTGGTCTTTCTGCAACAAAATAACAGTATGGTTAGCAACAACAAGATATGACGAATAAGCATACAACCATGACGACAAATAAATCATTAACTAGCCATAAAAGAAGCACTACTCTATGTTTCATTGGAGCTTTTAGCATTGTCCAAGTGAAGATAAATAAGAAATGTACGAGTGTAGTCCAAGGAAAGTGAAAAATAAGGAACTAAGCAGAGGGAACATAACATTTTGAAAGACAATAGCTATTCCATAACAAGAACCATATCAAAGCATTGAACAGAAATTCACTTTCTGTAATCCATTACATGTCAGTTGTGATCAATCATACAATGTCTGCAAGAAAGGGGAGAGAGAGAGAGAGAGAGGGGCCAATAAATCATACTTCATTGTTCGAAGATCCCAAAACTGGACTGAGGAATCGCAAGTTGCTGCAATAGCATTCAAATCATGTGGATCCCAAGCTCCACCAGATAAATAATGCAGCATTCCAGCTGACTCCTTAGTTTGTACCTATATTTTATACATTCAAATAAAATCTAATTTGATAATGTAGACAAATAGATTACATCGCATCACAGATATCAGAAACAACATTACGCTGGATTTCCCACTACGGAATGAACAATACCTGAGCTGATTTTTTCCCACAATCTAAACTCCACACGAATAGATTCTCCTCATCAATGCTAATCAACTTGTCATTTCTTCCAGATGGCCACCACAGAACGCTGTTGAGAATTCACACACAATATGTGAGCCATGAGGAAAGCGCAAAGCATCAAACACAGAATTTAAGCATGAAAAATGAAATTTCAAATCCCGACAAAGATTTTAAGGTAGTTTTAACCCACAATAACGATACAAAATAAACATAAGTGTTATTGCACGGGTATGCATCCTAACTATAAAACCAGATCCCTCTTCTCAGAACTGAATATAAATGCTTTGTGAGTAGTAGACCACAAAAACTTATTAAGATGAGTATAGACAAACTCACCAATTAATCTTACCAACATGTCCATCAAGAGAAGCAATTCTTTCCAACTGAGGGGAATTTAATTGGCCATATAACTCCGGAATCTGCCAAACCGCGGCCCCATAAGATTCGCCTTAAATAACAAAGGAAACTCTAAATTAATGATAAATACAGTACATGTGCAAAGCAAGAACTAGAGAATTGAGACACAAACACAAGATGTAAAAATTAAATAGAAAATCAGCAAGAGAAAAGTAGATCGGGAAGTTACCGGTGGAGAAGACGGAGGAGAAAACGCGTTGATCGAAAGGACACGAAGCGAGGTGCCAGATCTCAGTAGGATGCGAGAACAAGCCCTCGCAAATGATCTCAGTTCCAGCCGAAGAAAGCCGAATCAAATGAACCTGTAAAAAACGCAGGCACATAACACATTCCATTGAAAAGATCAAAAGAGTACTAAAAAGGCAGAGAGACAGAGAGAGAGAGAAGTATACAAAACCTCGTTCTCTTCTTTGAGACTGAGAGTGCCGGCGATGAAGCTGGTGTGATCGGCGTCGGCTTTCACATCTGAGATGCACCTCGCCTACACCAATTCCACGTTATCAATATCCAGCTCTGGAATCGGAACATGAACAAACAAAAACAATAACAAGAGAGTGAAGCAGGTAAGAATTAGGGAATGCATACCTGATATTTGAGACCATACCCAATGCCTGATGATCCACCTTGCATTTTCCTACTTCAAACAACCAGTTGACGCCTTTTGTTCGCTCGCTCCACACAAGTCCCCGCTTGGCTTTCCAATGTTATACTTGAGTTCTTTCTTTCCTGTTTCTTCTTCTTTTTCTTTTTAAATTTTATTTGAAAAGAAGAAAAGAACGCATTATCAGTGAGCTTAGAGGAGACTTGGACCGGGTCAAAGCAATTCAGAAGGCCAATGGATACGGGCAATCAGGCTCAAAATGAAGCTTGTAAAGCGACGGGCTCAGGCTACAGAGTCTGGAACTTACCGATGTCTTGTTTGTATCGAATGATATCAGAGGTCCAGAAAGTTAAGGATGCCGACAACCAGATCGATGTTGGACCTTTAAGATCTAAATTTAAGATTTTTTAAAAAAAAAATAGTAAACCTGTAACATAAACTTAAATATTCCGAATTTGACATAAAGTATGATCAACCCAAACCGAAATCATTAACATAAAGTACGGTCAACCAAACCCAGCCCTACAGCTTTTGTCTCACCTGAATTGGTTTTGAGAACAGTCCAATTTTGGCAACTTTTACTTTTGACCCTATTTATCATCTGAATTTGATCCTACACACACACACACACACACCCTTATGCTTACAATTAAGCTGAAAATCCTTCTGCCTGCTTAAAACTCGATTTGATCTCGAATCTAAAGTATACCTTTCAGCAAGTTTAGTGTGAATTCCAAATATGGCTCCTGGGCCGACTTCGACAGTTTCTGCACTCAACGTTATAAACTTCAGAGAAGATCAATTCCTCTGAAACAGTTCATAGTCTACCAGTAAGTTACGGTGTAACCAACATTTGAAATGTCAAAACGAGACCTAAATTAACGATCACACTAGGAGACCATCTTTGCGGTGATCTCACTCCTAAAGAGCTCAAGAACAGACAACTTTGAGAAGATGCATCAACATAAAAATGGCAATCAAATAAAATCAGCTTCAGTTGAAGTTAGTTAATTCCTTCATTCCCTCCATCAACGCATCTTTTCTTCCCCCAAGAGACTTGGTAAACAATGTGCTAGGCAGTCTGCATATCTATCGTTCAAAAGCTTCAAGGGCAATACACCGCTTGAAAACCATGGTCACGAGATTAACGAAATGTCAATGCATCTTCAACTCACAGCATTCTTCACTTATATCATGGTTCTGGTTTTCTTCTGACATGGGACACTATTTGTTATCAAATTTGAAGTCCTGTATTAATATCAGATGCTCCTGTTTTCTTCCTTCGTTGTTTTATGTACAGCCGATTGATCATATATACAGGCTCAGAAGGCCTTGGTAGACTCGTATACAGCGGGCACAAGATTTCGCGACAAAATTGATGAACATCAGCAAAGAACCGTTTAAAGATTAGGTCATTAGCTAGTCTGAAAGAATCTCATCCAACTCAGGTTCCTCAGAATTGATTCCATCATAATCCAAAACTGTCCCATTAAACAGATCGTTCTCTTCCAGTCCATCTTGATCTCCATCATTATCAGGCTCAGGCAACTCCAGCTCATCGTCAACATTCTGGTCATCACTTGGTACAGCATTTTCTGTTGCGTTATTCCATTTCCCAAATTTTCTGGGCCACAAATCTTTCTTTGCTCTGGCTTCAGAATCTTCACAAATACAGGTATGCGGGTTCTCATGAAACTCCCCTCTGCCTGGCCTTACTTCCTTTGGCTCCCCCATGAAACCCCTCTGGTAAGTACGTACTTTAGAGGCAAATGCTTCCCAAGTCTTGTTACCTTCGTCCAAGAACAGCCGGTAAAGCTTTTTAGCATTTGGACGAATAGTCCGTTTGTGTCCAAAATACCGCCTGCAATTTAATTAAAGCACCAAAGTATATACACAACCTTGACTGAAATATATTTAAACAAAAAGAAGATAAATACAAATAACAATTTACCTTCTTCCAGCAAGTATCCTAGCCATATTACCATTGTTATTGGTAACAAATACATCGCTTTCATCACAAACAGTAAAGTCAAGTGCTGCCATCCGTGAAGAATATGTAGAAAATGGCTCCAACTCCTCCTTGCTGGCTAAAGTATCTTTTGTATAGAAGTGCGGGAAGAGGGATCTTAAAGGTGCCAATGTCTCCTCCCCTCCATACACTTCTCCAGATGCCACATAAATGTGAACATCACTGCCATAACCCAGTGCCCTCAACATAAGGCCAACTTCCTTTGGTGTGAGTGGGCATTTTCCATGTCTCCTTTCCTTATCTGGGTTCCTTATCTGATGACACATTGAAAACAAAGGTACACACTTAACAGGAGAGGAAATATTTGGCATGCTCTATACAAGTAAAAACTTGTAGTATGTCCGAAGACTTCTAACCATCCACTACCAGTAGAAATCAATTATATACTGCACGCAAGTTTTACTATAAACCCAGAAATTAGAAACATTCCAAACAACTAAGAATCAAGTATGATGTGAAACTTGCGGCTCAGGTTTTCAATCTTCCATCAAATTGTATTAGATAACACAGATTTATGAGAATACAATTGAAACTTACATGTAGTGTTTTCCACCTCCTCCGTATGGCACCCAAATCTTTCTTTTCCTTATCACCTCCACCATAATAACATCCAGAGAATGCCAACATATCAGGTTCAAATCTGTAAAGAAACATCCAGTTTTCACCAGAAACTAAACATCAACTTTGCCTAGTGATAAATTCTTTTTTAATACAAACTCAAGCAAATCAAAATGCAATGGGAAATAGGTTTCCTCATCAAGATTACAACCAGCAATGCAACAAATAAAGTATTTATGTTCTTATTACAATATCACTTAGCTTAAGCAACTGTATCCAATAGGGTTACTTGAATTGCCAGTGTAATCCACATCTAATTGACAGTTTCTTTATCACATTAATGGTTTAACCTCTAGGCTTTAAACTAGCAGCATTGGCAGGATTAGTCACTAAGAAATAAACGGTTACTTATGAGTCTATCACAACGTAACATAACAATTGGACATAACTGGAAAAAGCGCGCATATATTTCAGTATACTCGTAAAACAATAAGCATATGATGGAACATATTTCACACAGATTAAAACAAACTACCTCAGGTGCAGCGCAATGTAGTGTTTACTTCTCATCCTCATTCGATGTACCAATTTCTTTCCCATATCAAGAATAGGACTGGTAAACTTTAAAGCGTGGTAGTTTACTCTGCATCGCAGCTTTTGCAATTGCGTATCCAATTTGTTTGCAAGTCTATAATCAAACTTTGTAAGCTGAATTGCCTGTTGCATCATTCATACCAAGAATTGTTCTCTTCAATTACCAGATATTTCATTCAACAAGGATCAAGTATAGCACAACTCAAACCACATTAGATCTACTACATGCATACAAGGGTTCACACATCAAAGTTGAACTGTGCATACTACACCGGCGTCAGACTGAAGGGGAAGTATTGATTAGAGAACACAAGAGCAGGTCAAACATGAATTAAAAACACATGAGCGTCTATCAAAGCATGATGGAATAATGTTAACCTAATCCTCAAACTCCTATAGCAAGCAAAAAAATTTAACAAGAACCATACCAAATAAAAACAAATCTGGGAGCAGTTGTCAGATCTCGGAACTTACATGCCTTTTCAAAAGAACAGGTAATACACGATTTTGATAACATCTCTCGCTACACTTCCTTGGTACACGCATTGAATGTGTTGTCCAAGTTTTTCCTTGTCTCTTTGGTAGAGCTTTTATGATTTTGACATCATTTGAAAGAGAAGTGATGAACCACTCCACATCAAATATCTCTGAAAACTCACTACATGAAGAATGAGAAATTATAGACATCTAAATTAAACAACTAAAAGCATATTGAAAATTTTCAAAAACTAAACAAGATTTGAGATTTCATTCCAATAATAGCAATAACCATTACTAACCTTGCGTCTCTCCAAAAGGATTTCTGGTCTAACTTTGGAACAACAAGGGTAGCATTTAGAATTCGAGCAGCAACAACAGCATCTGTAATCTGAAAGGATGGACAGGACATTCTTAATACCAAGAGGTGAACAGGTTTCACAAAATTGCTGCTAAACAGTCAAAGGAAACAACCTATACAATCAATGACTGTCTCAGGACTTTATGTTACAATAAACATAGTAAATTCAAAGCTTTAGAGACATTGAGCAAGCTCGATACTTATCCTAATGCTAAGTTAAGGTCCACAATCACTCGTAACAAAAAAATGAAGTTTGGTACTTGTGTTATGCAGAAACTAAGAGTGGAAAATCACAATGTCCAGAGATCTCTGGTATAACTCACAATTCTAAGCTTGAAGAGACAATTCCAAATTTTTCAAGAGCCTAGTGGCTTCAGATATCCTTGTATTATCATAAAAGCAGAATTACTTTTCCCATGTAAGCAAGCCAATCAGCAAGCGAGTAACTACAGTTGCCTACCATTATGAGACTGAAGCAAAAATGTTAGAGCCTAAGAAGTGATATGGAAATAGCAACAATAAGAGCATGCACTCCGTTTGATTGAAGGATGATTCTTCAAGCTTCACCAAGATAATAAAATTACCATCAAAAGCATCAGCCAAACAGAAGGAAAAACAATCATTCAATGGGTTCTGAATGCACGCAACCAGAACAAAAACAAGACTAAGCTACATTTTCTCAATTATGAGCTGCAGAAAGTACCCCAGTTCTTTGCTGATTCAAACCTCCACTGGTAGCAATCAACAAGTATCGGTTTGGTATAGTAACGGCATTGGCATCTGCCACATAATCAGCCAACTCAATTAAAGTTAACAGTAGACTATATAGATTCTGCAGGATGTGAGAGGGTAAGAATCCCACTGGCCACAATAATAGAAGGAAGGACATATGCTCCCAAAGGAACGTTAACTCATTTAATGAATTCAGCCTACTCTAATAGGAGACTAGAAACACTAGTAACTAAAAATGCCCTGTTTTAAATTTTAAATCCCAATAAAGAAGGACATATGCTCTCAAAGGAACGTTAACTCATTTAATGAATTCAGCCTACTATAATAGGAGATTAGAAACACTAGTAACTAAAAATGCCCTGTTTTAATTTTTAAATCCAAATAAAATTCAGTTTCCACTTCTGCTCTGATTATTCACGAAAGTAACGTAGCCACTATGCACAAACATCATTTCATAAGAGATAAGAGACAGTAAGCATACGTGGAAAGCTTTTGCTAGCGTTACTGCATCCATAGAAGTGTTTGGAACGAGTAGAGATCCAAATATCTTGATCCGATCTCCCGCCAACCCTCTATTAGTCAAAAACAAAAAACAAAAAAGACCGCTTCAATAAATGGCAAACTAAGCTGAAAAAGGAAAATCCAAGATTCAAAAATATTTAAAAAAAACCCTAACCGGTACAACGAAAACAGGTTCCGCGCTCGCACCAACAACGCCATCGTTTTCATCATCCAACTGAAACAAAGAAACGAATTACATTAAACAGAAATCGCTTGAACGATAAACTCACAACCCATAGAGGAGAGAGAAATATTTACCAAAGAATAACGGCGAAGTTCGCGACTGTCATCGGAATCGATAGGAGAAGGAATGAGAACGGAAATGAGGCCGAAGAGAATGAGAAGAAATCCGGAGATAGCAGATATCAAAGGAAGCACGGAGCGGATGAGGTTGGAGCAGCTGTGACGCCGTCGGTGGTGAGCCATCTACCGGCGACTCTCTCTCTCTCTCTAATTAACGCTGTATAGAGAGAGAAGAGGCAGAAGCAAAGAGAAAGTATGTTCTAGAGTATTGTTTATATCTACTAACAATCCGACGTCACCTGAGAACACATTACCCTCTCAAATGGTCTCGAGGGAAGGAGAACCAAAAATATATAACGATAACAAATTTAATTTTTTAAAATTTTTAAATTTTATATTAATAAAATAATAATTTAAATTAATCTATACATATATTAATTAATAAATTAAAAATTTTTAAAATATATATTTATATTTATAGGATAGGACACCGCGGGAAGAAAGGGCTGAGCTGGCTCTGAGCTTGTTTGTGTCAACTTGGATTATTATTTAATAAACAATCATTTGTTGTTCTGAATCTAAGAGTCTCGTCGACTTTATAAAAGTGTTTGGAATAAAAAAATGAAAATGGGAATAAAAAAAA
>JAOSBL010000006.1:407302-421734 GCA_027568915.1 Erythroxylum roraimae | reverse complement strand
TCTTGAGTTTTCAAGTTGGTGTAACTTTGGACTATATGATCTTGATTTTGGATATGGAAAGCCTATATGGGCAACTTTTGCTGGTCCTGACAAATGTGAAGCTACGGTGTACAATCTGATAGTTCTTATAGACACAAGAACGGACAAAGGAATAGAAGCTTGGGTGTCTTTAGATGAAGAAGATATTGCCGTACTAGAGAAGGACGAGGAGCTTCTTTCTTATGCTTCGGTGAATCCAAGTCCTCTGAACACTGTTCTTGCCTGAATCTGCCAGGTTTCTTCGATGGTTTATAGTTTTTTACTCGACCATATTTCTGCAGATTCTCAACTATCTCATCTTACTGCTTAATAATAAGATTTGATCAGTGATTCCAATATTGTTAGAAACCACAAGAGTGGACTGTTTCTCTGATTACTGTTCTTGCCTGAATCTGCCAGGCCTCTTCGATGGTTCACAGTTTTAACTTGACCATGGTTCTGCAGATTCACAACAATGTCACCTCACTAAGTAAGATTTCATCAGTGCTTGCAATATTGTTGGAAAGCACACGAATGGATTGTTATTGTAACAGTATTACTATGATCAATCGTAAAATGTAAAAATTGATCGATTGTAGTATGTACTGCTTAATTTATTACATCTTCCCTTCAATGTACCTTCTAATGATCACAGGTTTCAGATTCTCCTTTATATGTAAATAGCAGTCCTGCCTGTCCAAATTGGCTAGAGTTTACTATCAATCACTTGAATCGAGTTTGTTATTTATTTTTGAGTCAATGGTTGATCAAATAACTTACTCGAAACACATAATTAACAAGTTATTGCGTGCTTACGAAGGTTTATCGAATATAAATATAAGAACATATGCATAATCCACAACCTAAACTTCTTGTGCTTATCTATATGTACTTTTCTTGATTTCTTCAACTTATCATTAGATTGGACATTTAAGTCTAAATTAAAAGCAATATCACTTAATATATATACATGGCATTATTAACTTTTTTAGTGAAAGGTGCCAGTTCATAGAGCATCATCAGCTTGTGGATGAGAGCGTAAATATAGTATTGGCTTGACACTGATCACACAACCACTGTAAGCAGAGCCCTTTTAGTGCCTAGATATTCCTCCAAGTGGATACAAAATATAACTAAGCTCAAGCATTTTTGATTACATTTTTCAAGCAAAAAAAATCTGATTTCTTAATTGTTTATAAATAAATAAAAAAAGCATAATCAGGAAAGGGTGTGAAAATGCACTAAATGCTTAAAAGGGAACGATTCCTGATAGATGGAATTGAATGAGTCAAAATGGGTACACTTCAATCGGTGGACCACTTCAGAGAAGGAGACAAACAGTTCAATCAACATAAGCATCCAGGAAGCTAAAGGCTAAAGATTCAGAAACAGTTCAATCAACATAAGCATCCAGGAAGCCAAAAGTTAAAGATTCAGAGAGGATGCAAGAAGATCAAAAGTTCAACATCAATTGAAAGGAAAAGAAATTTGATGGGAAAGCTAGAAAAGCTAGACTGGATTTTTGTGAATATGGTACATAGGAAATTTATGGCTTAGGATGAACTGGATATCTTTTCTAACTTTTCCATCAAATAAAGAAAAAACTCCAGTTCATCCAAAGCCATAAATTTCCTATATATCATATTCACAAAAATCCAGTCATCTTATCTAGCTTTCCCATCAAATATATATATAGGATTTCCTAGATCTTTTTATATGTTTCAATCTCAGATTTTAGATTTTTAGTCAATTTAATTTTAAAGTCAAGTTAAATTTAATTGAATCCTCTGAACCCAGAACCTACAACTTGAATCAAGTCCAATTCTAACTTAAAATCTGACCAGATCATATCCATTACATGTCTTACATTTGACAAAGTTAAAAATGACAGCAGCAGAGAATTGCCCATATTTAATAAAAAATAAATAATGACCTCATACTTGAACTGCTTAAATATTTAATACTATGGTAAAAATATATATATAATTGAATGAGACACCAAAATATTTATACAAAAAGATTTAAAAAAACATATAATTGCATCACTAATCATCATCTTTTATATATTTTCTCAAGGGCAGTTGTATTTCATAACAAATTTTATAGAACAATATGAAAAGATGGCGGTGTAAGTTCTTCCGCATAAGAACTTAAGAAACTCATCCCTGTCCAAGATCAAACCAAAGAGACTCGACCAAGAAGAAGAGATTAAATTTGCATTGAGCACATTTGATATTAGTAACAATCATTTCACTTCTCCAAAAAGATTCATTCTTTTAACCAGTCAAAAATGGTATGAATCTAAAAAGACAAACTTTTAGAGAGGTGTGTAGATCACTGCTTGTGGCTTCCTATCCCAGTAGATTCACAAACCGAATAGACAATCTGAACCAGAGCTTCATTCCCACAAAGAGAAAACTGTGGCTGTACTGTGTGTTAACATGGAGCAGCAACAGCCATTCCCGGATCAAGTATCGAGAACAGGAAATCGATGCTCTGGCCACTTGGGATACGCCCGTTTATACAAACTCATGCATACTGTGTCATGCTGCTGGACGACGCTGTTGAAAACGCATTTCATTGCCCCTGACAGAAAAGGGAAAAGTTTTTGATAACTTGCAACTTAGAGGCTCATACATCTCATAATAACACAAAATGCATAAATATTTGGAGCCTGATCTCCGTTTCATAGTCCTAAATTAACTTCCAAAACCACAATTCATGATCAGACACCCATATACTTAGTGTTTGCTATAAATTTCCCTATGATCTAGTAACACGTAATGCAGGAGGTAAGTTTTGAGTCCTAATTTGATAAGAAAATGGCATAGTGAACGGAAACTTAAACTGCATCATCGTATATGAATCCAGAAGATGAAAATTGCAACCGATACCCTGGTAACACTAATGCACAATGAAAGCACCATACCATGTGTACCAACAGGTTCCTTGATGCGACCGCGCCGACCACACTTTGTCCATACTTCAACAGGCTGTACAATTAAGTGCATCAATTAATTCATTCCTTTTACGGTTATTCTTTCAACTCCATACTATTCACATTAAAGAGATTCACTTACCTTGAACCATCTTACATCCTCGGGGTGATGAAACATATATCTTACAGTGGCTTTCAGTTTTGACACACGCTGTGGGTAACTGAAATAGGATAGGTAGTTCCGTAAATATCAACATTAACAAGGAAACTAAAGATATCCGGAAAGACTTGATCCAGCATGAAAGAGCATCTCAATAAGGAAAACTGGAATGTAGGAGAAGCTCAATGAATCGATAAAAAACTTTCAGTTAAAGGTTAAGATCTCATACCCAGTCAATATAATTTTCTTCAACATTATCCTGTCAGGATCAATGCTTCTCAAGGAGCCAGTAGCAGCAACTGCTGGTGGACCACCTCCTTCAGTACTCTTTAGAACAACCAGAGGAAGTGGAGGAAAGGAAACTGGAGCATAGATTGATGCTATAGAGAAACGGCCTGCGTGCAGGAATCTCTCCATTTTGCTCTTGTCTGAGTTCATATTATCAGTTGAAAATATTGGCCTGCGAAACCTAATGTCAGAGATCTTCTAATTACAAAATCAAAACTGCTTGTGAAAAGTTATCACTACCTAGCAATAAACTGTCGAAAACCAACATGAAATATCAGTTCTTCTTTGGCTTTAATAGGAGCCTCATAGTTATCATGCTTCTTTATGCTGCAAAAACATTACAAACTATATCATGATTTGTGAAACAAAATTTCAGGATATTATTCTCCAAAAACCAGGATTGCATATTAGGGTTAAAATAAATTTTCCACACCTAAAGTGAAGAACAGACATCTTTGATTCATGCTGCAAAAGCCCAGATGCTATTATAGGTCTTGTCATTGCCAGAGCACACAACTTGGAAGAAACGGAATTAGGCACATCTTTAATATGAAGTCTTATATATTGGCCTGCTGTTACACAGTCATCTCTGTTCTCTTCACCCATTTTCAAGGCTTTGGAAAGGACAAGTTTTTGTGTTCTTGGAAAGTTATCAAACGCAAATATTCTGGCATATTCTGGAGGGAGAGACTCCTGACATCGAAAAGAAACTTCTTGACATTATCAATGCTCTCATGTAAAACGGCATGCAAATACAGGAACACAATATTATTACCTTCGGATCCCAGGAAGAAGTCCTGAATGATTTGAGACCTCTATACTTGGCAAAACGCCTTCTAGCAGGAATATCCAATGGAGTATCCACTTCATCCGGAAATTCTGAAAAGATAAATACGAAGAGATCAATTACAGAACCAAGTTTTCAGGGAACCTAGAGAAAAGCATCTAAAAGTAAAACTGTTGGCCAAAAACTAAAGAGCCCAAAACCGTGCCTATACTTTTTATGTTGAGGGGGAAGAAGATTAAAAAGAAAGAAGAAGAGCTAAAAAGAGAAGGGTGGGAGTTAGAGGTGGATTACACCTAAGAACTAAATGCAACAGATCTCAAAAAAGTGAAATGGAAACAATGTTTGATACCCTCATCTTCAGCATGCTGCTCTTTAATCCTTTTAATATCATCTTCTATTTGTTCCCTTGTTAAGCTTTCACCTTCCTGCGTGGTAAAGCAAGCCATGTAATTTCCAAACATATCTAAACAGGACTTGAAAATTATGCCTTGTTTGAAACAGACCATCATCACCGAATCATTGTCAGTTTCTTCATCGTCCCTAAGATTTAGGGAAACTTGACCATCATCAATGTCTGAGTTGTTTGGGCTATCTTGACCAAGAATCATTTCTGTTTCATCCAGAACCATACCATCATTGGCTTCACTATCACTGTCTGAAACATCCTCATCTGTATCATCCACAATCCAAGCAGCCTGAAAAAATATAACTCAGTGGTTTAACAAGGACTCGAGGCACATCAGCAAGCCATCAATTCAAAAGAATTCTCGATTTGACAGAATTTAGGTTACATACACACCTGATATTCTGAAGTACCTTGAGGAATTTTCCTTTTCCTAATCTGTTTTTGTTTTTGAGTTGTAGCAGCTTCCATCATTTCAGCTTCAGTTGGCCAAGTCTAAATGAAGGGGGGGAAAAAAAAAGTAGGATGTTGAATGGCATTAAGCTAATTGCAATCCATAACCAACAGTTACTTCCTAATCTAACCTGTTCTCCAGCAAGAGGGTCTGGTACATTTTCAACAACTAAGGGTTCTTGTGTCAAAGGATCAGGGTGCAGAGAACGAACAACCTGTAGTTATTAAGAAAATGAAGTGATATACAGCAATTCATTTCTACACCAAATAGTGCATTTATGAAGACCCAAAAAAGAAGTAAAATGAAACCAAATGCACATACACAGATTCAAAAGGCACAAAATGTGCAAGGAAAGGTAAATCTATTATGCATACTATAACGCTTGTGAAATCTAATCTTTGAATTCCAGTGCAAGTGTCAAACATACATCAACAACTGGAAGTTGTAATCAAGCTTCATAAAACATTGTTAAGAAAGATTCGCTGATTCAATGCAAATCAGTATCCCCACTCCTACAGTTAGATGCATACAGCATCATAATGCAACAATCAATCTCACTGATAGTAGATTATTTAATGAATGACTTCACCATTTACAATCCACTAACAAATCAAGAGCCAATACCTCAATGTCAGGAACATCATCAGAGTCCATTGCATCTGGTTGTTTTCTCGAATTCAAGGGATATGGATCCTTTAGCAGTTCAATCTTCTGCAGCTGGAAATCCCCAGCACCAGATATGTGCACCTGACATTCCAAGAAATCAGACAGAGAGCCAAATAAATCAACCACCTAACAACAATTATCTAAAAGCTCAATTTATTACCAGCTGATTCACGCAGAGGCTTCGAGCATGTAGATAGCCAGTGAGGAGGAGCGTACATTTTCCTGGATTCCACTCATCTGCTACCATGTCAACCTATAATTTAATAAAGGATTGAAGCTTTACAAGAATTAATAGAAGTTTAATAGTATACTTAAAGCCAATATGCATTACCTATCACATACTTGCAAGGCACCATTGAGGAAATTCATAAAAAGTAGAGCACGATAAATCATACAATTTTTTGACAACCATTTTATCTTGTTATACATAAATAATATCCGATCCTTTTTTTTCTATGAGGCTTTGCTAAGTTGAGTTACTAGCAATTGAAGCTACCCAAATACAGTAAAATGGAGCTGAAGCAATATAAGCACCTTTTGTGACATTAGGTAAGGACGTTGATTTCTCCAATGAGGCACCGTGAGCCTTTGTTCTTTAAATAGCCAGAGGAACTGCAACCAATATATCAGTGAAGACATGTCAAGGCCCAAAAGGTGATTAACATTGTGCTAAACTTCTTTCATTGCTTCATCTTTAAAAAGAGCACGAAGGATAATACCAAACAGATTCAATATTTGGTCATTCAATACCTTATGCAAATCGTCTTTTGTATCCGCTGGGTAGAACTTACAATCCTCAGTAAATTCACTAGCAAGACAAGAACTGCACATCTTCTTTGACTCATTTCTTCTTTTAAGATCAGTAGGTAGGTCCTAATAAGAAAAAGAAAAATAACATTTTGACCTGTACTAATGCAAAAACTTGAATTCACTTTTCTAGTTGAAAATTTACGAAGGTACATCAATCAAGAACTAACACGAATGAAGACAACAGTGCTAGGCAGGCCAAGGGATCTAAACACAGAAAAGCATTGACTTCCAAACGAATCGACATAGTTTGGACTGCCTTCTTCACATGCAGAGTTTGCTGATGCCACAAAAGCGATTAGATCAGCAACCTACAAATTCAGATAGCAAGGGCACATTCAACAACAAGAAACAACGTCTAGTACAAATCTTAAGAAAATACAAAATTGCTCAAGACTTTCATACCTTAGCCAATTCCATACAAGACAATAAATCCCCATGTGGTGCTTTCAAAACCTAAATCACAAATCATCTATCAGTTATTAATAAAGTTAAAGATACGGAGCATGTAATCCACAGCACCAGTCAAGCCAAATCGCTCATATTTAGCCTTATAGTTTCAAATCTTTGATCCACCTCATATTACCAAACAACACTAAATTCTCTTACAAGGCTCACAAAAGCCATAGGATTAAGGAACCTACGGTTATTCTCAGCTTGTACTCGGACGAAGCAACAGTGGCAGCCAAATCTCCAGTGGCTTCAGGAGATAACATTTTTAAGAGATCTTCAGCAAGTGAATTGAGGTTAACAGATGCAGACAGCGCAAAAAGAACCTGTCACGAAGCAAAACGTGAAAAATCAAACAAAAATATACTAAAAGGCTTACAATTACACAAAGAAGATTGGTAGCTCATCACATGCAAGAACAACTGAGCTCTTTCTATAGAAGACAATGGAATCTTGAAATTAAGGCTTTTCGTAGAAATGTTGTAAAAACCTTATTTTCATTCTTGCTTAATCCAGCTTTGTAAATACTTATTGATGCCTTTTACGGCTTAATGAATGAATTCTTATATCTTTCAAAAAAATTACACAAAGAAGATGAACTCACAATTACACGAGGAGCGCTTGTGGATGCACTGGAAGCCCTTTTCTCTTTCAAAACAGCAGCCCTTTTCTGATCTCTCAACTACAACATCGGAACAATCTTGAGTGCAAAAGGTAGAGTCTTAATTAAATATAAAACGAAAACAAAAAAATCCCAAAAGATCACCATCTTGTTGCGTTGATTTCGAGCAGCCTTCGCCCCTTTTAAGACATTACGATCCGATTTCCCAATTGTATGCTTCTCTAACACCAATTTAAAAGAAAAAAGAGTTTCTTTTATCAATCTTGAACAGGAAAAAAAAATGTAAACGTGAACAAAAAAGAGTATAAAAGAGCAACCTTTGAGAGAAGTTTTGTGAAGGTTGCGAGAAGACTTGGAAGAGAAGCGAGACTTGTGAGATTTATTAACTTGAACTCGAGACCCTCCCATGGCTTCAGGCAGCTATTGTCCTAAACCTTCAATGTCTCATGAAGGTAGTTAAGGGTGTGAGGGTTTTGGGCGGTTCTGATAGAAAGGCAAGGGTGTTAGGGTTTTTCTCGTAAATGAAGAAGATCAGGGTTTATTGTTTTTCAAATTATAAATTTTTATTAATAAAATACTTGAATTTTTAAAAATTTTACCATTTGAGAATAAAATGTTGATTTAATTATTTTATTTTATTTTAATATCTTATCTTGTAATATTTTGTTTAAATAATTAATTAAATTGAATAATAATTTGTAATTTCCATTTTAATTAATATTAAATAAATTTTAATTTCCTAGATAAATTTTATTAAAAGTAAATTTTGTTTTAAAAGGTTGACTATATTATTTAAGAATTCATATAAATCTTTTTCTTAATTTATTTTATTGCTTTTTAAAATTTTAAATTTTAATGCAAATAAAGAAATATCAATTTTCTATAAATGAGCAAGCATAAAATCAATGGAGTTAATAATTAATTAATTTTTTCCTTTTTATATATTAATTTTTATATTTTAAATCAACTTAATTCGGTTCAATCAATCCAAGTTAACTACGAATTTAGTCTCGAGTTCAACTAAAATACCTTCTTTTGAAATCCAAAGTTATATTTGGTTCGGTGAAAGGTTTTTAACGTAATGAAATAAAATATAATCATTTATAATGAAATTGAATAAAAATGGATGTAATATTAGAAAATTATTATTTAGGACTGATGGAAGGATTCAAAATATAATATAGTGAAATATTGTTTAGAAGATAGATAGAATATAATGTAATGTATATATAATAATAATAAATGACTATTTTACCTTTAATAGAATAATAAAATATTGTCTTATTACTTGTTATTAAGGTTGAGGGTATAATTTATGTTATAAAAAATTATTAAGCATATATTAGGTAGTACATTTTACATTATATTTTAAACTTTCCAAATCAGAAGTAACTTATTTTTACTGTTTATAATAAAATATGATGTAATGTGAAACCCTCTCATTTCATTATAAACCATCCTCTCAAACGATAGAATAATATTACATTATATTATATTTCATTCCATTACTAACTGTTTTAACCGGCATAGCAGATTGGCTCCTCTTATCATTCCTAACTTAAAAGCTCTGTTTTTAAAATCGGATCGGACCAGCCGGTTCAACCAGTCGACTGTCCTGTTCGATTTGACCATTAAAATCGGTATGCAATTAAACCAGTCAAAACCGGTCAATGGACCGGTCCGACCAGTTCAATCAATTTTTTTTAAATTTTTTTAATATTATTTATAATTAAATATAATTATTGCATAATTATGACGTCACACCGGTTCAATCGGTGGTTGAACCGGTCAAACCAATCAAACCGGTGACCCGTAAGGCCTCCGGTTCAATGACCGATCTGGGTTTCAGAACACTGCTTAAAAGTGATATTTTCAAGTGAAAATAATTAAATTTGTTTAATAAGCAACCAATTAAAAGACATTCCAACTAATTCTACACAATTCAACAATAAAAACTTCATACATTGAAAATCTCGCCAAAACGCAAAGTTTGAGAAAATGTAGTAATACGCTTGAACCAAAAAAGGGTGAATTTTCACTGAAACATGGAGTTTGGGAAGGTTTAGGAACACAATTGATCCAAAAAAGTGTGGAAAAACATAGCTAACTTGTAATAAAGAGACATTAGCAACACTTGTCACACAAAATACAGTAAATAAGAAATCATCTATGACCAAAAAACCTGTTCATTGTGAGGTGTTCTTACACAACTTTAAAGAACATTTTTTCTTGTGTCTCAAAAGAATGTACAGTACATTGCTCTCCCTACCTTTCTCCAGTTCTCTATGCATTAATCTCTTCCATATCAAACTGGAACGGGCGACACCCCGGTTCTGCTCGACTTGCTCTTTGCAATTCGAGAACAGAACATAAATAATAGCAAGACCGACGATAACAAGAAGAGCCGAAAATAAGTTCTGATCTCTTGCATTCCAAGATCCAGCACCTCAAACTTCTTGTCATACCTGTTCCTCCTCTCCATTAAGTACCCATCAAGGTATTCATCTATAGATACCCATTTGTCCGTGTTAGTTCTTGACAGAGATTCATCGAGCACGTGAGGTCCCAATTTAAAGATCGAGAAGAAAGCAGCAGACCAATCATTCAGAACTCTCTGAAAACATAAACAGAACTTATACCAGTCATTGACTAGATGCTACCACACTTTCATCTCCATGAAGAAAGATAACAACTTTAAAGTGAAGAAACAGATAAGCATAGAAGTAATCGAATATACATTGAAGGTAGTGAGATCGATGGGATTGAACATTTTGAAGCAATCTTTTGATGATGCTGTTGGATCACCGTATATCTGCAAGCACCGAGAAGCAACCATAAAGGATAGGCTTGAAGTAGTTGAACTCAATACAGCAAATTAGTTTGTTTCTCACAGACCTCAAAGGTAAAAGCCATGGGAACTTTTACAATGTCGTACATGTAATCTGTTGCAGTTCCATGTGCAAGATAACTGAATACGAGCATAAGATGAAAGAAGTAAATCACAAATTTTGAAACATTTTCATAACTGATGAAGATCTTACCAATGCAAGTGTCTAATAAGCTTCTACTTTAGACCAAAATAGACTTTTAGATATTCTGGAATAAATTATAGTTTATCACTACATGTAACACCAACCCAACAGAGCCTCCCCCAGATCCAATCATGCAATGGTTGTGGCAATGAAGTTGGTTCAGCTCACTAAGCAATGACTTTATTCGGTGTGCGGGGAATCCATCAGGGGTTGTGTTTCTGTGGTCATATGGCATAAACAGAGCCTGAATAGACCAAAAATTAAAGGAATATATCATCTTGCAATGTAGAAGAACCATCAACAGACACGGTTACAAATACAAACACAGTAGTGATAAGAACAGGCATGTTAGAAGCACTCACCTCCATTCCTGAATGCACATTAACCCATACGTGAGGCTCGAATGATAAAGCGAGTTTTCGCATTATCTGAGCTTCAGGTTCACTAAAAGGAGCAATGCCTGGATTCTCTTCATATGGATCATAGTCCTGGAATTGTAGAATAAACAAAATTGGACAAAGAAATCACGTTTGATCTATCAATCGCTGGGGTAACAAAAGCCAAAACGATATTATCTATAGCCAATAGGATTTTTTATTCATCAAAGATTAAAAAGTGTGAGGTAAACAGATAATCAATATTAATTGAACCATAAACTAAAACTGAAAGACTACGTCAGCCTAATCAGGGAAGATATGGTTATCATGTGTGGATGACGGAGATCCGTTAAGGATGACAAGATCTGCCACATCACAATCATTTGAAATCCAAGGGTTCCGTTTTTCCTTGAGATGAAATATGTATAGGCATAACGATTGATGAATGTAAGTCAATTTCAAATGGTACATGATATCGAACCGTAGCAGACCTTTTCCTTTTTGCCCCAGTCAACACTCCAATTCCGGTTGAGGTCAACTCCTCTCCCTGACAAAAAGATGAAGTTCAGCAATACTATATCATTCCAACTAAGCATATTAAAAGAAAAGCAAAAGTAAGTGCATGACCATTTCTCCTCTCACAAGGATCTACTTCTTCAACACGTTTACGGCCATTCAAGTTTTCCATTGGAACCACCTGTGATATCATTGGCTATTAGCTTTGCAGGAATATCAATGTTCGAGTATGAAATTAAGTAACAATGGAAGTCAATATCTACCATTAGATATGCAGCAGATGTCATTGTTAGTAATACTTGGTTCCTAAACAGATTTTCTATGTCCATGTAAATTCCAAATGCAGCAGATAACAAAGTTCGAAGGCAAGAATGGATTTCTCCCTATCCCGGTGGATTCAAACACCGAGACACAAAGTTTAGCATAAAAAGATTATGAAATAGGGGATTTTTTGAAAACTTAATTAACACAAGGCATATAACATTTGCATAGGCAGAAATTGTTCAAGAACTGATTCTTACCTTTATGATAAGCTTGTCCAAAGTACTGTTTAAGGAAGTAGCATTCACATTAGGCAGAAATTGCTCTTCACTTAGGATTGACAATATACGCAACGCTACTTCTGATGTGATGAGCTCTCTCCCGTGCTGTCCAAAACTCTGGAAGACAAGGAATTATCTGTCAAAAAAACAGCAATTACCAAATTGAGACAATCTTATCACATTTAAAATTGAAATTACAGTTCAGAAATCGAATAGTGTTTTCTTTTTCTCTTCGTGTTAGTACAACATCATAGCCTTTCCTTTACATCAAGCAAAACAAAATAAAGCCTCAAAATCAACCACTCTATGCCTATTTTTCACTTTAAAACAAACAAATACTGGGAGACTTACAAGAAGGATCCGAAACTTGGACCTCTCATCACATTCTCTCCCCATCTTGCAATATGTAACTACTGTGACCTCTGCTTGGTAACCCTTATTTCCAGCTTCTATCGTATCCACCTATCAGAAAAGAAAAGAAAAAAAGTGAATTGATCAGCTAACTCCATCACTCAAGCTAACGCTTACACAACACTCAGAGAACAGAAAATATACAGAGAGTTTATCTGGGTGACGATGCACCAATGCCTTGACCTGTTCCAACAATTCAGTTCTGCAAAATCATAGAACAATAAGAAAAACAAGTACAAGAAGCCCAAACTGACATAACCCACAACGAAACCAGCATAACTCATTTAAAAGTTCCAAACTTTCAACAACCACTTTTCACAACTTTGATAAAGCATTGAATTTTTTATTCTCTGTTCTTATCCTTCCAGTAAAATAAACATAACCAGGAAAAGAAGAAGAAGAGGGGGAGGAGAAAAGAAGAACTCAAGCAGGTTAAATTCAAACATCAAAATAAGGCAAATCCGGATTACAACACAAGAAAAGGGAAAGAAAAACAATTTCTTTAGGAAATAAAGGAAGAAAAGAAAAGAATAAAACTTGAAAAGTCGTTACAAAAACTGACAAAACAAATCCAAAATTTGAATCAGTAAAACGAAGGGTCAAGCAAACGGATCCGTCAATACCTGGAGTGGTAGAGATCCCGATTGATGGGCGTGAAAGTGGAATTAGGCACACCATTGGCGACCAAAAAAGCAGGAGGAACAAGAAGGATCAAAAGGGGTAGCAGAAAAGCCATTAAAGAGGCAGAGAACGAAGCAAATGAGAAGAAGAATGCTTAAAGTTGCCTGCTTTCACAGCTTCTCTCATCTCATATTCCCGGTAAAGAAGAATATAACAAGAACACGATTCGATCGATGAGCTTTTTAGAGAGAGAAAAGGAAGAAAATGTGTATGCGTGTGTGGCTTTAGGTGGTGACCTTGTCAGATTGTCCCTGGACTTTCCACGTTCGAGGGACATGTTCATATTATTGTTCTTTTCTTTTCTTTTCTTTTTATGTTTTTGTTTGATTTTTTTCATTATGTTTATGCCTTAAAAAAAGATGCAAGGAGCTTTCTGAAATTTAATTTATTTTTAAAAATAATCTTTTAAAATTAAAAATGATTAGAAATAATTTTTAATAATATTTTAGAAATTTTAAATTTAATTAAATTATACAAATTATTAGTATCTTTTATTATTTTTGAACTTTTTTTCTCTTTATCAAATTTAAAAATTAGGATTGATATTTAAATTCGATTAGGCCTAACCCAAAGTTTGGCTCAATTTAATCCGGCTTCAAACTAGGCTCAAGCTACAATTACTTCTAGCCTTGTTCAAAACCTAAATATTAAAAAATATATATAATTTTAAATAAAATAATATTATTTTTAATTTAATTTTAAAAATCGAGTCATTAAAATTAAAAGAAAGATCGACTTTTTGGGATCCTTCCTTTCTTTAAACAGAACAAATAAAGATAAAATCAGATCGATTCCCTAACTGCGCTTCTAGATATTCCTCAATATCTCGCCTATTCACGAAAAGTGAGAAAGAGATGAATACCCATTTACTTCCGAAGAAATCGAAGAATTTCTTAAGAATCCTATAAGATTCATTCGTTCTTTTTTCTCTAACAGATAGTCAGAACTTCATCTGAGTTTAAATCTTACCAAAAAATCCACTAAAGATCAGAAAGTCAAGTCTCACTCAAGCTTTAGTCTTTGTTTAGATGGAAGGAAAGCAAGGGAAAAGAAAGGAATGGAATTGCATTTCTCTTTGTTTCTATTGTTTTGATAAAATTAAGCAAGGGAAAAGGGAGAGAATGGAGGGGAATAGGAGAGAAATTTGGTCTAAAAATATTTCTCACCAAATTGGTGGGAAAGGAGGGAAAATGGAAGACAAGGTAACCTTACTATAAGTAAATTACCATTATATCCTTATTAAATCTAACAAGTAAAGATAAACAAGTTCTATAATCAAG
>JAOSBL010000006.1:381142-397577 GCA_027568915.1 Erythroxylum roraimae | reverse complement strand
AGGTTCAGGTTCGTGAAATTGCCGAACCTGACATTTAGGTTCAGGTTCAGGTTACTTATGAACGGGTCAGGTTACCCTACCATGAACACCCCTACCAACAGCCACATTTTTTAATTGAATAGAGTTAGACAAAGTGACGTTAAAGAGAGAATCTGGACTCTATATTTAAACGTACTTTGTGCGATTCGATTGGACTTTAATTGCCCAAACTCAATCGGACTCTATTTAAAACTTTTTTTTTTTTTGGTTAGCTTTAGAAGGGTCTCAATTGTAAGAAGGTGTCTTTAAGCCATTCATTCTCAGACTAATCTCTGCTCGCACCAAGTCAGCCCATAAGGGATAAAGTGTTGGCCAAACAGATTTCTCCATTCTCAGGATTCGAACTCGAGACCTCTGGTTGAGAGATGAGATTACTAAACTACTCACACCAACCTATTTAGTGTCTATCTAAAACTTTGAGTTGACCTGATGTCAAGCCTATTTGATACGTTAGTTCATAAGTTAATGTATATTAAATAAATTATTTGATTGATTCAATTTAATCTAATTGATATTTGGTTTAAAATTGTCAAATTTTATCAATTAAATTACTCTTAAAAACTCTTTTTTATATTTATTTAGTTTCGGACTATAATTAACTATCAGTTGAACCATGAAGCGATTAAATTTTTTTGTTTGTGGCTAATTAGTTATTTTATTTAGTTAAATAACAACTTCATACAATAAAGTTTCCATGAATTGTGAATTCCAAGCTAACTCCACCAATTAATTGGTATATACTCAAGTTAAATTTAGATTTTAAAAAATCTATTTTTTTTTAAATTTCAAACTTTTTTTGAGTATTTTCGTAATTCAAATAAATTTAGATTTGAATTCATTCATTTAAGTTTGATAAGGTTTGTATTTAAATTTGAATGGTTAAATTATTTTTTAATAATATAGAAAAATATAATATTCTTAACCAATGTTTTTAAAACTGGGTCGAAAGTTAAACTAGTAAGACACAAAAGGTTTAAAGTATAAAATGTTCAACCTATATTAAACTATCATAAAATCGGTAAGACAAGAAGTTTAAGGTTGAAAATGTTCAACTGGTATTAAATCATTATAAAACTGGTAAGACAAGAAGTTTAAGATTTAAAAAGTTTCATAAAAAATTTTAAAGTTTAATTAGAAAAAGAGTGTTAAATAAAATTAATCGGTTTATTTTGTTTTATAATTACCGATTAATTTATAAAAATTAACAGATTAATTAATAAATTAATTAGTTTTTAACAACAAAGATTATTAAATTAAATCAAACCGAAAAGTTGAAAATCGAATTGAAAGTTAATATTGTCATATGCAATTGTTTAAAAACCGAATTGGGAGATAAATCGGTAAGACAAGATATTTAATATTTAAAAGATTTAATCGATATTAAACTGTCATAAAATCGGGTAAAGATTGAATAAAATTAAAGAAATTAAAATATTATTGAAAAAGAATGTGCTTACTTATCAAAAAATTTGATATTTAATAAAAAATTTGCTAAATAAAATTAATTAATTAATTTTAATATATAAAAATTTATTAATATATAACAATCGATCCATTAATTAATAAATTAATTGTAATTTAAAATTAGTTAATTAAAAATTTTTATAACCTAGTTAGGTTTTTTATGATTGGTCATTGAAAATTTTGACCGGTCCGACGCTCCAAAGTAAGTTCCTGGTGATAAAAGCCAGAGACAAAAGGATTAAACAGAGGCTCTAAAGGCAAAAAGGCTGAGGCTCCTCTGCTTCAAAAACGATACTTGTGAGTCATTTTCTATTACAGAATTCTCAAGATTTCTCCAATGAAACTCGACCACCGCAAGCCTTCGCTGCCGAAATACAGGATCCAACCACGTCGTGTCCTTCAATCCAACTCCACCACTTTCCAAACTCCTGGTTAGTCTTTATATAAGTTCTTCAAAATTTATGTTGCTGATGTTTTCGGTATGTTTCCAAATCTTTTCTCTGTACATGATCATCTTTTCTGTGTCTCAGGTTTTTTGATGGAATCCCATAAACGAAACCCCATTTGGGACATGGAAGAATCGGATGTTCGACCCAAATTCCGTTCGATATCATGCGAGTTACGAGCTTTAGCGAAGATGTTTCAAGGTGAACACGGGAACAAGAATCTGAGTTTTAGTGATAACTCAAGCCCTCTGTTCGAAAGAGGCAGGTTTTACGACGTGTACTCTGCTAGAAGAAACGAGAGGTTGAAGAGAAAAACAGGCGACGAAGGAAAGACTCCCCACAATCTGGGAATAACTTTAGAGTCTTCTAAAAAGAGAGACTCGAAAAAGCTTGAGAGCCTGAAGAAATCGGTTTCTGTGGCTTGCTCTGTGGAGAGGAGTAAGACTTCAAGGTACTCGCTGAGAAGTACGAACAGAGAAAACAAGAAGCCTCCATCTGTAATGAGTTATGAGAGATCCAGTACTGCAAGTAAAAAGAAAGTTGGGGTTGTTCGAAGCATCTAAAGAATCTGAAATCTCGGTCGGGTTTTGTTGTTTTTCCATTCTGATATGGTTTTTGGTATCTTCTTTTGTTGTTTTAACAAGACGCTTGATGATCTCTGTAAACAGCTTCCAGATGTGCTTTTCAGACACGTCAGTTTACCGGATAAATTAATATGTTGAACCTTTCCAGCCCATCATGCGAAACTGGTAGTTTTTTGGTCACGAACGGCTTGGTCACGAACGGCTAGAGCTAAAGTTCCCGTGAAGAGCAATTCCACGGGTCGAGCCTTTTTCTACTGTAAATACAAGCTTGCATTTTGATGCTAAAAATTTCAATTGAGACGTGATGGATTCTTCCTTAGGCTCACAATTCCTGGAATGTAGGTTGCCATTCAAATATAATGCAGGAGAGACTTAGAACATGCAATAAAGAGAAACTGAATCAATTGTTCAAAATTATACACAAGCTTCATTGGTCAGGCAAAATATGGAGCAACCTGAAAGAATGATAATCCTGTTCATGGCTAGAAATGACCTAACAGTACTAATAATAGGGAGACGACATCGACTCTGATCAAGATTATCGTATCCTTGGTACGAAAAAGATGAAATTCAAGGGTACTATATTCGTCAGAGAGAATTCGCGAACAATAAAATTACTTGACAAAGGAAAAAGATTGTGAAAATGGTTACAAAATTCTGCATTTCGGCTTGTCATGTGGTGACTAGAAGATATGCAAGCCCTTTCAGGTACTCAACGATTTCAGATCCTCCGAGCTTAGAACTTCCAAATACTCTATCTACGAAAGTGATCGGAACCTGTAAAAATCAAAATACTCAACGTTGTTATCCGGTAGTTAACAGTGCAAGGTCACTTGAAAACACATCAGCGAGCAGAACTAGTCTTGCCGAAAGAGATCAAGAAATACAGTCCAAAGAAAAAGTTGTTGCAATCTAGGGTTTCACTCAGGATAAGCCTAAAGAATTCCAACCCAATTCCACTTATAGACATAAGGAATTTGTATATTCCCATTCTGACACTCAAATCATAAATCCGAAACCGTTACAGTATTAACAAAATTTTGATACTCCCCTGGGAATTAGTGAAGAAAAGGATGAATAAAGAAAAAATAGATGGAATTTTAGGGCATCAATGTTTAGAGTTAAATCCGCTAAGCAGTTAGAAAATGGTAAAATCTTGGAAATTAACAGATTGGGGGTCAAAAACCATATTTGCATGCATGCATGAGTGAAGTCACAGTGCATGGACCATAATTAAACATATGATACTACCTCCTCAATGTGGTAGCCTTTCCGGGAAGCCCGCACAATCATCTCCATTTGAAAGACGTATCCTTTACTAACAACTTGAGTTATGATATCTTCAAGCACTGACTTCTTGTATAACCTTTCAAATACAAACAAATTGTAGCTTTAAGCTCGTCAAGCATGAAGCAACTTACAAGTAAGGATGCACACTAACTTACCGGAAAGATCCTGTTAAATCAGATACGCCAGGCCATAACAATGTTTGTGCGAGAACATTGGCTCCCCTACTTGTTAGCTTCCGCATTAAATTCCAACCATGTACCCCACCACCTTTAACATACCGAGTTCCAGTAACTATGCTTGCGCCGGTCTCCTGCTGTTTCCTAAAGAAAGACTCAGAAAAGAATTCAGAACCAATTATAACTCTAAACATGCACCAGAAAATATCCAAGCATTGACTATATGTAATTTCTTACTTGATAAAGCTCGGTAGGTACTTGGGCTGCACAATATAAAACACAAAAATAAGACAAATAAAGGTATGTGTTTGCATTTGGAATACAAGAAAGGAAAACCATGTAATCATCTCAAGAAAACTAGACAAAGCTGTGATTATAATTTTTTTTGTGATCAGAAGCACGGATGCTATTTTCCAGGATGAAACATGCAGCAAGAAAAACATAACTTTGACTTTTCATGAACGAATTTCAGGATTTGCCGCTATGTATGCTTCATGTTCTCTTTCTAGCTGCTCAAATTCACCGACTAATTTGTATGAACATCGAGGATTTTGTTTAGTTAATCCCATATGACACAAATTCCACAAACAAAAACACATGAATCCGAACAGCCACAATCACAAATGTCAACCGATGTTGAACTAAATGTAAGTATCTGAACCTTCAACAACCGAGCACTTACATGGTGGGAGAGATCAGCATCCATGATTACAACAAAATCTCCAGAAGCATGTTTCAAACCATGAATATACGCAGTTCCTGAAAGTAGGAACTCGTCAACAAACACACTTAATGTCAAAATCAAACGTAAAAAGCAAATCTATTTCCTACCTAAGCCAAGCTTCTTGGGTCTAGGTCTCAGGAGCTACATGAAAAAGAGCAAAAGTTTAAGTACCCAAATGCACGAACCACCGAAAAGTTTCGATTTTTAATGAATACCAACAATACTCACAATTCGATCTTCCCCATAAACTTGCTGCAACTGTCTGACAACATCTTGAGTGCCGTCAGGACTCCCATCGTCAACCACGATGATCTCAAAATCAACATCTCTACACCCAAGCAAGAACAACAAATTCAATTTTCTCGATCTATAAAAGGGAAGATTTGAGAATTGAAATAGGAGGGGACGTACTTGAGATGTTTGAAGACCAGATAAACGATGAGAGCTATGTTGAGACGCTCGTTGTATGTTGGGATTATTACACTGTACTTGTTCTTCATGATCAAATCTCTAATGAAGCATCCAAATTTGCAAAGCAAGAGCCCTGAAGTTTAGTCTATCTAATAGCATCATACGAAAGAAGCAATCTTTTGAAGGTTTCATTGGACTTGTCGAGCAATTTTAAGAAATTAGGCCCAGAAACTCGTACTTGCCCATATAATCAATTTGGTCCAATTTTTAGATTGGCCCAATTCTATAAGAGGCATTCATCAGTCTCGTTACTGAGGAGAGAATCAGACGAAGGTTTTAGGGTTTTGGAGAGGAAGAAGAAGAAGAAGATATGAGCAGAAGCTTAGGCATACCGGTGAAGCTTCTACACGAGGCCTCCGGGCACATAGTGACGGTTGAACTCAAGAGCGGAGAGCTCTACAGAGGCAGCATGGTTGAGTGTGAAGACAACTGGAACTGCCAGCTGGAAAGCATCACTTACACTGCCAGGGTACGTACCATTACTGGTGTGTTCTTTTAGTTATTGTTTTTTACTGCTTCTTCGTGAAATTTGGTCCGTGCCCATGTGTGGTTCTTGGAGTTCGTTCGACATTTTAAGGTCGTGTTGATCTTTGGTTATGTAGTTATGTAATGGAAGGAAGCAGAAGTGTAAACTTTCTGAACCCATCACCTTAAATTCGAAGTTCTAGTTGTACTGTACATTGTTGGACATGTCGAGTTGATTGTTTTGAGTTACGAGGATTGGCGATTAATGTTGGCAGATATAGGCGGGATTTCGTTTCATGTCCTGCAATTTTGAATTACAGAAGAAAATTTTTGAATGGATTGTTCTCATGTATGTTGCTGCTGAGACTAAGGAAAACCTATCTGCTTGTTCTGTTCTCTATATTCTTCTGATGGTTTTATTTTTTGGGAAATTATATTCTTCTGATAGTTGTTTGACCTAATTTCTGTTAGCTGTTCTTTGTTTGTTATTAAATTGTTTCTAGTGCTTGTGGACTTCTTTGGTTATCTGTTGAGTACTGCTTGCTAGTGTTAGCTAGTTTGCAGTTTGGACATAACGTGTTTTGGCCCGAGTATTCAATCTTTTGTGTAACTGATTCTCCCATTATGTTTAACTTTGATAATTCCCTGTTTTAGGATGGGAAGGTCTCACAACTTGAACATGTATTTATTCGGGGAAGTAAAGTCAGGTATTCAAACATTGGATTCTTATATCCAAATCTTATCGTATCGAACAATTTTATTCTGGTCATAGTTTGTTGACTGCTCCTTACTGATGATATTCGTTTTGTACAGGTTTATGGTCATACCAGATATGCTAAAGAATGCCCCAATGTTCAAGCGCCTTGATGCTAGAATCAAGGTATATTTGTGCAATCAGTTAGATAGAAGCTTACATTTGCTGTATGTCTTTTCCCTTACAACCTATTTGCTTTAGGAATTCTGAGTTGTGGCTTTTGCATCTTAGGGTAAGAGCGCATCACTTGGAGTTGGAAGGGGCAGATCCGTTGCAATGCGGGCTAAGGTACATTATACACAGTTCCTTACCTTAAATTTAGCAGCAGTTGCTATTCCTCATCTTTTAAGACTTACAAGTATCACATCATTGAAGTTGGTACTTCCTTTACGCAAATGGTTTTACCTGTGGTAGACATCTAGAAAATATGACCCATTTTTGGTTCAAGGAAATTGATAGTTGTTAACCAAACTGATGCATCCCTTATTTATCCTGTCCCTTTTCTATTATTGTTCTGTTGTTGAAACTCATTGTTTGTGTTCAGGCACAGGCTGCTGGACGTGGAGCGGCTCCTGGTAGAGGTGGTGTGCCACCTGTTAGGAGGTAATCTGGCTACATTGCCTGCTTTAGATCCGCAACATTTCCTGGTTGAGTTATGAGATTCCTATCCGCAAGATCCTGAAAACTAAGTGGAGGAACAGAACATAAGCCTAGGTGTTAAGTAAATTGTATGCATGTATTCAATTTGGATGTTAGAAAGTTGTCAGGTTGATTGTGTTTATATACCACCTCCAACATGATCCTTCGACTTGGATTTATTTTGTTTACGGTGGTGATTATCATGCCTTCGACTTGTTCTATATCCAATGATCAAAATTCAGGCAGAAAGCTTTTTGCCATATCATGGATTTCTTTGTTTACACTAGTGATTATTGTGCCTTTGGAACCGATGCGCTTTTGGCTGAAGTTTGATATGTGCGCTTTTGGCTGAATTTTAGAGGAAGTTGAAGAAGTTCATATTCAGACAAGTAAACTCAGCCAAAGCGTAAACAAAATATAGATTAGACTTTAACTAGTTGGTCTGTTGGTAGATATAGATTAGATAATAATATTGAATTGTATTATATAGCAACAGTTATTCAACAGAAGTTGGATATTATTTCTTTCATTGAGAAAAGAAGGCATCTTAGCAATGTTCAGGAGTTGAAATAAGAAAAGAATGAACAAAGTTTCAGAAGAACTAAAAAACATAAGATAGTGTTTTTAAGAGCTAGGAGAACTATCACAGTGTGGCAACTTGTGTTGCTCTGTTATACCCCAATACACTCCCAGCCAGATTTGCTTGCGCAGAAGTTGTCTCTTACTGTTAATCCATCATTTTTTTCCAGAAACTGCTAAAATCTGGTGTTCACTAGGAAGTTAGCAGGTTCTATCTTTGCAGCATAACCATACTTGGATGTACTATACTTCCTGTGCACTCCTGTGAGCTTTCCTGTTCCAGCATTTTGGTGAAGATTGACCATAAGCCTTGAGCATTCCCTGCATTATCCCCCATAGAAAAGATCAGGCTTAACCTTATAAGTTAAGTGAACCAATTATAGATACAGGGTTCAGAATCACACTCACATTAGTTGCTCTTCTGAGTAGGAAGTATACCGCTCATTAGTCTTGCTCCAGTGCTTAGATTGGCTAAGGGTGCACTGAGCTGTATAAATTGCTGCAGCAGCTAACAAGGAAGATGGATACTTGAGCATTTCATATTCGACTAAGCAAAGCTCGATCATGAAGAACGAAAGAAGCTCAAACTGTTTAACAATCCAGGATCTACTTATCAGTATCATTTTACTGGAAAATTTAAACATACCATGGTACTGTTTTCATTTATTCATTCTGAATTTTCTAACCTTCGTGTCAGATTCTGCAGCTTTCAAATACCTCCTCATAAACACATATGGTGTTGGGACAGATAGATTAAACTTCAAGGTCTTAACCATTAATTTCTCCTGCACTCATCAAAGACTCTTTTTAAGTCTCTATATTCTTGCACTCGTAAAATAAATAAGTCACTACACTGTTGATTGAGTTATACCATGTCAAGAATTTCTTGCCTGCAATAGGCCTTATCAGAAATCAAAATGAGGTCCTCCACAACAGGAACTGATACTTCTTCATATTTGCATGCAAGCAGCATTGCTGTTATGCCCACTAGCTGGAGTTTCTTTCTTACTACTTGGTTAACTGCTAAAAACCTATCTATGAGGTTCACAGTCAGATACAATGTCTCATCCATCAATTCAAACTTATAGTGTACCTGTTAATCCCATTAGTTTGTTAGTAATTCAGGTCAAGCCAAGTTACTCATCTTTTCAAGTATCCTGGATGTATCTTCAAATTTTCATACCTCAACCAACCAGTCAATTAGGATACCTCTCATCCTCTCGTTGATATCAAATTGCTGTTCCATGTAGCTTGGGGACACACGGTAAGATTTCTGCGAGTAAGCATTACAAATGAAAACAGTGAATGGATGGTTCTTAGTCTCCCCCTTTTTGAATTCTGAAACTACATTTAGGATAGCCATTAGCCTCCCCAAGGGTATGATGTGGATTTGGAAGAACAATAATTGTTAAGGACTGTTTCTTAAAGAAAACAAAATAAAAGGACTTCATCTCACCTCTGCTTTCTTGTAGAAATTATATAGATCGTCTATATATTCAACCACTGCAAGTGGGTTCTTGCTGTCAGGACTGTCTATGTCCGTAACTGGTTCGTCGTCTACATCTTCCATTTCAACCTCCTCCTGCGTCAAAATAAACCATCAAATCTCTGGAAAGTAAAACAGAAGGCATTAATCTACGATGTCTGGACCAATTAGTAAAGGAAGAAGGGAGCTTTATAATACCATTTCTTCAATCCCACCCAGTATTGCTTCTGTGTGTTGGACAAACATGGGCACAGAGAAGTCATTCTCCGCCTTACTGTTTTCAACATCGATTATGGAGCAATCTTTTGATTTAGCTATTTTCTGTCAACAAATTTATACATCCACAACTGAGCTTGATCCACAGTTGAGCGTTCCATTGCATGACATTAAAAACTTTTTATTGGTATGCTTGCAGAAAGGTACCTCTGGTTTAGTTTGATGCGTATTAGCTAGATGTGCAGCGAATTTCCTAAACAAACAACAAGAATCAACCAAAGTAGTTACGAATTCAAACTCAAGAAGTGAAAGGAATAGATTCTAACCTTGTGATTGGTCTATGCACTGGAATGACCTTTTGACAAACAGCTTGTCTTCTGTATTCATCAAGAAACTAGATGAACTTGTTTCTTTCACTACCAAACAAGAGATTAGGCATCAGGGTTTAACTTACTCTGATAAGCCCCTTTTGTTGACAGGATGAGGATAAGGAGGAGCTCCGATTATGTTCCGATTAATATTGGTCAAAGCCCTCCGGTTGTTTCCAACTGCCGCTGCTGCAAACTTCCCTGTTCCGACACGGAAAGCCACTATTTGATTGATCCAAAATCCCAGAGTTCGTAACCAATATGAGGGCCTCAATAAGTAGAGTTCAAAAAACCATCACATAAAATAACAAAAATTTGGATTCGACAAACTACCTTGAACATTAGCAGGTCCGATCACTCCTGGATTGTTCTCGTCTGATCCAGCCATGGCTACTTATCTACAAAGACGTACCACAAAGGATCAAAACCACATGTCAAGAAACATCCACCATGAACATCCCCTATTTGGTCATCGGAAACAAGCTTACACCGGAAAGAAGGATCAAGAACTAACTCAAATAAAAGATTTATCAAAAACACATCACTCAAAATCAAAACTTTACCTTATTCTTCCACAATTAAAATCAAAGAAGGGGCTTCGGAATTCCAAGGTCGTGATCTTGGAAATACAGAAACAAAAAATAGAAAGAATGGTCAAAAGAACTCCATTTGAACACAGTAACGGAGTGGACGGTCTTCTCTCCTCGCTCTACTTATCGGTCTCTGACGCTAGCTCGAAGACGAAAATCAAAGAACAGGTGTTGGAGTTGTGTGTTTGCGGCGACGAAAATGGCGGATATTTGTCTGCATAGAATGAAAATGCATGCCCCAAACATTTAAAACTAACGGCTAGTAAAAGCCAACTGTCCGGTCTCCTCAAATTGAAAAGTCGCGTTCTCTTGCTTTAATTCTCAACGGTCATCTTAGCACGTGCCCTCTTTAAGGATTTTCTCCTTAATATACTCTTGGCCACCTATTTCCCATATTCCGATATAGGCTTAGCAATGGGCCAAACTCAGGCTCGGAAGGCCAGCCCACTTCGAGTTAAGCTTTAAGATAAAGGAAAAAGTTTGAGTTTGACTCAAAATTTAGTCAACTTGAGTCATGTATGTTAAATTGTTAACTTCGCCCTCAAATCCTCTGTACCCCTTCCTCTGTACCTACTCTGTACTTATTGTATCTGAACCACTTATTTATGTAGGTCCTACACATAAATAAGTGGTTCAGATACAATAAGTACAGAGTAGGTATAGAGGAAGGGTACAGAAGATCAAGTCCCGTTAACTTCGGGTCGAGTAGAGTCAGACCTTAACTTAATTGTCACTCTTGTTTTACTGTAATGTAATACATTAAGTCACTATCTAGATAGCACATAAATAAGTGGTTCAGATACAATAAGTACATAGTAGGTATAGAGGAAGGGTACAGAAGATCAAGTCCCGTTAACTTCGAGTCGAGTAGAGTCAGACCTTAACTTAATTGTCACTCTTGTTTTACTGTAATGTAATACATTAAGTCACTATCTAGATAGACTTTTGGAATGTCAATAAATATTTTTCTTCACTGTAAAAGCCTTTTAAAAAAAAAAATAAGTATTTCACCATAAAATAGATAAGTAATTCTTTAATAGATATAGTTTTTTTTTGCATCCAAAATACAGCTTTTTAAGAAACTCAAATTTGAAATTTATAAGAAAAGTCTCTCAAAGAGCTTTTTAGGGTAGATTTTTCAGATCAATTAATGAGCCTTTTTTAGTTCTTTTTTTCCTTATATTTTATACATAATTCCCACAATACTCACAAACTCAACTTCACGTTTATCTTGCAAACTCATTATTTGGCTTTTTTATATATATTTTAATATTTATTTTTTATTATTTTTACTTATGTTATAATCTATATAAAAAATTTGGTTAAATATGTTTTCATTTATGTTTCATATGTTTTAAAATTATATAATAATTAATATATTGTGCTTTACATATTTTTTAATATATTTTAAATAATATTTATTAAAAAAATAAAATATAATTAAAATTAAAAGTGCTTTTTATTTTTATGTTGCTAAATAGTCTACTGTATGAAGCTCTTTAAAAAAACTCTTTTCTAAATAACAGTCAAACAGTAAATTATCTTCTTAGAAAAATTCTTCTCGGAAAAGATCTACAAAAAAGTTCTGATAAGAATTTTATTGATATAAGCCCAACTAAATAGAGGCTAAGGCTAAATAATCATTGAGGTGGTAATACTTTGAAAAGTCTGGTCGAGTTGGGCTAGTTACAAATCCAACCCATTATCATGCTTACATAACTATCTCATTATAGGCCCATCTTATTTTCTTTTAGATAATTTAAGGTTGTAATCACTAACTTTATACACTTGTTAAATAATCAATAGCAAATAATGTTAGTAATAGGTCGGGTCGTGCTTAATTCCATATTCGAGCGTGAGAGGTTTTAAATTTAAACGAAACTTCAATTTGATAGTATCTAAATATTTATTTTAATTTTAAATTCGAATTTAATTAAATTAAACTTAATATTAATTTTTAAAAGAAATTTCGTTTTAAATCTTAATTTAAAGATAGGAAATTTGAACATTAAATTGAAGAATTAAGATTTGAATCTTAAAATCATTTTTGTCACAAAAACTTAAAATTCAAAGATTGAATTCATCGATGTAAAAGGGTTTTAACTATTTCGTTTTCAACTCAAGTTGTGGTTTAAAATGAATTGAACTTGTAGACATAGCTAACTTTCTAAATCCCGCGTCTTAACGAAATTTTTACTAAAATATTGTTATTATTGTTGTTATTATTTTAGGGGTTAATTATTAAAAAATCAAAACTTTAATCAATTTTTAATTATAGTCTGAACTTTAAAAAATAGTAATAAAATGCACAAATTTTCAATTTGTTTCAATTTTAGCCTGATGTTAGTCTCACCGTTATCTATGATAATATGACACTGCCACATGCTAATAGATCTCATTAATCAGGCACGTCAGCGTCATTAAGAGAAGGTTGTCTGATTAGTGAAACGACGTTGTTTGGATTTTGGAGAAAGTTCTTCGTCAATCTCACACCCAAAATCCCTAAATCCATACACAAACGCAGAGGAAGCGATGTGATGTTTGAAAATTTGGAAAGTGGATGTGGCATTGTGTGTGCGGCATCGGGATGCCCATTGACGTCGATTGTTTTTGTCTAACTTCTGGTTATCAGTGATTGGGTTTTCTTTTTATTGGTTGCATTTTTTTGGCTATTTTCTGCGTTGCAAACAAAGCTACAGAGACTTCCATTCATGTCGTCTTGTACTGCCACTAGATGATATCTGTAGTTCTCCCACACGCACTGCAAGTCGCACCATCTAGTCCAATTCGCAGGCTTGTTTTGCTTATTTCACGGTGTTTTGTTCAATAACCAATCTTATGTTTTATTATGTGTAAGAGCCTTTAAAGTCAGAATCTAGTGAGATTTAGAAATCCTTAATGAATAATCTCTTAATATTGGCTCCATTTTTTAATGTAACCCACCTCTTTATTGCTCTAGTTCACAATCCATAATTGAAATAAAAACAAGACCAACAATTTCTCAACGTTTTAGGTTTAGGTTATTCAGAAAGCAAAACTCAATACCAACCATAAGCATACAATTATTTCAGATTGAGTTTTTGAGACTGTTTCTAATTTTCTGGGTTCAAAATTTAGTGAAATTTCTAAAAGAAATTTTGGATTTAGGGATTAAAGGTGTGAGAGTGACGAAGAAGCTTTCTCCAAAATTCAAACGACATTGTTTCAATTTCACTATGAAACGACACCGTTTCATTAATCAGATAACCTCCTCTTAATAACACTGACGTGTCTAATTAATGAGATCTATTAACACGTGGCAGTGCCACGTCAGCATAGATAACGTGAGGCTAACGTCAGGTTAAAATTGAAACAAATTGAAAGTTTGTATATTTTATTACTACTTTTTAAAGTTCACGCTATAATTAAAAATGAAAGTTTAAGTTTTTTTTAATAATTAACCATTTTCTTGAACACCGAGTTAGAGACATTTTTTCTACCCTTTTTTACCTAAAAACTAGAGACATCATCCTTCCTTGAACCAATAATCATCTTTCGGCTAACCTGACCTCTTCCGTCCCGGGACCAACAAGAAATATTGCAGGAATATTCACTTGAATATCCTTAATTTTCTTATATAGAATATTATATTCCCTCTTTATTACTTTTCCTTTTTTATTTTGTTATCAAATGGGAAATTGCAAAAGAAATCATGTTCCTGCAAATTCATGGTAAGCGGATTTTCCAAGTTGTGGGTGTCCGGTGTCGAGCTCACACTGGCCTCGTAAACTCAAAAGAACAGCTAATGTTTATGCCTATCCCGGTGGAGCCGGATTGATCATTACACTTTCGAAGGTAATTATGCATACGTGTCACAACCATAACAGGTCCACGTTACACATGGTAACCAATGGATAAGGAAAGGGACCACTAATTTATGACATCATCTCAATTATTTATTTTTTATAACTTATTTTCAATTTTTTAAAAGATAAAAGATATAAAATGTTTCCTATTTATTTTAAAAATTATAAAATTTAAAAATTAGTTTCTATTTTTAATTTTAAAAAACCTATTCTTTTAAACTTTAATTAAAAATAATCATAAAACTCAAAACAATCAGATATAAATAATTTTATTAAGTTCTTAAATTAGAATAAAATTAATTAAATTTAATAATTTATTATAATTCAAATCATTATAATTAATAATAATAAATTATTAATTTGAATGAGATTTAAAAGTTAAATTAAATTATTATATGGGTAATATTTAATTGATTTATTTCATTATGTGCGTATTTTTTGTTATTTTTGAATAAAAGAATTAAAAACTTTTAAATAATTTTTTTCTTTATTTCAAAAATAAAAGTTGTCTTAAACTATATATTTAAATTATTAACAAAAATTTAAGAAAACTATATTTTTTTTATTATTTTAACCAAAATATAAAGGAAGGATTTTTTAAAAATTAAAAAAAATAGTTTTTTGTTAGTTTTTAAAATAAAAGGTTTCTTAAACTATACTTTTAAATTATTAAAAGATAAATTAGAATACGACGTCACTCAAGACATACCGAATTAGAAAACATATGGATGACGATTAATTGAATACGTAGGGAATGAGTGAGCCACAAGCGTACCGTGTTTATTACTCAATTTTGTAATTAAATTTAAAAGATTATAATAACATATTTAAATTTAAATTTTTTAATTATAATTTAAATTTTAAAAAATGAAAATAAAATAACATCGGAAAAAAAAGTTAAAAAATAAAGAGATAAGTTAAAATTAAAGTGTGAGCGTCTCGAAATTATGTAATCATTTTTAGATAATGATATCGTTTTATTAATCTTCATTTGTTGTGCTAATTTTAACTGACATATATTAATAATTAAGTTTTTAAAATATGTAATAAGATACTCACTCCTACTCAAAATAACAGTAGTTTAAGAGAGATGGACACTTGTTAAGAAAATTAATGAAATGTTCGATATACCCTTATTAATTGCATGTTGAACTGCAATGAAAATATAATCTGTGTAATTAGTATGTGAGAGAAATTAAAAGGTAATTTTGAAAATAAAATTATAAATATGCATAAAAAATCATGAACGACATTTATTTTGAATAATTAAAATCTCTCTAAAACAACTTTTATTTTGGATAGGAGGAAGTATATTAATAAATTTAACGAAGATATTAACGTCGAATTAGAATTTAAAATAATTAAATATTTTGTTATTATATTTTTAAATTTGAGTGAATTTGGCTAGGTTTTTTGTAACTAATCCTCATTATTTCTATAAATAATTTTGAATCTCTATCTTTGACAAGTTCTTATCAAGTTTGCTCATTTTGATTTCTTCTCTAGTCTCTCTTTCAGGGTTTCTCTTGTATTCATCGACCTCCCTCTCCTTTTTTCGTAAATCGCTATGGATCCCTACAAGGTACGATGTTTGTTGGTGCGATGTTTTGATGCTTCTGTCATTGAATTTATTCTCCGGGGGACTAGTTTTTGTTTTTGTTTTGTTTTTCTCTATTGGGTTGAATTTGGTTTATTAGTTTCTTTTCACTGTGTTGTGGGGTTGAGATGATTTTGTTTCTCGGTGGTCAAGATTCGATCTTTACGTTGATAGCCTGCCTGAGACTCCTTAGTTTTGATTGATATTTGTGATTTGATTGGGTTTTTGTTTTGATTATGTGCAGCACCGCCCATCAAGTGCTTACAATTCTCCATACTGGACTACCAACTCTGGTGCTCCAATCTGGAATAACAATTCCTCGTTGACTGTCGGATCTCGAGGTAGCCTTTTGATCTTGTTTTGGGATTTTTCGATTGCGATTGAACGTTTAACGTGGAATGCTATTTTTAGACTCCTTGTGTTTTTTAATGGGTAGTTCTTGTTGAAGTCCATGTGATTGTGATTAGCAGTTCTTAGCATCGATTGAATCAAATGTGTTAGTCCTATTAACTGAGATTCTTAAAAGTTTTGTTCTTTTCTCTCGCATTTATTTGTTTCTTGCTACTGTACATGTCATTTCTGCTAATATTTATCTTCCTCCGAGTAGAATTTTTCTTGTTACTGAAAGCAATCTTTTTCTCTTGATTACTTTGGTTGCTATCTTGTTACTTTCGAAGTATATATTATGTACTATGAATACAT
>JAOSBL010000006.1:338637-353794 GCA_027568915.1 Erythroxylum roraimae | reverse complement strand
CTTCAAACGTTAATCTCAATGAGATTTATAAGAAAATTGGCAGGCACGCCAGTCTTTAACTTAATATACAATTTACCATTTTTCTTCTTTTGTATATATTTTCTTTCTAAGCCAAAGACTGGATGGATTTTACATGTGTCAGATATATATATATATATATATATAAATATAAGAGTACATGTAAGTAAAATTCTAAAAATATCAAGAAAATGGAAAATTAAGTCAACCCTAGTAAAAGAGTGTCTTGTCATGCAGAACTCTGCTGTGATCCCCTTAGTGACACCGATGGCCGATCCTCTTGTTTCTCGACTAATTTACATCTTGAAGGAGGACCAAACATGCTCAACACTACCTGCAATAAGATTCAGCCCAACGAATACTCAGACCTTCAACTCGGAACATGTATTTTATCGTTAATTTCAAGATATGAGGTTATCCTACTGCAGCAGGTTGCAATTTGAAAAGTTTTGTATCTAACTGTCATATACATGTAGGGATGGTATTAGAGCTTAGACCCGGTTTAAAGTTAATTAACCAAACTCGATTTGACCAATTTTTGGCACAGGTTTGAACATGAGGAACAGCCCGAGACCTAACATGATAAGTCCGAATAACCCGACTACTTAATCAAAATGACATCGTTTTGGATAAACTTAAACAAAATTTAATATCAAAACATTGTGGCTTTAGAAAATTTTCCACTGTTATCTAAAACTAATTCATTTTGGGTAGCTCGATTAGGCTCAGGACGTGCGTACGAGCTAGTTTAGGCTGCACATTTTCAGGTCGAGTTCAGTTTGACCCAACCCAACATCATAGTTACATTCATCCACAAAATTTAAGAATTTTAATATTATTATTTAGGATAAAATGGACAAAATTTACCCAAAAAAAATAGACAAAATTTAGAGATTTTATTAATAGATAAATAATATTATAAAAAGTAAATGATATTTTTCAAAAAATAAATATATTAAAATAAAAAGATTAAATACTAGTTCTTTAAAGCAATTTAGGACTCTCAATATTATGTCATTTTGGATAGAAATAGATGAAAAATTAATTAAATATGGCAAAATTTGTTTGATAGCTAAAACAATGCTACAGAGTAAATGACAAATTGAAACAACAAAAAGATCAAATTTATGGGTGATTCCAACTTATTTATCCCAAAAAGCTAATGAGTAGCTATTGGATTGTATAATCATGTAAGCATAATAAATGAAGAGTATGAGATGGTAGCGGGAGGAAAGTTGAATGAACTTACCGGTAAAAATATCAACCCGTGCAAGGAACCAAGTAAGACCAAGGCCAGATACATTCGAAAATAATAAACCTGCAGAAACATATATATATATATATACAGGAGTTGATGAATATAACAGAGAAAAGAAGTGTTCAAGGGCGAGTGATTATAACTCAAGAAAAAGGATCACACACCACAAAAACTTCCGTCCTGGAGAAGCAAAGAACAATTACACCCACTAGCTTTGTTAACGTAATTCCGCTGCAGAAAAAGAAACCACAAAAGAAAAAATTGTTGTGATGAAATTAATATTTGCAATTACTTTTCTGTAGGGTTTCACTTATTTTCCAATCATTTTAATTCCTATAAAGTAAATTATACTTGAGATCAGGTTTTAATCATGCTTATCCTAAATTGTCTTATTCATGAATCCATGTAGAAATCAGTTCAATCAAAACAGAGGTACGAAAAGAACCTCAATACAGAAGCCCCCATCGTCCCCAGAGCATCCTTTACTCTCTCGTCTCTAGTTCCGCTGCTTACCTGTAATGTGGGATTCAGAAAGTTTGTTAATGCAGTATGCAATAGACTTTTACTATCTTGGAACTAAAGCATCCAAACCATGACTCAAAAAAAATTTCACAATCAACTTCAAATGGACCAGATACAGCACGAGGGATAGAGGATTGATTGTCCTATTTGTACTTATCACTCGCATGAAATGATCAGATGCTCGAGACGAGATTGTAGAAATCGTGATACTAACCATGAAAGCATGAGTGATGTGCACACAGAACTCCACAGCAATTCCCACTGACATGACAAGGTTAACAACAGAGATTGCATTGAGTTGAATACCCAGGATTGCCATCACACCCTGTTGAGACTCTCAGGTTGTGAGTAAGACAACTAAAACACGTAGGGAGAATGACAACTAAAACACGTAGGGAGAATCAGTAAACTATAATCAAAGAGGCACTAATACCATCATATCCACAACAATCATCACCAAAACCAGTAAAATGATCGCTGAACTCCACAAACTGCAAAAGAAACAGGAAACACACACAATAATCACTAGTCTATCTACACATCATAGCTCGTCCTCAAAGAAAATAAAACAGCCAGTAACTTTTGCAAAAGGAAAGTGTAAAAATGCCAACGAATACTGACCTACATGTGATAATCAGGCAAACAACAAAAACAGCACCTGTGGAAACAAGTAAATCCAATCAATTCTTTGTAGGTAGAAATGCCTAGAATTTGAAGCATGCAAATTCAAAAGGTAAACGCTGAGAAAAAGGGAGCGAGAGTAGAAGACCATAGTAGAGGATAACCAATGCACAAGGAAGTTTGTGTGATTTTAGAAGGCACCAAAAATTCTTACAAATGCACAATAATAAACATCTTTAAGAATACTGTTTCTTCTACTTCATTGGAAATTGTTTGATTGGATAAAACGTAATAACACGCTAGCTTTAGATTTATGTTACTAACCAATTGCTATAGCCAGATTGATCAATGCGGTCTTCCATATATCAAGGTATTGTTCAAAAAACATGTAAAATACTGAATATGGAAAGATCTCCATCTGCAAGAGAAAAGGAATGCCAATTAAGAGAAGAAAATATCATCAGACTGTGCAGCCATTCATTGGCAAAACAACTGATCGGAGTAACACTCTTTTCATGCTGTAAATAATGTGCTAAAAAATCAGCTATAATTCGACAAAAGAAGCAATAGTTATTGCTTTCCAAAAGAGTGGTGAAAAGACAAGAAAACTGAACCAATAAAAATAAGCATATGTCAAAAGAAAGAAATATCAGGCAAAAGATGCTGATAGCAAGGAATTCATACCTTCAAAGAATTAGATACCCTTGAACTAAACTCTCGAGCAGCCCTCATTGAATTTACATAATCAACCTATAACCAAGTGCAGCGATCTTAGCTATGAGCTTGACATAACAGCGTAACAAGGATGTGTATCTAGGAAACTATGTCATAGCAATATCAGAAATCACTAACCTGCTTGTGGAGAGGTGTATGATAGGTACGGAACGATGATGCTTGAACAACACCATTTTCATAGTCTAATGACAAAAGAAGAAACAAAAGATCCCAAATTACAGTCAAACCACTATTGGGTATGCGAAGAAAGTAGATTTACAATCTCATAATGCACATACACAATTTCCCTGAACTCATTAAAGTTATGGTTTCAATGAAGAAACAAAACTTTGGAGTATGTGTCTAATTCAACAAACCTTTCAAGTCCACGCTGGTAGTGTAAGCACCATGGCCACCTTTTGCACAGTCAGAAGAGGGCAGAGCACTAAGGAACCACGGGAGTTTCTCCTTAAATTGTGTAGTAGATGGACGACCATTATTCAATTCTGAGTGAAGGAAGCACTGAAAAATCACAAAATTTTATGGTAATTCACTCTCATCAGGAGTAAGTGCTAGAAGCCACTTCTTTCATATGAACCAATCAATCGGACAACTTGTATGAATTGTAAGTAGATATATTACCGTGTTACAATCTTTGCATTCTCCACCAAACCCACAAGAATTACCAGAGGGGCAGCAAGGAGGCTGGACACAAGACAAAAATCTGATCAAACTTGTAATACGTTCAAAGGTAGGCAGTACAAGTATAACCAGCATACATCAGAAGAATAGTGAAATGAAAAGGGTGCAACCCCATTATCTAACAAACATAATCACCATAATCAGTGTCCCTAATTGAGAACCTCTATCAAAAACAAGCAATGAGAGAAAAGCAGTATGCAGCTGGCCATGCTATAATTTACTTGTGTTATTAGTGAAATATGCATATCAGACTGAAACTGAATAATAGCTGTTAAAACTACAAGTCTATTCCAAGATTCTGATTTATGTAAGTTCAAGATATAAAAAGAAACTAAAGAAAGCCAAACCAATTCCAGTGCATTTGATGCCTTATACATAATTCACAATTTCAGTTCTTGTAATCCTCAATAGAAAAGATAGAAATCAAGTTATAACCTTATCACTTGAAAGTGAGAAGGTAATTCTATAAAGAATATGGACTAATAATGTGAACAACATCGTAGAAGGATAGGCTTCAAGAATGGTTATTTAAGCACCTGATCATTGGGAGGACAGTAAGTTCCATTTGTGAACTTCCGGCAACAGCCAAAAGCCTCTGGTGACATCCATACAAGAAAATCATCAAGCCATGAAGCAGCTGGTTTAGCAATATAGCTGGATTTGGGAGACAAGGATGCTCTCGAAATCTACGAGAAGCAAAAGAAGAAAAAATTGTAGTCAAAGAAGTATAGATTAGCAAAGAGACCTATATTGCTCAGCACCAAGGTGATGAAGAATATTCAGAAGGTAATGCATTGAATCCCTACAAGATTCTTCCATGAACCATAGTTCGATATTTTCTTTTAGGAATCTGATTCTTCCAATGCATAGGTGGACTAAGCATATTAAAGGAAACAAAGAGGCAATACATTTAAAAACATGGTTTTATGCATTCAAATGGGCAAAGAAAAAAAAAAGCAAAAAAGCAATGAAGAATGAGAAGGAAAAAGTTGTTTATAACAGAACCAAATTTCTAAAGTCAGGTCGGCACTATTTAATGGGTCAGAGTGAATGTTTCGGCATAAAAGATGACGAATTATAAAGCAGATGTGCACCTTACCTCGTTCAAAAGTGAGTCTGAATTACATCGGCTAATGGAGCACAACTGATTTGTCTGCCTTGATTCTGAGCTGCAGGGTACAGTACACATCAATTTAAAAGAAGAAAAAACATAAATCAACATTATGACTTATGGGGCAAAAACATAACTTGAAGATCCTAGATAGTTGGAAATCCTTTCCCATTTGATGCAGAGAGTGAGAAATATCTAGCTTAATATAATATTATTTGAAAATATAAAAGGACATGCCAAAAGAGCAAGGAATTACCTGTAGTTGTAGTTCTTCACGACAAAATATAATGGGGGACCAATTCTGAGGTACTCTGCTAGATCCTTAAAATAGCTCTGGACAACAAACAAACATTCAGCCACATCTTTTTAGATACGCATCACATATCTTACAAACACTGCTACAAAATGTTATGGAAAATGGACCTGAAGATAAGAGTCCTTTGGAAGAACTATTTGTTGTTCCAAACCAGGTTCGACCCTAGTGGTTAGTGCCTGCATGTACCACAGAAATTCAAAAATTGCAACTTCAGGACGTGCAAAAAGTATTCCACAGATAAAAGAGAGAAAACGCTCAGCAACTCACTGTACAAGCCATTGCAAATGCGACAAAGATGGCAATGACTACTATCTTAACCCCCCAAAGACCAAGTATCGGAGCATGAACCTCCTAAGAAACAAAAATAAATGCCAACATGATTAGAAATACAATGATATTGGAAAAGAAGACTGCAATCAAGAAAAGTAGACAGAATCATATATGAGTGCATTATCAATCTCGAGAGAAAATCTTTAGGTTTTTGCCACGCAACCATCTTTACTACACATTCAACTACATTTTGCATCACAGGGGTTCAGTTAAGGATAGGATTTGAAACCTTCATATAACGAGCCAGTAATCCAGGTCTTTTCCCAGAAGTGCCTAGTTTCACATTAAATATTTCCAATCAGAATTGATAAATAGTTTAGTTAACAAAATAGATTAGCAAGCATTTAAAGAATCAAGACAATAAAACTAGGAAAGTATAGTTATACCTTTATCAGAATCCGTGCTTGTTGAAGTAACCTTTAGACATGGAAAGCAATCAACCCTCTTATCCTCTGCCCTCAAGAAGTCAAAAACTATTAATGCAACAAAAGCTGTAACTTGTAGGAGGAAGTCTAACAGAACAGCCAGTGCTGCAACAAACCAAGGCATAGAATGGTGTGACAATTTGGAAAGAGTGAAATAAAGAATACTCATTTTTATTTTAGGAAAATGTATAAAATACTGACCAGCAAACATTGAGAACACACGGCATGCTGGCATGGGAATAAAACTTCCAACTGCAAATGCTAAAACCTCCGATAGACTTGCCAGTGTTATGGATGGTCCAACTTCCACAAGGGCATTGCTTATTCTTCCTTCTAGAGGCAACTCCAATGGTTGTCGCTTAACAGCATGCACCAATATGCACATGTTGTCGACTCCAACCTGATATGACAAACAGCATCAATCTTGACAATTAAAGAGATTCTATAACACATATAAGTCAATTATCACAATGTCTGCTATAAAGCACAGTAAATTGTCAAAATGAAGGCACGAGGATTAGATTTAGCATGGCCAACAAACTAACAAATGCAATTTCTGCAAAAGCAAGTGAATGGTGCTGCTAATTCTAGCTTTCTTAAAACTAAACCAATTTCCTTAGCCAATATGTACAGAGACGAGAATTCACTATGATAATTTTGTCCTCATTAATAGAAATGATACACAAGCTTGATCATCTTTAAGTCAGAATGGAAGAACAAACTTACAGCCAATACAAGAAAAGGAATGACTTCCATGATAATTAGTGTAGATTTTACTCCAATAGCACTGAAAAACCCTACAGATCCCAGAACAGAAAGCATAACAAGCACAACTCCACAGAGACCAAGCAGCACCTGAAATTTCAATAGATATGTTATACAGATGACTGCTACAATCAGAGGGAAGTGTTTTAAGACATATCCTATCAACTGAAAGGCAAGAGTTGAAAGCAAGAAGTAGAAGATACCTTGGACGAAATGTAAAAAGAAGATAAACGAGGAGGATCACCCAGTGTAAGGGATATGTAGGCAAACATAACAACATAGCTTATCTGAAACAAAGCAGGTGGTAGGGAGTAATAACATAAGTAAACGGTGGCATTCGCAAAATTGGAAGAAATACTAGACTCCGTATTAAAATTTAGAAATACGATTTTATAAACTCGACATTTCCAAAATCATTGAACAATATCTCTACAACTTATAATTTTGCCTCCAAAAGTAGTGTTTTAGGAACTTAGATGTGTATGTACAAAAATTTTTCCGGCTCTCAAAAGTGAAACCTTTTCATTGCACATCCAGGACAGCTATCACCACTGAATATTGGTCTTATTATAGTAGCTGATTTCAAAGAAAAATTCATGTCTAGGTATGTTGCAAAAATAGAAGAGAGAAAAGATCACCAAGATTGTTATGACATCAGCGGTGCTTTCTCTTTTTAATTCTTCCTCTATTGAGCTTTCCGAAGAAAATGAAAGTGTGAGATTTTTAGATAACACCATTGGCAATAATTCATCCTGAAACATAAAAGAGCAAGTTTATAATGATAAAGTAACATGTTGATCTGTGGACACGTTAATTAGATAGAAGTTGGAATATTCGCAATGAACCTGTTAGTAATCATGAATATTATCTTTAAACCAACTCCAAAATTAAAAGTTTACAATGTAGATCAAATTAAGCGCCTAAGAATTAGTGAGGACGAGCATACCTTAGCCAACTGGATAAAGGCCTTCTCCCAAGCAACAGCTTTAGCAGTTCCATTTCCTTCCCCATCCATCACATTATTTACTGGATATGTTATTACAAATGCAGAGGCCTGTTACAGAAACTATATCAGCATTACACGATCTATATTAATAAATATTCTGGTATTTGGAAAATCAAAGGGTACCTCTGAGTAATTGTTCACTGAGAAACCTCCCAAGGCAGTGCTAGGATCCAAAGGGCCTTTGAAGGCACCAAGACATGATTCCGCAGAGGTATAATGCTGCAATAATACCCATGATTACTCTGGCAGCCAATTTTATTAAAAAAAGGAACGCATGGTGGTGGGGGAGATTTGTCACAAGAATCACAGTAGCCGTCAATGCCACCAGTACATTTTATTTGACTAAATATGAGATCCACTTCTCATATCAATATTGGAAATCCAGCAACATCAATAATTTGAATGTCTGAATAACTTTAAAGATCAACAACCAAGTTCAATCAAAATATGCATTTGCATCACAGTAGCAATCAACCTTATATACATGTGCAGTAGCTTGATTGCAGCCAGGCCTAACCAGAATATTAAGTTGAAAAACAGTTGCATGTCAAGCTTGATAACCTATAACACTAGCAAGATCAGTTTGAGACCATACAAGGATCAAGAAACATACCTCTAGACAATACTTCACATGGTCAAGTCCCCCATTGTTCTCATAATTTTGAGGATTCATTTGGAAATACTATGAACCACAGAGAGAGAGAGAGAGAGAGAGAGAGAGAGATGTCAGTTATGTCAGTCACAATTTAAACGGGTCCATGGCCATGAATCTAAGGCATTTTGAAGATATAGAATAAAAATATGATGCAGAAAAATAAAGGCATTTAATTGACTAGGTACCAGTTCAGTGAGCAATAACAGAATGTAAACTAAACGACTGGAACCTCAGTACAAATGAAGAAGTTGTTCAGGAAATGGATGCAATATAGAACACTATGCAACAAATGTGCCTAACATATGCATGCCTACTAAGAGCAAAAATAAAGAATGGATCAGGCAAAAACTTAGAAATCACCCAGAAATGAATCATATATTAACTCTAATACAACTGAATCGCATGACATATACCCAAATACACGCGAGCAACAAACAACCTGCAGAATACTTTGGGTTCCACAATTTTGGTCAAGTGGTTTCAAGCAAATATCAGTCAAAGCTATCATTGAACCAGAATAATTTGCACGGATTCCATCAACCTGTCAAAAACGAATACTGTTTAAATGAAAATTCCAAGCCGTATCTCATTGACCAAGGAAAAGGAAAAACTTAAAAAGCACATCACGAGTACCTTCTTTTGTACGTCAAAGAGTAACTTAACATTGTCTTCTGTCATAATACTTGGTGAATTCCCGTCCCCATCTGGAACAGTTGCTATAATCAACTGGACAAAAGTTAATATTAGTTCCACTAATAATAATGTATGAGGGAAACAATTGAGCTAGGTCAAATCAGTAGGTAATCATCTATGTAACGAAATATAATGGCCTAAAAGTGGATGCAACAAAAGCAACCGAAATATGTCAATGGATATTTGTTAACGTCCAAAAAAGACTCACGAGCCTAAGAAAAAAGTGCAGACAAAAGGCTTATTACAATTGATTTCTTTACTTCGCTGTAAGAAAATTCAAAAGCAAAGTGCAACAATTAAGAGGGTGTTGCAGTATTAACCGCTAAGTCATTCTATTGCTTTCCTTCTTTCCTATAGTAACAAACAGAAAGGATGTGTAGCCTTCGTAAAGCTTCCAATGTTTTATTTCTTAGTCTACAAACTGTCTTGATAAGAGAAGCAATGTCTAGCCAACACAAAATCATGACATGGAAAAAATAAAGATAGAAATATATAATAATAACATGAGTAGAACCTGCTCAATTCTGTAGAAAGGGGCTAGATGGCTGTCAAAAAATTGTTTTTCTTCAGCTGCTCTACTCCCTGGCCCTACCCAGAGCTAAAACGTTATGTTTATTAGCATTTAAAAGACTTGTAAGAAAAGAAATAAGAATAAATACCACAATAATACCCAATGGGAATTTAAACAATAGAAAATAAATAGCATAAACCAACAGAATATGTTCTTAAAGCCCATATTGCTGAAACGTAATTCAGGTGTCAAATGATACCTTCTGAGGCCTTGTCTCCACCTTGAAACGAATAAGACCTAAACATAGTAGAAGAACTGCAGCCAACGACAAGCTTAATACAAGGATTGGATTCCTAGCAACCCATGTTCCATATCTCCTGCACATAAAGAAACCAAAAAGGTGATTCACCATACACTCAGACTGATCCAAGCAATGATGACTGCAGGAGAGACCTGTAAAACTTTGACATATATCCTTGTACAACTGAGAGCTGAACCATGCTTCCAATTGGAGGAGGATTTTCATGTACCTGATAATTATCAAAAGAAGGGTAGGAAACAAAAACCACAATAGGAGAATATTTCAATCTTGTTAACAGAGGAAACAATATACCAAGCACTTGTGAGCCGACATTTTCAGTTATAAACAAAATGCAAAGGTTTCAAAAATGGAAAACAAAAAACAAATTCAATCACTGTAATTTTCTTTGCACTTTATCAATTATAATCAGTACCTGCAGAGGGAGGCTCTTATGCCCAATACTAGAATGGATTTCACTTGAATCAATGTTATTTGATAGTGGCTTCATCGTAGAACTTTGTTTCCTTTCTCTTTTTCGTTGAAAGAGACCCCAACCAAGAAACATGGAAATCAATACAATGTAGAGGATTGTGAGGGTAAAGTCGATGCATTTGGCCTGCAGTGATCAAGATTTGATATGATATCTACAATAAGTAAACCACATAATAATAGAAGTATTAACAATGCAAAGACGCATATTCACCCGGTATGCTCACCCAATCAGTACAGATTATTTGATATAACCGTATACTAAAATTCCTCTAATTCATCACCCTCACCTTGAGAGATCCAATTCTCACTCGACAGGACCCCCCCGCATGCTCTGTAGATGGAGCTTTATTTGTACATGCAGAAGATGAAGGGCAATCACCACAAGAGCAGCCAAGCGAAAAATCAGAGCAGGAATAGGCAGTTACATTCATTGGTCTCATTCCAGATGACTCGGGAGCAGTAGACTTGAATGCAATGGCATAAGGTGAGCCTGGCAGATTTGGAGCAGCTCGCCTTCCAATAAATGCAAACCAATCTGCAAGAAGTAACCATGGGATAATCACTCAAAATTACTAAAACAAAACGACAGTTACACATGCAATCGGCATATGAAAGAGCAACTAATATGTAAAATGAAATACAGCTGATTTTGTCATACAAACTATTACAAGCGGTCAAGCAATCAAACATATGTTCAAGCTATATAAAGAAACTTGTCATGCAGGCCTCTGAAAAGTAAAACTCTGACTAGAATCTTCTCCTAAGTAACAGATTACCTGCTGGCCACGGAACCACATTCATAATTGATGGAGTTAATATTGAGGATTTTATCACTTGACAAGTTGTCTTACCATGAATGATTCTTATATTGGTTCAAATTATCAGGGAAAATATCCTTCATGATTGAATAAGCATCCACATGGGTTTTCACCAAAAAGAATTAATAGAACTGAGGAATAAGGTGTAAGTGTGTAGTTCGGTGTGCACAAGCATTTGTTCTTGCATTGCATACACTTGTACCCCTGTATCACGTGCACAAGAGAGACAGCAAGATTTTAGAAGTAGGGTTTACCTCTAAAATTTTGAGCACCTGCACCAATAAAGTTGAGAGCTCTGGTATTCATGGTCCCGAACTTTACATCCTTGCAAGAGTCATATAACCCTTCACCAAAAGCATCAGTTACATAAAAATCAATTCCATCCACAGTCGAATTGTTTTGAACCTGAAAAGAAAATATGATACCACAAGTGAAATTTTACATATTCAAACTCGTCAACATTAAGCAACACTACAACTGTCTCCATGAAATGCAGAAACTACCACTGTAAATAAACTCACTAATTCAAAGTGTAAGTCATTGCAATAAAGTTACAATTGCAGTAACAGGATTAGGCTCTGACCTGGGAAATGGAAGTCACATTGATAAACAAACTCTGATTTGGAGAGCAGGAGAGCTCACAAAACAGATTTAAGAAGTTTCTCAAGCATGCTGGACAGCCAACAAGGAAAGGAATTGCCTGTGAAATAGATACATATATATATATTAAAATTAAAGCAACGTCAGAGAACAAGAGCAACTTCATGGAAAACTTACTTGCTGGACATTTGATCGCAGGTTATCAAATTGAGTTTCTGTGCAACAGACATTGCCAGTAATTGTTGGGCACAAACTTTGAATTTTTTGTGAAAGCAGAGCATCTGGCTGAGAAACATGGAAAAAAAAAAGTTGCTACTTAGAAGATTGCAACTCAAAACTGCCCAAGCTCAAGCGTTTATATCCTGTTTATGAAAAATAAGGAGAAACAAATAGAAAGCATGTCCGCTATATCGCACAAAAAACAGTTAAGGAAGAACAATTCATGCACCGACGAGAGCATGGAATTAACGGAAGACGAGCCCACCAAATGAACTTTACGAGTACAGAGCTCATCGCCAGAGAAAGCGCGGAAGAATTTCATGATAAGAATACATTGCAGGCGAAAAGAAAAAGATAAAAGGACTATAAACTCTCCCAAAGTTCATACCTTTATAGCAGGGCCACTATATGGACAGTTCAATGGTTTTCCATCATCTCGTTTACCACAGATGCTATACATTGAACAATATCCTTCAGAATGCCTCGTCCTAAAGAATCAGATGGAGGGGAAATAATTAAGAGCTAATATGGCAAACGATTTATATAAATTTAGTTGAGCTTGCGTCTTTTAGGCTATCAACAAAACATAAAAGAATAAAAGAGAAACAGAGGCAGCATGGTCTACCCAGAAGTGTCATTGGCTGCCAAAAGCAATCGAGTGCCAGGCCTCTCCGCGGAAGCTAAAGATACAAGGAACAATACCTGCACATGGAAAGAAATCAAACTTCAACAATATTCAACCAAAAGAACAATCTAGTCAATTAACTAGTACATACTTGGCGCTAAAATTTTCTGTGCTTTAGATAACAGTCGATATAAAGAAAATCAAGAATTAGATATGCATTTTTTTGGATGTCCATCAGACATCTCAAATTATAGAGACTAAGGAGAAAACAAAATGAAGCTTGAGAAAACAAGTCTGCTATGCTCGTTTCCTTTTTAGCCTTCAAGTAGCTCATACACTGACGCTCATGGAATTCAATTACTAAAATTTTAATACATAAACTATTGACAAACAACAGAGACAAAATGGGGAGCAGGGAATGCTCGATGAACATAGATAGCTAGAGAGAGGCGTCGCCATAGAATGCGAAGAGCTATCTTGCCTTCAACAGAGAAAACCATGACAGAACATCTATCCTGATCTTCCTCCTCCTCCTCCATGACAGCTCCATGATAGCAAGTGACTTGCAACTGCAAATGTGACCCTGCGTCTGCGATTCTATAAATAAAGCGAGAAGAGGGTATCGAATTCGAGGGAGTAATGCCCTAGTGCGAATGAAGTTATGCAGATGGTGGATGGAGGTTGATGGTTGATGGTAACGTCGCCCACCAGAGCAGACTGAACCAGTATAAAGATTCTTCCATTAAATACAGATACTAAGACTGGAGGGAGATGTGCGCTTTTTGGTACGCTCTAAATTGCCCGCTACCTGAGTGCCTACACGCACGCATAGTGGGTGGGTACCTACCCAAGGGAAACTTACATTTACTTCCCATACTACCCTCTCTTTGTTCTTTCGGTTGATTTGTCGGATTTTAACTTTTAATTAAAAAAATTATTAATCGCGTGGGATTGAGGACATGTCAGTCATTTGGATTTCGTGACGTGACTCCTGTGTTTCTAGAAGGTATGATTTTTCACTAGCAAAAAAGCTTGAAAAAAAGGAATTATAGATGTAAACGGACAGATGATAGGATTATACCGAAGAAGCTTGTCGGAGAGTAAAAAAGGAAGCGGAAAAAAAAAAGATAATAAAGAAGATAATTAAGAGTAATGATGATTATTAATTTATTATTACAACAAAACAAAAGAGCATGAAAGAGCATGATGAAGCAAGAAATAATAAAAGATCAAGAAGATTCGTAAAGTGAAGAATGTGAGTCCTATATTCTTTCCTCCTTTACTCATGCGTTGAACTCTAAAATTAGTAGTTCTCTAAGAATCAAAGGGGAGAAAATTTCGTAAAGATTTTCCCTACACTTTCCTGAACTTTCTCAACAACCAAACGCAAAAAAACAGTGGAGTTAATATATCGAGAATCAGACTTATACATCAATGAACATCAACCGGCCAAACAGACAAAAAGAGAAAACGAAGATCACGGAGAGAATAAAAATTCCACAAATCTCGACTGGAAAAGACTTCGTGATTGGTACTTCTTGATAAGAACAAACTGAACAGCTATCACTGAGAGAACAAAAACAGAACGCAAAAGCACAAAAGAAAGGAAGGACAAAGAAAATGATCTTACCTGCAACAAAAGAATCGCGAAGATCTTAAGCTCTAATGTCCGGCACGGAGACGTCATTGCAGGAACTCCGACGAGCGTCACCGATCACTAACGTGAAAGGACCAAGAGATATAATTAAAAAGGAGTTCGGATTAATTAAACTGAGAGCGATCGAGTGATGAACAGTTGCACTCTGTATAGTAAGAAATGATGATGAGAAGAGCCCACAGATCCTGAATTTATACCTATTTGGTCAATGCGGGAGATGATACAGTCATTTTACGTAAAAGCCCTTCACCTCGCCCACCTCGCCAGTCGTATTATTAACTTATGCGGCTTAATTTTAAGGGAATAAAATAAAGGTTAAATTAGTAATATCACACGTTTGTAGCGTTCCGATTCCTTATTTAGGTATCTTTGTTGTCCAACTTTGGAGATTGTTGTCGAAATATAATTTTAAAATTTTGACTTTTAATATTTTTATAAAAAGTTAAATGAGATTTTAAATTTTCAACATTTTTTGAAAATAAAATTAATTTTTAATGTGAATACAGTTAGGTTTTTCTACTATAGTATCAGAGTCAGTTTGTCTCGATGGTTTGGAGCGATGCTTGGTTATGTCCCTTTGCCCAATATGTCCATCAATTGTCCAGTCCTGCTCTAGACTGAGGGGGGGTATGTTAGAAATCCCATGTCGCACAACTATGAGGGCATTCAAGAATTTATAATAATGTGCAAACCTCTCCCTCTTGAGCTAGCTTTTGGGGGTGAGTTATGCCTTTCTAACATGGTATCAGAGCCAGTTTGTCTTGGTAATTTGGGGCAGTACCCGGTTATGTCCCTTTG
>JAOSBL010000006.1:322770-335740 GCA_027568915.1 Erythroxylum roraimae | reverse complement strand
AACTAATTCTGCTTTTAATAATAAATTAACATCTATTATTAATATCTTTGTCAAGAATCGACAATTACGAAGACATTTAAGAATTTATAATAGTGTACAAACCTTCCCTTCTTGAGTTAATTTTTGGGTGGTGAGTTAGGCACTTCTAACATAGTATCAAAACCAATTTGTCTTGATAGTTTGGGGCAGTGCTCAGTTATGTCCCTTTGTCCGATATGTCCATCAGATGTCCAATCCTGCTCTGTACTGAGGGGGTGTTAGAAATCCCAGATCAGACAACTATGAGAGCATTTAACAATTTATAATAGTGTACAAACCTCCCTTCTTGAGCTAGCTTTTGAGAGTGAGTTAGGCACTTCTAACAATCTTAATTAATCTTTCATAATTAATTGATTTAAATTTGTAAAATTCGAATTACACCAAATTAATCCCAATAAATCAAACTGAAACTAAATCATAAAAAATAAATTTAGTTTTGATTATATTTACATGTTCGAATTAGAGATTGATCAAACTTAATTTCACGTATTAATTTAGAATTATATTGACTTAAATCTGAATTAATTTGTTATAATTAATTGGGTCAAATTTATTAAATCAAGTTTGAATAAATTAAAATGAATTAAAGAATTTAAATTAATTTTTAATATATAAACGAGGTGAGAATAATATGGAAATGAAGAAATAGGATGGTCAAATCATGAAATAGGTAAAGAGTGATTTGGCTAAGGCAAAGCGTGGAAGTAATGATGTCGAGAGTGATGGTCGAGACCCCATTAAACAGTTAGTCTTTGCATTATTAAGATTTTTTGTTAATATAAAATTTAAATTTATTATTAAAAAAAAGAAGCATTCACATACCATTCCATGTGATAATTGCTACTGATCTAACGTAATCATGCTTCCGGCGTCACGCCTCGATCATGCAAAAACCTTCTCATGCTCTTTCCTTTTTCCCTTTTTTTCACTTTTTCTGATATTTAAAAATATATTAGATTCTCCAAACAATAAAAATTTAATAATCTCGTGTACGACGTAAGAAAAACTTAAAATGTTAATTCCACCTCTTGTACGGTCTTTCCACTTTCAAGCAATATTGAAGGATAACAATCCCGCACAGATATGGCCTAGCCTGCCCGACCCAATCCGACCAGACCCGAAATTAATGGGTCTTAGCTCGATTCATGGGTTAAGATATTTTGGCTCGATCGAGTCACAAGCTTGACTCGGGTCAGGACTATTTAGGTCTCGTAAGCTCAAGTCCCAATCGAGAATAATAAAAAGACGTTATTTTGTTAATAGGCTTTAGGTTGGCTCACGGGTTAAGATTTTTTGGCTCAATCGAGTCACAAGCTTGACTCGAGCCAGGGTTATTTAGGTCTTGTAGGCTCGAGGCCTAATCGAGAATAACAAAAAGACGTTATTTTGTAAAAAAAGATGTTAATATTTTGAATTTTATTTAAAATTTTAATAAATCGGATCAAGCCAGCACGGGTAGTTACTCCATTGCCATCCTTACTAATATTGGAACCCAAAGGTTTTCACCAATCTTTAAAGCTAAAAACAAAATATCGATTATTTTAATAATTAGTCATTGTTTTAATAATTATTAAAACAAAATATCGATTATTTTTTAATTAATTTTTCAGAAATAAATATTCTCTTAATTTTTAGTTAAAAATTAATAATAATGCATGAGTTGATCATACATCATTAATATCATAGTTCAACTCAAATATTGAATTAGCTTTGAATTAATTAAAATTGATTTAAATTAATAATTTAAAATAAGTATTATGTATTATTAATTTGAGATGAGTTTAATTAGTTTTAAAAGTTGAGTTAAATTATCATAAAAACAATATTTGATTGATTTATTTATTTTAATCAAATTTTAAGAGAAAATCCAATGATTAAAAAACTCGACAGCATGACCTATTCAACTGTAAAAACCTTGAACCATCTAATTTTTTAGTTCGGTTTTCGACTTTTCTGTTCGATTTACTTTAATAACTCTTGTTGTTAAAAGTTGATCAATCTATTAATTAATCGGTCAATTTTTATTATTTAATAAGTTCTTATAAATCATAATAAATCAATTAATTTTCATTTAACATTTTATTTTTTCATTTAAACTTTAAATTTTTCTAAGGGTACGAACAATCTCATTTGATCATATTTTAAATTTTTTAATTTTATTCAATCTTTAATCGATTTTATAAAGGTATAATATGGTTGAATCTTTTAAACATTAAACCTCTTATCTTATCTTATCGGTGGTTTTTAAAATATTAATATTTAAAAATTAAGAATTTTTTAAAATTTATTTAACTACACAACAAATTTACGTCTTTTTATCAAGAAAAAGTCAACACAGGGAATTTAGTGTTTTTATATGAAGTTGATGCTTAAGTTTATTATTAGTCCATTGTTTTAATTAGTAGGAAAAGTGATTGATCACGGCGAAAATCCATAGCTTTGATTTAGTTTGGTGTTGTTCAATGAATGTGCAGGTTGACGCACCCTGACTGTTTCTTTTCATGACGGAGCCACCGTACGGGCGGGTGGTTATGGGGCTCTAGGTTTGCCATGTTAAGTGGGCGATTTAACAGTTGTTTTAATTAGTAGGAAAGTGATTGTTTACGAGGAAAATCCATAGCTCTGATTTGGTTTGGTGTTGTTCAATGAATGTGGAGGTTGACGCACCCTAACTGTTTCTTTTCATGACGGAGCCACCGTACGGGTCGGACCACCGGTGGTTATGGGGCTCTAGCCTCTAGGTGTGCAGTGTTAAGTAGGGATTTAAAGTTTAAACAGTTGTTTATGGTTTTTGGTTAGCTTTCTATCATTAATGAAAAGCTAACCATTAACCATTAATGATCTAACAGTATTCTCTCTGAGTCTGTTTAGATCTAACACCAGTTGAATTTAAAGCTGTTATTTTCATTTAGGTTGGAGTTTGGTAAGAATTTAATAGATATCATTCCAGTTAATTTGTTTTTGGATTTAACTCATACTTAAAACTAAAACAATCGGGTTTTGTTGTCACTCAAACTGTCGAACCTCTTCAGATCACGTGTTAGCGGAACTTTTATTAAGTTGTTGTTATTGTCCAACTAAATAAATCGGATTTTGAGACTAAAAATGTTCGTTTTCAATTCAACTCGAGACTTTGTGATGGTCTAAAACAAAACCAATACTAAAATGATACCGTTTTGGTACCAAGTGAATAGGCGATCGGGTTTAGTGATAGCAAAATCACCTCGGTCAAATCTGACCTAAAATTAACGAAATAGGTTAGAATATTAAATTTTGCATAGACTAAAATAATTCGGTTAAGTCTGACCTAAAATTAACAGAATAGGTTAGAATATTAAGTTTTGCATAGACTAAAATAACGTTATTTTAGTTTAATTTTTGAAAATGATATCGTTTTAAGAAAACTAATACTAAAATGACATCGTTCTGATTTTGCTATCACTGAAAAGGGCTCTTCTTAACACCACTCGGTCACTTTGTACTAGGATGGCGATCCTTGTTACATTTAACACCTCGCTTTATGTCTAATGGTCAATCCTTTCCTCATATGTTTATTTTTTGACTTTCCTGTATTGGCTAGACCCACCAAAATTAAGTAGTTGTTATAATCAAGAGAGTAGGTAAAAGTCCAATCTTATATTAATTTAAATTGAAATTAATATATTAAATTGAATTTAGTTAAGTTCATATCAAACTTGAAAAAAAAATATTTGAGGACGGATTATAAACCATTTGTACTATTCGAGCAGGGTTTTGAACAAACCCTTTTATATTCGAATTTGATTAAAAACTTAATCAATTCGAATGTTAAAGGTATAATTTTTATCTTAATATTTCATAAAAGGTCTAAATAAATTCCTACAGTTATATGTACTATACCATTATAGTGTACCGATATATTAGAATATAATGAGTACTATTTTAATAACGTTAGAATGCAAACAATCAGAACTTAATTAAAAATTTAATAAAATGTTAAGCATTTTGGTGTAGAAAGTTTCGAATTTAAGATCCTCTGTTGCACGAATTTCATAGGCACATAGGTTGAAAGCCAGACCGACTACTCTAAGAGCGCTCATCCATAAACCAGTTACAAATAATATAAAAAAATATAACCAACATTTATTGAAAAAAGCAACCCCAAAGATTTGGGACCAAAAGCAATTAGCAGTGAATGACTCGACTGAAAGGAGAGAAGCAATTTGAGCAACACGGCCTAGCTTGGGAAAGAATCTTGTGTCTGGTACCCTTATTTTTCTTCCTTTATCTGAGGCAGAAAGAGGCAATGTATTGCAACTTCGGTGACTTTTTGGGCAAGCATGAGAAATTTTCCCGTATGATAGCTCGATACAATTAAAATTTTTATAAAATGTTTAAGTACAAATTACAAAAAAGATCCTTTATTCCAATATTATGTTTTACGCGAAACAAGATTAAAACAAAGTTATTGAAACAGAGGATCATAACTCTTACTAGCTATAAGAGTAAAAGGGGAAGACCTTACAAGAACTGGAGGGAAGTGATCAAGAATGATATGTCCTAACTAGCCCTTACAAAGGCAGTAGCTAGGAATAGGAAGGTCTGACGTGCGAGGATCAGAGTCAATGACACCCTTTAAAGTCCTCACGCCTGACCCCGAAAATCCAAGTTGTAGGCCGATAGCTTTAGCAAATTTACAACTCGTAGTGGCAAAAATTTTTCACTCTAAAACCGTAGAAGGGTTGTACCCTTAAGGTCTCTTGGTGACGATTCCTAGTGTAACAAGCGATAAGAGGAGCCGATCTTTTATAGTGTGTAAGGTACTGACAGATCTGGTCTCCTTCAAGTATTTTCCTTATTTATTGTTTGAAAATTTATTTACTGATTATGGTACAATGCCTAGTGTATTATTTTATTTACTCTTTTTTTCAGCATCAACCTCTTAGTATTGTCTGTATGTGAGTCTAAAAGAAACAATCTCTTTAGAATGTACAAATAAGGCTGTGTACTATCAGATCTCTCCAAATCTTGCTTTATTGCTTTATTGGCTAGACCCACCAAAATTAAGTAGTTGTTATAATCAAGAGAGTAGGTAAAAGTCCAATATTTATTAATTTAAATTGAAATTAATATATTAAATTGAATTTAGTTAAGTTCATATCAAAATTGAAAAAAATATATTTGAGGACGGATTATAAACCATTTATACTATTCGAGCAGGGTTTTGAACAAACCCTTTTATATTCGAATTTGATTAAAAACTTAATCAATTCGAATGTTAAAGGTATAATTTTTATCTTAATATTTCATAAAAGGTCTAAATAAATCCCTACAATTATATGTACCATACCATTATAGTATACCGATATATTAGAATGTACTGAGTACTATTTTAATAACGTTAGAATGCAAACAATGAGAACTTAATTAAAATTTTAATAAAATGTTAAGCAATTTGGTGTAGAAAGTTTCGAATTTAAGATCCTCTGTTGCACGAATTTCATAGGCACATAAGTTCAAAGCCAGACCGACTACTCCAAGAGCGCTTATCCATAAACCAGTTACAAATAATATAAAAAAATATAACCAACATTTATTGGAAAAAGCAACCCCAAAGATCTAGGACCAAAAGCAGTTAGCAGTGAATGACTCAACTAAAAGGAGAGAAGCAATTTGAGCAACACGGCCTAGCTTGGGAAAGAATCTTGTGTCCGGTACCCTTATTTTTCTTCCTTTATTTGAGGCAGAAAGAGGCAATGTATTGCAACTTCGGTGACTTTTTGGGCAAGCATGAGAAATTTTCCTGTATGATAGCTCGATACAATTAAAATTTTTATAAAAATGTTAAGTACAAATTACGAAAAAAGATCCTCTGTTCCAATGTTATGTTTTACGCGAAACAAGATTAAAACAAAGTTATTGAAACAGAGGATCATAACTCTTACTGGCTATAAGAGGAGAAGAGGAAGACCTTACAAGAATTGAAGGGAAATGATCAGGAATGATATGTCCTAACTAGCCCTTACAAAGGCAGTAGCTAGGAATAGGAAGGTCTGACGTGAGAGGATCAGAGTTAATGACACCCTTTAAAGTCCTCGCACCTAACCCCGAAAATTCAAGTTGTAGGCCAATAGCTTTAGCAAATTTACAACTCGTAGTGGCAAAAATTTTTCACTCTAAAACCGTAGAAGGGTTGTACCCTTAGGGTCTCTTGGTGACGATTCCTAGTGTAATAAGCGACAAGAGGAGCCGATCTTTTATTGTGTGTAAGGTACTGACAAATCTAGTCTCCTTCAAGTATTTTCCTTATTTATTGTTTGAAAATTTATTTACTGATTATGGTACAATGCCTAGTGTATTATTTTATTTACTCTTTTTTTCAACATCAACCTCTTAGTATTGTCTGTATGAGTCTAAAAGAAACAATCTCTCTAGAATGTAGAGATAAGGCTGCGTATTATCAGATCTTGCTTTATTGCGAGACTTCAGACTGAGTATGATGATGACGATGATGAGAATCATAATATGTTTAGTCCGTTTTGAATTTACCTTTTATATTTAAATTTAATTCATTCCGAAGTTGACTAATCATTAATAATTATCTTGACTAATTTGGGAACCACGCTCTCTTCCTGAGTTGCGTAACTAATTAGTTTTTGCCTTCCCACGTTGCAGAGAAGCCTTAAAAAGCTTCCGGCTCTCGTGTCTTGAAAAAGAGAAAATGGATATGTGAACTGTGATCGCAACTTACTCACACCCGTAACATCAAACACCTTTCAAACTCCACATAAAATTGATGCTCACGCCAATGGCGGACCCTACAAAAACGTCGGCTTCTTCTTTTCCGGATCAAATTGGGGGTTAGATGTTGCCTTGTGGATGGCGATTATCGTATACTCGAATCAGATTGGAGTTCAGGGTTCTGTTGAATCAGTTCAATCCGTTCCAGCTGTTATAATGGCAATAAACAATCAGAAGGTTGGCAATAATGAGAGAGGGGCACACACACTTATTATACCTGATGCTTTTGCTTTTTTTCTGTGGCTGTTTGTTTAATCTTTGTCGATGGGACTGAAGTGAAAGTGCTTGGATCAAGAGATCCAAAGACTGCGATCTTGTGCTTTGTGAATTTTCTTGGAGTAATCGCGCTCTCGAGCCATGGAACTTTCAATGTCAGTAAAACAGAGAACTGTCACGGACTCTCTTGTCTTCTTCGCAGAGGCTCCATTGAAAAATCTCAACTTTTCAGATTATAACATATTCTAATAAGTTTGAGTTTAGTTAAGTATGACAATTTGATGGAATGTTTTAAATGTCGTATCAGAAGTTAAACTATTAATATAAAAATTTAAAGTTAAAGATTAATTAAAATTAAAATTTTAAAATATGACTAAAAGAGATATTAATTATCTTAAAAAATTTAAAGTTTAATTAAAAAGTATAATTATATAAAAATTAATTATTTTTATTTTAGTTTATAAAAATTTATTAATTGAAAATTTGATCAGTTTAATAAATTTTTTATAACAAAAGTTATTAAAGTAAATCGAACCAAAAAGTTGAAAAGTTAAAGATTTTGACAATTAAGCTGACTAAACCAATTAAATTTTTAATCATTGATTTTATCTGTTAATTTATAAAAACTTGAATTTGATATGAAATAAAAAATATTATTGTTTTTAAAAATTGGTTCGAACTTGAATTAGGGTTATAAATTCTTAGAGTCGGGGCAAAATAACGACAGACTTAATCTAATTATCTGGTATGAATTTTCCCTTAATGTTTTTTGAATTTATACTTTTAAGCTAATTTTAAATTGAGGTCAAACTTTTTTTAAAATTCAAATTCAAATTCAAATTATTAATTTCATATCAAATTTGGTTTAATTCAAAATGTTAATTTTACGTCATTTGATTTATTACATTGAACCAAATAATGTAAACAACCTCTTTATTAATTAGCAGTAAAACTTCGTACTACTGGAGTTCTCCAAACTCCATGTCTTAACGAAATTTCTACTAAATGTTGTAATTATCGGTTTATTACATTTATTATTTCACCATTTTTTAAAATATATGTATATAAATTTATTAAAAATGTTTACAAAATTTATGACATAATATAATTTAAAATATATCACATTTTAATTTTGTAAACAAAAATGATTAAAAATTATCAAGAACTTGTGTGGACTATATAATTTAAGAATATCAAACTATAGATTTTTAAAATTAAATTATATGAAAAATGCTATATATATATAATTATTTATGTAGTAGAAAAATAGTTTTAATATTCTAATATTTAATTTTAAATGGATACCAGCAATCTCATTAATGGTATTTATTTCATTTGTAAATTACATATATGGGCATTTAACAATTATATATATATTAAAAAATTGAAGAATGAATGGGGGTTGATGTTATTTAATTTATATAATTAGTATTATATTTATATAATTAATTTCTTATGAGCGATACCAATGTCTTAAAAATTAAACCAATAAAATAAGATATTTAACGTTTAAAAATTTAATATAGTCAATATATAATAAAGATTAAATAAAATTAGAAAAAAGAGACTATCCTTATTTGTAAAAAATAAAAGTTTAATTAAAAAAGAAACTTTTAAATGATCTAATTTATAAAAACTGACTAATTTACAAAAATCAAACCGGTATTTAATAATAAGTGTTATTAAAATAAACCGAAAAAAAGCTAATAGTTCAAATTTTTTTTGGTTAAATTAATTGACCCTATTTAATTTTTTAATCATTGAATAATATAATCTTAAAGCATTTATATTATATTTTACTAAAGCTTTATTTTTTATTACAATTTTAATAGTAAGAATTTAATACGTATTTTTTTTAATTTGTTAATACCATTTTGTTTTTTGATAAAAGACATTTTTATAGTTATATTTAAAAATATTAAAAATAAACTTTTTATGTAAAAAATAGAGTTTTTATGTAAACATATTTTTAAAAAGGCTTAAAAGAAAATGGTCAACAGAAAGCACCCGAAGTTGAAGATGAGATCGCATCAGTAAAGTGGCTGATTCTTCATCATGATGTAATGATTAGTAGTGGAATGCGCCGATTGAGTGCTGACCATTGAGTCCCATGTTCCTGCACGTAAACGGATAGCCACCTACTCCCCCCACCACCACCGCTAAAAAGAGACCGCATCAATTGGCTTTTGCAGCTAAAGACCATAGTCAGCCATGAGCGTGCATCATGTGGGATGATTTGGCTAACTTTGGGATTTAGTGCATCTTTTAGAATCAAAGATCACTCATCAAATTTGGTCAAATTGGGCATTCACGTGTGGAAGCATGGGCTTAATACCATTCAATAATCGACATACACACTAGACTTGAATATTAAGTGCTGAGGACTGAGGAGAAAGAGGCAGGTGACAATGTGGATGAGGTGTTTGTTAAATTGGTATGGACCAGACGGAGTGGGCTAAGGCAAGTGGGGGCAAGCACTTTGGAATACCACTGAACTCAGAACATAAATTGCTGACTCCTGAAGCAAAACTCACAGCCAGACTCTAAGAAGAGGAGAAAGGATGAGGATAGCGTGTCACTTGTCAGGCTGCTTTTGCCTAGAAAAATGGGAGTTTGGTCACTTTATGGTTTGAAACTTTGAATGACTATAATCATCTACCTGACACAGGGGAGTCATAGTATTATTGTACTTTGAAGTCAGAGCCTTATCATTAAAATTTCAGAACTTTGTTCTGTTTCTGGTTATCATTTTAGGGTTTCTTTTTCTCTTTTTAGCTTTCCTTTTCAATGTAAACCTTTGAATGTGTAATCCTCAAGTTAATATATTATAATACATGAGTATGTCTTTTATGAAAAATTAGTTTTCAAAGAAGAAGATAAAACATGATTTCAAATATCTAATATGTACTTATTTAATGTTATTTGTTGTTTGTTTATGTGGGAATTGATAACTCGACTTGGTACGGGTTAAATTCGGATCCAAAATCAAAATTTTGTACCCAATTGGACCGCAATCAAAGTATCAAAAGGGCCTAACATAAGAAGGATGGGCTTGGGCAACTTTCAGGGTCCTAGCACGATTAGAATGAAGATTGCGATGGTTTCAGCTGATTTCTTCAGGGTTTCGGCTGTAGCATGAGTTGGTTTTTTGGGTCGGGCTCTAAATAACATAAGATGAACTCGGCTAATCGAACTGAACCCTTAGTAGAGTGTTAGCCTTTTTAAGTTTTGGGTCGAAGTCCAAACAATATAAGATGAGTTCAACTACTCAGAACCGAACACTTTGCAACATATTGTCCTTCAAGTTTTGGGTCATACACCAAACAACATAAACACTTAGTAGGGTATTGTCCTTTAAGTTTTGGGCTGGGTTCGAAACAACATAAGATCAGGTCGACTATTAGAGGACATGAGATATTGTCCTTATGTCCTTTAATTTCAATTAGATCCAAACACCGGAATTCGATTAAACCGATCCTGAACTCCTAAATCTTTTTATCATCTCTAGTAGTATTATAAGCAACTGTGAACATGAGAAACTTACCTGTAGCAACATACTCTCGGGCTGCATAGTCATAGGTGCTCTTGGGTTGAGTTGTGACATGGGAGTTGCCATTCTCTGGACATATGTTGGCAAGCCCAAAATCTGACAACTTGGCGTTATAATCCTGCAAATCAACCCAGGGTCTTATTAGACATCACAATAGAGAAGGCAAAACAGTTATGGATCAGTTTGATCCGGCTTAAAATCAATGAGTAAAATCTATTTTGATCAGAATTTAGATTGGATTCGAACTTAAAAAGAAAACATTTTCAGGCTTCAGACGAGTTTGAGTTCGAACTTAACAACTTGAACTGACAAGCAATGATTCGAAACTGTTGATAAAATGGCGTTTTATTGAATAGTTGAAGCTCGATTGAGGGGGGCATTATACAACAGGAAACTGGTTATTTTCCCAGCAATATCTTAACTGTTTCACAAGGTTTAAGTGAGAAAGTGTTTCCAAGAGACTTCACATCTGCCTCTAAATATCAATGAACAAGTATCAGATTCCATGTAAGTTATGAACATGGAAGTGAAAGACAACTAAACTTTCCATGTCCTTTAGTTGCTAATTATGGGAAAGAAAGATACCTGCCATCTCCAGAGTCCTTGATCACTATCAGGTATGGACTTTTTCACCACCATAGACGGCACGGTAGATTTTCTCATCAACCCAAACCTTGAAAACTCTTCCAGATCCTCCGTCTCCAATCATGGAATCAGGTCTGAAGTCCCTGCTTGCAGTCTTTAGTGGAGCTAATGTGAACATTTTAAGGTTTGGAGCTCCATCCTTCCACAACTAACAGGACTTGTATTGATTCTCTTTCGGTGAATTCTATGCAGGAATAGAAAGAAAGTTTCAATCTTTTTTCCAGGCTCAGGGAAAGTTGACATGAGAAACCAAGAAGCAAGAAAGAACCACAAAAGGGAGCAATAAAAGCAGTGAAAGGGAAGGAATTGGGAATGGAAAAAATGGCTCAGCATGGCTCAGCCTGATTCGATGAGTTGATTGAGTTTCAGATCAGGTTTTAACTTAAGAGAGTCAGTATGTCCTAGCCCGAAAGACCTGTGCTAGTTCGAACAAACTAATATCATTTTGATCCTCAAATCAATCGGATTTCGGATTGTTCGACTAATCAAGCAGCATCAACAAGATCACTGATAGGCTTACCAATTACAGAATCATGAAACAATGTTAAGATTAAACTACTTAAGAAACAAATCAATTTATCTTTATACAAAGTAGAAACGATTCAAGAACCAACTTTCATATAAATAAAAACAAAATTCAAGTTCCTTAAGAACAATTCAAACCCTTAACTCTTGAAGCAATGAAACCCAGCTCTCGTTCTGTTCTTTGCCAACTCCACCACACCCAATAGCAGACAAACCTGGAACAGAAACACAAACAGCCTACACTGTCCCGTCCTTTAAAAACCAACTCACAGTAAAACCCAAGAACGTCAAATATCTGAAAACCCTAAACCAAGAAAACAAAACCAGGACTGTAAAAGATAACAGAATGAAACGCAAATTACAGAAAATCACTGGTAAGGCAATATACTATTATTAGCACTGACAACGAAAAGGGAAGAACAACATAGAAACACAGAACAGTAAAGGGGATTGTTGGGAATCATCTTTGAAGCGTACCCACTTCACAAATCATCTATAAAAGCTGAAAACTTTAACGATTGTGCAAATGGGCAATGGACTAAACCCGCAAAGTTTCGATCTTGATCGTCCATAAGTCGAAAAATTTATCAACCTTTTGCATAACCGAAATGGAATGAAGAAGAAGGGGAAGAGCATGAGGTTCGAGAGTTTAGAACATGAGTGTGAAGTTTTGATTTGATGGCCATCAATTGCAATTCGCTCTCTCGCGTTTCCTATCGGTTTTCACCATTTGGTTTTGCCGTTGGCGCGAAACTCAATGTTGGCTTTTTTCTGACGATGGTATTGCATTGTTCGTTAAATCCGTTCCGCTTATTCTATCCTAATTTTATTTCATCAAATGTTATATATAATCTATATATAAATTATATATTTACGTACTCTTTACATAAATATATAGATAAGATTTAATAAAATATGATAAAAATATTACAATTAAAATAAAAAATTTGATCCTATTTTATTGGTAATTAAGGATGGCAATTAAGGATAGCAATTGTACCCGAACTCGATGAGTACCTGATAAAATTACCCAAACGGGGGCAGATATAAGAAGCAAATTTTTACCCGTAGAGCAGGTATGGGGGGTTAACAAAAATACTCGTCGGATATCGGGGCGGGTATGAGGATACCACCCCCTATACCCGTTTACCCGTTATATAGTAATTACAATTTTGCCATTATATATATATACATACAATTTTGCCATTATATATA
>JAOSBL010000006.1:310217-320436 GCA_027568915.1 Erythroxylum roraimae | reverse complement strand
ATTTATGACCCTAATTTTATCTATTTAATTTTTTACAAATAATTCCATAACTAAAAACAAGTATAGTCGCCTATATATATATATATATAGTTGACAAAAAAAAGTAATATGTGATTTATTTATTTATTGGTATTTTGTAGTTTCCTGAAATCTACGTAAGCACCTCTCTTCTGAATCTCGCTTATCCGCGTCAAGAGCCAGTTCAATCCTGTACCCAAACACTCCTCTCTCGTTTACTTCATATATTTCATGCTGGTCACGTTGCGTCCTTCTGGACTGGTTGCTCTTATAGGTCAAGCCATGAAGTCTCCTTCCACCTATTCAGTCCTCCAAGGCGGCGCTGGCGGCAGAACTCCACTCTCTCCGATTATCAATCTTCTACCAGAAACCATGCGTCGTAGCGCATCCATGACGACTGTCACTGCCTTCATTTCCGTTTTCATATTCGTTTCTTTCTGTCTCTACTCCACTCGATGCCCTGTCTACGTTTCCGACCTCTTCAATCCTTTGGTCAGACATGGCGGTTCTTTGGTTCACGTTATTCAGGAGGAGCTCCCTGATCGATATCGTAACGATTCTGTACTGGAGTACTCATATGTTGATTCTGTCTCCATTTTGTTCCCTGATTGGGAGGTTCTGGTGATCGTCGCTGATGCTACTCCGGTGTCGACGAATGAGAATTTCATTTGCTGGTATCCGAACGGGGAGACTTCGCAGGCGAGATTTGCCGCGGTTTTGCCTTCAACGAATCAGTCAACGTTCAAGTGTGAGTTCCCGAAGAGGAATCGCCGGAGCAGGCCGTTCTTGTCTCCTGAGATAAGGAGGTCATCGCACAGAGGATCATCGCCGGCTTCAGCGGCGGAGACGAATAAAGAGTTGATGAAGTGGAACTTCCTCGCGTACGAGTCTTTCTCAACGGAGGACGACGTCGTTCTGTTCGTCAAAGGAGTCCACAATCGTCAAGGCTTGAACAGGTCGCCTCAGGATTTCAAATGCTTGTTTCGTCACGTTAACGGCAGCACCGCCGTGAGAACCGAGGTGACAAGCTCCGCACAGGAGCTGTTCCGGTGTCGACACCCGGATTTAACGGCGTTCCGTCACGACGGAGCCGAGGACGACGAGACGTTCCCTTTCAAAGTCAAAGTCTCCCTCGAAATTCCTCAAGAGAGTGCAGTGGTCCCCACTGTGGCGTACTACACCCCCTGGCGCAGGATATTAAATCAAGAGAGAAAATCGCAAATGTGCGCTGCTACGATGATTTATAATGCAGCGAAGTTCCTTCGAGAGTGGGTTATGTACCACTCCACAATCGGTGTTAACAGGTTCATACTTTACGACAACGACAGCGACGACGGGCTGAGCGCCGTCGTGGAGGAGCTGATCAGAGAAGGTTATAACGTAGAAACTGTGACTTGGGTATGGCCGAAGACACAAGAAGCTGGGTTCTCTCATGCGGCTCTGTACGCGAATCACTCATGCACTTGGATGATGTACGTAGACGTTGATGAATTCGTGTTCTCACCTTCATGGGCAAGCTCATCAGAACCCTCCGATCACATGTTGATGTCTCTGATACCGGAAGGATCTCCGGTGGGTCAAGTTTCAATCAGGTGTAACGAGTTCGGGCCGTCGAATCAACGGTCGCATCCACAAGAAGGCGTGACACAAGGGTACACTTGCCGGAGGAAATCTGCCAACAGACACAAGTCTATAGTCTTGATAGATGCCATAGAAGATTCGTTGCTTAATGCGATACACCATTTTAGATTGAAGAGACGGTACAGGTGGAAGCAATTGAGTTTTGAAACGGGTGTTGTGAATCATTACAAGTACCAAGCTTGGTCGGAGTTCAAGGCCAAGTTCCGACGAAGGGTGTCTACGTACGTGGTGGATTGGATGAGAGCTTTGAACCCTATGTCTAAGGATAGGACACCGGGTTTAGGGTTCGACCCAGTTGAGCCAGATGGTTGGGAACACAGGTTCTGTGAGGTTAGAGATGATCGGTTGAAGGTAATGACCCAGAAATGGTTCGGTAACCAAACGGGTTCAGGGCACGGAATGGCATGGCAAAGGTGAATTTCTTTGCAATTTGGATTATTACAACCACACGACAACAATATTACGATCATCCGATTCGGATTATCTTTGCAATTTATGGTAATTACGATCGTATTTATAGCTAATTTTGAGATTAGTCGACAAGATTGACATTTCTTTGTATTGTATTTACATGACAAATAGAATAAAAGTAAAGAATTTAAAATATAGATAAAAAAGAATATTTTATTTAGAATTTTAATTTTAATTTAAAAAATTGTTAAATAGAAATTAAATAATTTATTAATTTATAAAATAGACGATAAATTATTAAATTAATTATTTTTTAATAATAAGAGTTATTAAAATAAATCTAAATGAAAAATTAAAAAATTGATAAGTTTAAAACTTTAGTCATTAATTTCAAAATTTAAATCAGATTTTGAATTAATTTTTTAAATTTAAATTTAGATAATTTAATTTGTTAAATTTGAATTAAATTGGCTCGAATAGAGGGTTAAGTAGTTACAAATTGCAAATCATACTCTCGAAATCCATGAAAAACAGACTTGGATTTACTTAAGACCACCTCTTATGTTGGGATGTCGAAAAGGGTCTTGTAACGTAAACACTTCGACTCCTGTTTTATTTGAAATCTAATTGTGATTAGGGATCTCAATAGAGCGGCCGACCTATTCTTAGTTTTTCTTAAAATACAAAATAATATAATTTTTGTTGTTCCGGTCGAGCCATACCCAATTGGGTCAAACCATTTTGGTTCATAACTCGGTTAATTCAGGCTAAAATTGGGTCAATCAAGTTAATATTGACATCCCTAATTGTGATCAGACAATCTCTAACTAATTGTACTTTCATTGGTAGCTTACTATTTTTATTTTAAAAAATCTCTCGTCTTTAGTCTAATTTAATGGGCATTAAATTTAAGATTTCCATCTTAACATATTAGCCCAAGCCCAAAACTGATAATCGGGCTCGGATATAAAATCACTGAAAATTTTAAGGTTAGATTCGAAGTTCGGATTTAGAATTCAGAGAACGAGTCTAACCCAATTCATGATCATTCCTAATCAGATCTTTTGGAAGCACTTTATCATTCCAATATAAAAGTATGTTCACATGTATATTTTCATCTAATAAATGGAGATAAGCTCATGGATTCAGGTAGTTAAATTAAGATAAGCATAAGGTCTTACCAAAAACAAAAAAGATAAGCATAAGTTGAAATAAGAAACAAGACAAATAGGGTATGGATAAGCTTGTCGTATGTAATTTGGGCCAATCGACAAGAAGGTCCAGACAATTCTGTGCCCTGATTGTTACCGTAAGGGGTATACTTAGTTTGACAGAAATTCGTCTTGGTCTTGGTCTTAGTTTTTATTTTTAAAAATTGAATTTCGGGCTGAATCTCGGACTGTCCTGCCAGTCCGGTCCAAAACTTGAAACGTTTTAAGAAGATGTTGCATCATTTTTTGAATTTTAAATTTTAAAAATTGAGTTAAGTTTGGTTCGATCAAACTTGGGCCCAATATAGCCCGACTTATTGCCAAATGTATCACAATGAAAGGTTGTGTCAGCTGAAATCAAACTCTGAACTGTCCTGCCCAGTTCGGTCCAAAACTTGAAATGTTTTAAGATGTTCCATAATTTTTTGAATTTTAAATTTAAAAAATTAAGTTAGGCTGGGTTTGATCAAACTTGGGCCCAATACAGCCCAACTTATTTCCAAATATACCACAATGAAAGGTTGTGTCAGCTGAAATCAAACTCGGACTGTGTCCTACCCAGTCCGGTCCAAAACTTGAAATGTTTTAAAAAGACGTTGCATAATTTTTTGAATTTTAAATTTAAATAATTGAGTTAGGCTAGGTTTGATCAAACTTGGCCCCAATATAGCCTGACTTATTGCCAAATATACTACAATAAAAGGTCGTGCCAGCTGAAATCAAACTCGGACTATCCTGCCCAGTCCGGTCCAAAACTTGAAATGTTTTAAGATGTTGCATAATTTTTTGAATTTTAAATTTAAAAAATTGAGTTAGGCGGGGTTTGATCAAACTTGGGCCCAATATAGCCCGACTTATTGCCAAATATACCACAATGAAAGGTTGTGTCAGCTGAAATCAAACTCGGACTGTCCAGTCCAGTCCGGTCCATAACTTGAAATGTTTTAAGAAGATGCTGCATAGTTTTTTGAATTTCAAATTTAAAAAATTGAGTTAGGCTGGGTTCGATTTAACTCGGGCCCAATGTAGCCCGGCTTATTTGCCAGATATACCACAATGAAAGGTTGTGTCAATGTTAATGAGCAAGTGCTCGTTCATGCAATCAAGTAGGAACTCAAACCTTAACTCGATCTTTCTATAGCTCAAACCCAAGACTGAGTAGGATAGTGAAGTCTAAAGTCTAAACTCAAAACCCTGCTCCAAAATCCTACAAAAAACAAAAAGAAAATTAAGTTCTAACCTCATCCAAATATGTCAAAACCGGTTTTGCTTGTTGAATATGAGTCAGGCCGGGCTAGGCGGGCCAGTCAGCTTTTGCCATCCCTGTATCCTGAAGAAGCTAGTGTTTGCAAAAATGAGCTGAACACATCCATATCCAAGTAGGACAAAGAAGACATACTGGGAAAAAATGAGCTGCTGAGATTCTAAATACAAAAAATTGGTCAGTAATTCAATATGCAAATAATGCTAACCTTTTGAAGACCTACTATATCATTGCATAGCTATCCAGAATTCCAATGATTCGTACTATGAACCTGTGGTTTTTGATCTAAAAGTACAGGAACTTTAATCTGTACAAAATCTTCCGCTAAATTCTGCTGAATAGTAATTCAAGCTATCCCCTAAGCAGAAACATCTCTTGCCAGATTATGAACTCCTCATCCTCTGCTAGACAAGTATCAAACCTGGAAACTGGATCAGACCACACCAGGTCTAACAGAATCAAATGGCCTGATCATCCTCAGAGTTGTAAAGCTAAATCTGGATGTTGCGGTGAACCGATTGGCATGCCGGAAGCAGGTGAACTTGGAGCCAAGAACCCAACGTTCAAGTCCGGTGCACAGGGAAGTGAATCTTGTAGATGGTGCGGAAGGAATCCCTGCCAAGACAAATTGCCACCAAGCCCTACATTGAGTAATACATGTGACTCGGTACCAGAATGCATCGTTGATGAAATCCCGGAGGGCAATAATCCATTTGAAGTTTCGGATGATTTGTGACTGCTCTTAGTAAAATAATTCCCAGGTACTGAGGAGAGTGTACTATTGCATGATGAGGCAATGCCGAAACCTTGAGGTGTCCTCGATCTCGCAATCCCCATTTGAGTTGAAAACTTGTTTCCAAATCCACAACTCAAACCATTGACGTCAGAGGTAATCATAAGGTTTTGCTGATTGGGAAAGGAAGGCACATGATTTATACCACCTAGAGTGATGTTCGTATTCAGTGATGAATGTTCAGAAGGTGAACTTAATCCACTGACCGTTTCTGCCATGTCATCCCTGCTCGTGGCCAGAGAGTTGGGACAAGAAACGTTTAAAGGTTGAAGGTTACTCTTATGACTATTCAACACAGAAGTATCCTGAGATCTGTGCTGATCAAGTACAGAAAAATGCTGTCCTTCAACTGAATTATGCTCTCCAACCCACCCACGACCAAAATCAATATCCACAGGCAAGACACTCTGGATTTTTTTTGAGGCAAATTTCCAAGCAACAGGCCCAAGATCTGCAGCGAATCGAGATAAGCTTCTAGCATATCCATGTTCTGAGTTTAAACCTACCTGATGCATATTAAAGGAAGAGACACTAAGGTTAGAAAGAACCCAAACGAAAAACATACATTACTTGTTAGGTAAAATGGCAAGAGTCTTGAGCTTGCAACCATTTAGTTGATACAAGTATTAAGAGCAGCTGCCTCATGTATGTCCCCAACAGATAGCACTCTCTCCAAACTCTGCATCCTATGGTGACACTTTTGAAAGCAATATTGATAGCATACTGATATTCAATCAGAATTAACACTATTACTGGAGTAATTATGCATTTATTCATTCACCAAAAGAAAGAATTGTCTTCCATTTAGGGAGAAACCGAAATTTTATGAATCAATAAAAGTTTCCTTTTACATACCACCATTAGTTGTTTCAATTCCCCTTCAAAGGGTGCGAAGACAGATGGTTCAAACATGAAAGTTGCTGGCTGCTTATAGGTGTTACGCCTATTCTCATCCACTGCATAGGGTTTTTTCCCATATTTGAGTACAGCCTTCAGGACAGAAGCTGCAGAACAAAAGGAAAATGGAAATTCACTGTATAATAAGAGGCAATGTGAATATGCTTCACAAATAATACAAGTATATGATGGATTGGAATTTAATAAGTCGATTCAAATTACAAACCTGGGAATTCGTTTTCCCACTCAGACAACCAGCTAGCATATGTTTCATTGCTATGAGTCAGGTAAGATGCCCTGAAGGATGTCTCAGATGGTTGATTTTTGGATGTAGTAGTTTTCCTGAGATTGTAACCGTTCAACATACTGGCATTATCACCTGCAGTAGCAGGACTTGCATCTGAGGAAATTTCAGAGGCAATGCGGTCAATAGGCGACTTTTCAAGTGATTTCTTCGACTTCCCGGGTGGCCTGCCTCTCCTAACAACTTTGGGTCGTGGTTCACCATCATCGCTATCTTGCCTCAAATTGTCAAAGTCTTTCTTTGCCAACTCTTGAATGGTTCTTGCCTATGAAAAGAACCATAGTTTCCTAATAAAGCAAGATGTTTTCTAGAAATCATAACAGACTTGAAAATCAGCCAAACCTGACGGAAGTAAATAGTATCTGGAGAATTATACTGCATCGCGTTTGAACATATGAGAAAAACATCTTTCTGCACCCAAGAAGCAAATCTTGACTCAATTTCAGTAAAATAATGTCATTGTCATACATAATATCTATAAATGAACGTCCAGGAAATTGACTTCCACCACTCTCACAGTTTGATAAAAAAGTAAGAAACTGCTTTTTACATAAATCCGATAAAATATCAACTACGACACCAGTAAAGAGAATTAAACAGAATCAAACAATCTGGCATTTCCCATTTGAAGTTGCTTTATTCAAAATTATATCATTCTGACAATCATTGCATCGTTCAGGAACAATATATTCTTTGCCTTTTGACAACTACCTGTAATGGGCAGCTCCTGTAGAAATAATGTATCCATATTATCCCTAAATCAGTGGTACAGAAGGCCACGTGTTCACACCAAAAATATAACAGTGGACAATTGTCGCCCCTAGCTTCTTATTCTCCTGCTAAAAACCCTCTTATATCTGATACTTGATGTATACTAACCCCAAATTCACAATGGTATTTTTTTCAATATTCCAGCATTTTATAATCAACTAGACAAAATCTGAACAATCAACCAACGTCCAGAGCTATTGTTATCGAATATTACTGCAGTAACTTTTTAATCAAATTAGCACACTGCTGTTATAATCAATCACTGTAGACATTGGAAACAAGATGCAGAAGTTTCGAGGTTTCTCATCACCAGTGCAGATACAGAAAAGGTCACCAATGCTCTACTATCTTACAAGAAGATGATTTAATCTATGCAGGTAATACAGTAAATTCATACACCAACCTCAAAGTGTTCCAAGTTGCCATATGCTCCGTCATCTAGCTTCTTTCTCACAGTAGCAAAATCCATGGGTTGCTCAACAATGTCATGGTAGTCAGGAAGCTGTGAAAAATCAATTCAACATCAAATCTCTATGCACTCACTGGCATAAACAACATACTCGATATGTATAAAATGCACCTCTTCTGGATCCACCGGCTCAGAAAACACCCCATAAGTGTCCTTCCTGAAAGAAGAAAGTTCAAACCAATCATAACCCAACACAAAGCAACCAATAAATGAAACAATCGAGACGACAAAGTGAAAAGGATAAGATAAAAAGGAAATGAATTCAAGAAGCCAAAGCAGCAACCCACTTTTGAAGCCTGTCAAGAATGAAGATCAACAACTTTTTGTCAGGCAAAGGTGGTGTGGGTCCAGGTTCCACCGGTGACCCTGTAGTCAAAACCACAAGTTGGAATAGTACTTAATTAATGATTTTGAATAAACTCTTTTTTATTTTTCTTAAATTCCCGGAAGTCCCTTTTCATTGAATTTTGAGTTTTTGATCGATACCATGAAGCGTATCTGTCGCTTTCACAGCCTTTCCAACCTGCAACAAGATGAGTCCAAAACATGAAACTCTGTAAATTGTCCCAACAACCAGAAAGGAAAAAAAAGAAAAGCGAAAACCAGATGTCAGCATCTATCTTCTATGATCATTGAAGACACAATTGGGGAAAGCCACAGTAAAAGTGGAGAAAGTACAATCAGAGTAATTATCTGGGTAATAACAACTAAAGAAAAAGACAAATCCAAGCTTTTTCAGACAAGAAGATCTATTGTGCTCTGTTCTCTCTGAATCTTAGAAGAATAAAATATTCAATTGCAGTAAAATCCCCCAAAATCAGAAACCCACCACCAATCCCTAGATTTTTCCCCAAAAGAGTCGTTATTAATAACGTGCTCTTCCTGGTCAAAGATATCGACCCACTCATTTCGATCCACAACCAAAGCTTCAAAAGTCGCGCCAAGTTCAATTTATAAATCTCCCATTAAAAAAAAACAATTATTAAAAAGGCACAGTGTTCCTCTCTCGAGACATAAAATTCCAAAAATAGGAGAATAAAAAAACTAATCCTTTCTTTTTCAAAACCTTTGATTGAGTGAATGATGGATCGATTGAGAGGAGGAAAGAAAGTAAAAAAAATGAAGAAATAAAGAGTTGTTCAATCACCGTATCATCAGATCCATCGGTGATCTTACGCCTCTTGACAGCGGCCTCGAGATTATCAAAGCCGTATAAATCATCATGACTCGAGTAATGGTGATGATTAAGGTGAGAATTCAATCCAAGCAATAGCTTATGCTTCTTCTCAATGCGTTCGTCGTCGTCGTCGTCGTCGTCGGAATTAGGGTTTCGGCGAGCGGATCGGGTTTGGGAATTAGGGTTTTGAAGAAGAAGAAGTCGTTGTTGTTGTTCTTTGAGAGAGCGTTTTTGAAGGTCTAATAGAGAAGGACGTCCCTTCTTCTTCTTCTTCTTCTTTCTCGTCGTTGTTCTTGTACCTATGTCTCCCATTCCTTCTTCTCCTTCTTCTTCTTCCTTTCTTTCTTTCTTATTTTCCTTTTTGATTCTTTTCTTCTCTCTCTCTCTCCAAACAGAACTTTTTATTTTCATTATTTTTATTTTTATTTATTTATTCATAATTAATATTTATTTATTTGTATTTAAGAAGAGGAGTGAGAGAATGAGATTGGTACCATATTCGGCTCGTACGCACCGCCTAATATCGCGCGAAGTTGCTTTGTCACGTGATTTGGGTGGGTGAAGCACGTGAGCTGTTATTTGGTTGCTTTGTTTCTTTCTTTTTTTTCTCTCCCCAACTAACTTTTTATTAGTGTAATATTATAATTTTAATAAATAATTGCCGGACATAAATAACTTCTCTACTAATTAAGAGTAAGACTGCGTATTATTAGGAGACGGTTGGTTCGTACGAAGGAATGATAACAAGAATGAGAATGAATATCGTAAGAAATGGGAATAAATATTATCATTATAATTATGATGGTTAGTTAAGAGGAATGAATGATTACTATTATCAGTAATAGTAGTTGGTTTGTAAAAATACTAAGAAATAAAAATTTATTATATTGTAATTAATTAATAATAAATTATATTTTAATTAATTATATTGTAACTAATTAACAATATTTTAATTACAATATTTTAATTAATAAATAATTATATTTTAATTACTTATATTATAACTAATTAATAATATTTCAATTATAATATTTTAATTAATAAACAATTATATTTTAATTACTTATATTGTATTAATTAATTATATTGTAATTAATTAATTACAATATTTTAATTAATGAATGAATTATATTTTAATTAATTATATATTATATTTTAATTAATTATATTGTAATTAATTAATTATAATATAATTATTAATTAATGAATGAATTATATTTTAATTAATTATATTGTAACTAATTAATAATATTTTAATTACAA
>JAOSBL010000006.1:254759-289141 GCA_027568915.1 Erythroxylum roraimae | reverse complement strand
CAACCCCCGGTGTGCCTTTATTGTTTTGCAGGTATTTCTTAGCCAAAGTCAACCAATCTCATGGATCCAAGCAACAGCGCCTAGCCCCATCAAAATCAGACAGAACCAGACCCGATACCATATTTTTCTGCTGCAGAGTCTTTAACCCACCGAAATTCAAATGTTCGTACCGAAAATGCCAAAGCCAGGATAGATTTTTTGTTCTAGTCAAGAAGTAAGATGGAGCCCTTTGAATCTTCAACGGAAACAACCTGTTTGAACTCATAGGAACAACAGCAATAGCACCTCTCAAAGGATCATATATCTCACAATTACCATTTTTCACAGTTATTTCATAACCCTTTTCTTGTAATTGGCCGACACTTAACAAATTGCTATTCAAGTCCGGAGCATAAAACATGTTAGAAATGGTTTCAACAAAACTGTTCTTTGTTTGAATGTCAATATCACCTTTTCCCATTACCCGTATTGTGTGAGAATCACCAAAGTGAATAATTGTATTGAAGGTTTCATTTAAATGGGAAAAAAGAGACTTACTGCCACACATATGATTGCTGCAACCTGTGTCAACATACCAAATATCTGACTCGGTTTCTTCTTTGACATGGTAAGCCATTAACAGAGTTCCTTCTTCATCCTTTTCTGCAAAATTTGACTTCTCCCCTTTTTCTGTATCTTGAGACAGTTTGGTATAGCATTCCGAGCAATAATGGCCAAATATATGGCACCTGTAACATTCAATCTTAGACTTATCAATCGATTGATTACGTCCACTTTCATTATTATAACTTCGATTTTGTTGGCCACCGTTTTTGTTGCTTCGACCACCTCCATCTCTGTTACCTTGGCCTCTAAATCCTCGACCTCCCCTTCCTCTTCCTCTAGCACCATGGTCTGCCGGCCAATCAACTGACACCTTTAGAGCAAGCTCCTCTCTTTCTTCTTGTTCATCTTCCTCTCGTGAACCATCAAAGAACTCTGTAATTCATCAAGTGAAAGTTCATCAATATCGTTAGATTCTTCAATTGAACAAACAACATAATTAAATTTTGGTGTCATGGATCGAAGAATCGTTTTCACTACAGTCACATCATCTGTCCGGTCACCGTGAATACGCATTTGGTTCACGATTGCCATTGTCCGAGAGAAGTAATTAGTAACTGATTCCTCCAGCTTCATACGAAGCAATTCAAAGTTTGTACGAAATGCTTGAAGCTGCTGCCTCTTTGCTCTTGTGGTGCCCTGGTACTTTTTCTTCATTGAGTCCCATATATGCTTTGATGTTTCTTTGCATAAAATGGTCCCCAAAATTATACGATCAATGGCTTGAAACAAGTAATTCTTTGCTTTGGGATCCTTTAACTTCATCGCTTCAATCTCAACTTTGTGTTGATCTGACGTTGCTGCGCCTGTTGGCGGTTCTAATATTCCATCTGAAACAACCTGCCAATATTCTTTTGATCTCAAGAAATTTTCCATCAACATGCTCTAATGATCGTAGTGACCATTGAAGCGAGGAACCACTAGTTGAACAAAATTGTTGTCTGAGACCATTCACACCTTTCGACGAAATGAAAAAGCTACTACTTTTATTCTAAAACTGGCTCTGATACCACTGATAAAAAGAGAAAAGGAACTCGTCGAACATTAAATTGATAGAAGATACACTAGAAACGTTTACTACACTACAACTCAAATATGGAATCGCCTTAATATAGGGCAGTACATGAACCGAAATTAGCTAATAAGAAAGAAACTACTCCCACTAACTTGAAACGTGGTCCACTCCACTTCTACATGAATTAAACTTAACAAATACTACAAACTCCTAAAGACCAGGTCAAATAAAATCTTCCAGATAAACGTGAAACATAAATATTAAAATAATATCAACATTTTTTACCCCCCCTTGTAGAAGTATCGTTCTCAGTTCCAACATCTCTTTTTTCTACCTTCTCAGTTCTGTTTTGAATTTTCGACATGCGCTCACTCCTATCTTGAGACTCCAACAACATTCTTTCCTGCCGACTGTGACTCCAGCAACATTTTCTCATTTCGAATTTGCGCCTCCATTAGCCCCTTCAAGTTTTCTTCCAACCGTCGCAGCTTTGCGCCTCTCGTGCCCTCAGCCATGGTTATTCGACCACCCTGATACCAACTGTTGATAAAGTTTTTAGAATAACAGAACACACAAGAGTTACGTCGCGATGTTCGTTAATACAGCAGAAGAGAATTAGAAAGGAATACATAGAATCCACGAAGATTTAGAATTCAAACGCTGCGTTACATTAATAAAAATAGAATTCAAAGCGAGCTTCCGTTGCTTCCCGCATTATCTTCTTCCTCGTTCGACTCTGCAAAAATTTCCTTTCACCTGTAAAATCAAGAGACCGAGATATTAAATATTGGAAGGCAACTAAGGAGGGATCAAGTTAGAGACCTAAAAACTTACTTTCAGCTCCACTTGCAGAAAAACCGAGGTGATGAGCTTTAGAGCGTTGGTTTATAAGCGAGCAATTGCAAATACGAAGAAAAACAAAACCTCTTTTAATCATGTAATTAGAACTCTCATCCATCAAAATGTACAGCAGCACTTACTAATTTACATAAGCATCTAGCCCATTCTGTCTAACTACCAAGTGTTTGACGAAGTCATTGACTTAGGCGGAACCTTTTACCATCTCCAATATTTATACTCTGTATTTCACCCTTTATACGATCCCTATCTACCAAAAAGATATACAAGATAGACGACTGAATATGTTCAACTATTCATCTGGACTGGCAAACTTTGCGAGCTACTTCAAAGTTCTAGTAATGGGTGAACGTTGACATTGTCCAGAAGAAACCAAGCCTCTCTTTGGTATTGGCTGTGGGGCAAAGAAAACAAAATGTAAGCATGCTGCTTTTGTATCGCCTGAAATTGATAAACATAATTACATAAAGCACGTCTAAGTTCAAACCTTTGGTTTTGTAGTCCTCCAGCCTCCGGAGTTCAGTTCCGGGGAATATGGGAATCTCTCGAAGGGGTTCAAAATTGGAACCTTTTCTCCTACTGCTATCCCTCTTCCGAGTCTTGTAGTCTGAAATTAGAATTTTCTCTTTATTAGGACAATGTTTATAAAAATGCATTTGCCACATGCCATATTGCCATTGGAAGTTACTACTTACTGGAAAATATATGAAGTTTTTCAACAAAAACCGATGAAGAGCCAACAAACAAATTATGGTTTCAACTCCTACCTCACTTCTATTGCTCTTCTCGGATTTCCTATATTATATCCCCCTGTCGTTAATTATGTTCTTATTCCATCTCTTTTGTTCTTTGTTTCTCTAGTATTCTTAGGACTTGGAAATAAATTATCACACCACAAAAAGCTAGCTAATTACTTCTCCTAAATTTACCTCATCATCATTTGTAGCCATGTCTCACACCACAAAAGGCTAGCTAATTATTTCTCCTAAATTTACCTCATCATCCTTTGTAGCCATGTCTTTTGATGCATCGTGACTCTGAATTTCCAGACACTGCAAATAGAACAATATCTGCACATAGAACTGAGTAAGAGAACAACAAAAAATATAGATGTGGGCAGTGTAGGTTCTGATCAATAACTACCTTGTTAAGCAAATGAACATTCGATGCATCGGTTGCCAGGATCTGAACGCCAATACAGTTGGAATTACTGCAAAACGGGCAAAAAATGGATTTGAAAACACATCCATCTTCTTCACACCAAATTCCTTTTCCGGAATCATCTCCAGAACTTCTATTAAGAAGACGCTGATCAACCCAACAAATGTCAGTAATGAGGACAGGTAATTGTGTAGACGCATTCTTGTTCCAATGGTCCAATCTTTTTTTCACAAGAGACAGCAGGTGAACTTTTGATGATGAAGTCACTGAGCACATAACATGGAAATGTTTCTCAGGAATACCTAACCGGTTTGTGCAGAGTGCACAAGAAATCTGTAACATCTTGTCCTCGCTGTAATCAGACGATAAGCAAGACGCGTTGCAATCATCTACAGGGAATAATTGAGGACCATTTAAAATGGTGGATTGGTATACCAGCCCTTTCTTATCATTAGTGATAGCTGAATTTCTTGTGGAACTTGCACATTCAAAACTGCTGATAATTGGAACATCAGATATTTCTCCATCAGTTATTAACTGTAAGCCCATGTACGACCTCCTTTTCTGGATCTGAGAATTAACACTAAGATTCAAAGATGACTCTACATCTGGTCCGAGACTGCAGGCATTCACTGTGAACTGTTTGTCAGGACTAACCTCCATGGACTTTACGAAACTATAAGTAGCTCTTCTTTGGCTTGTAAATGATGGTGAATTCAACGATGCATATGTCAAATCATTAGAAGCCTGAATCACAGTTGAACTAGAGATCCCACCCTTGGAGAAGGATGCTGGACTATGCAGAGCCTCTGGTCCGTCAATACCGGGGGTCTCTTTCACAAGAGTTACTTCTGCATCTTCAGGGAAATATGTCTCAATACACCTGCAGGTAAGGCAGCAATTATCTTGTAGAGTTCTACCACTTTGACGTAATACGATGATGGAAGATCTGCTACCACTATTGGCCAGTTAATTTTTCTCCAACTATATATGTTACTTTCATAATATAAGTAACGCTCAGGCCGAAAAACAAGTACATTATTTTGTTCGCCTTCGCCGGTTCCTTTTCAAGATTGATACAACATTATAAATATCTCGTGAGCACAATAGTCAAACACAGAACTAGATTGACTAAACTGTTAAACGAATAACCTTAAGACCCTGCTTCAAAACATAAGGAATCAGTCCACAAAAGTATCCTAAAAATTTAAAAGGTAAAAGAGGTTGTACTTGTTTTACCCTGTATCTGTCTGAGAATCATAATCCAGGTCAATGAATTCTTTGCAGCTGTTGATGTTCTCACCCCCTAGTGCAGATGCCTGTGCATGAACGTCAGCCTTGAACTCCAATTCTTCAGTTGTGACATCATACTTTGACGAAGAGACTACTTTCATTGACTGATCTGAATTTTGCAGTTTCTTGCTAGTGGGCCTTCTACTCCTCTTGCTTTTACCCATAGGAGTTGTACAAGTTTCCATACTAACGTCAGAACTTTCTGATGCATTCATCACATTCTTCACAACATTCTCCTGGAGGCAAGTTTGGCAGATGATTTTCATAATATCAGCACTAGCACATTGGATGTTATCACAGAAAAGAAATCAGTCGTTAGTAAAAGAAACAAAGGTCTAGCTGACCTTTGCATCTCTGAAAAATGTTTTTAAACCCTCTATTGACATGTCAAAGTTTTCATAATGCCGAATTGACTTCCTTAGCCACTTTGAGATATGTACTCTATTCCGCTCTTCCTGATAGCGCTCATCTGCTTGGAAAATTACCAGAAATGTATTGATGGTTAGATAAAGGCAAAGGCTGAATGCATGCTAAGAAGACAAAATTGAACAGAATTGACAGAAAAGTTCTACATTTTGAAGACTATAATTTTAGAGACATAAATTATCTTCAAGTTTGATAGCAGTAATCTGTAACAGTAAGAGAAAGTCCCGAACTCTTCAAAGTATGAGAAGGACTTTTGTTTATTACCTAATAATATGATGGCTCCATAGTCAAACCTATGCCTTATACACCGCCCTGCGGGAACAGAAAAGAAGCATGTGGTTATAACACATTAAATAAGCTACAAAAATTACTTGCAAATTAAAAAGACCAAGAGATTACAGATATGTGGCTGTGATCAGGGAGAAGTGTTGTTAAAAAGGTTAAGTGAGAAAGCATCTAGTTAAAATAAATAAACTAGAGAGAATAAGAGAATTTATTTCAAAGTAGAAAAGCTCATTTAATATTCTACGAAGTATTAATTATAAACGTATGGTAAAAAAGAGCATACCTGCAGCTTGATTTATAGCTCGGAAGGCTTGGTTACAGTACCAATCACTCCCACTTAGAAGATTTTTAGATGATTTGTACGTGTCATTGTATTTCTTTTTCAGACCAACTTGGATATCGTATCTGAAAACAAACTTCAATCAATCACGGAATATGAAACAAGCACTGCAGTTGCCAAATGTAATTTACTGTCAAGAATTCTTACATGTTTGGAAATGGAATGCCAACTACTATCTGGGATATCAATTGTGCGAGGTCAAAAGTCGTCAAAGAAAAGCAACGGCTGACAACGTAGTACAGAAACGAGGAGTATCGAACAGAAACGAATTTGACCATCAGCTGTGGGTCCACTAACAACCAGACAACTGACTTAACCAGAGTTTACCAATGTCCAAAAAGGGAAACCCCGAATTCCTACTATGACATTAACTGATACAAATAAAATTCATTCAATCAAAAGGATACAACCACTCGAGCATTATCATCAGAGAAGTCTATCCCTTCTGAAACCTGCAAAATAATGAAATTGTTTGATAAAATGTTATGTGCTCATATTTGGTATCGAATCCAAGGATGAAAGTTAATCTCTTTCCCCTTATTTACGTTGGTTTCCTTCCTTGCCGAACTTATTTTTTGTCTAGATTGGCTAAATTACTCTACTTCTAATTAGTTAATTTTTATGATAACTTCTTCCTTACTTTATTGCATAATGTAATAGCCTTATATAAGCAAAGAAACATAAAAATTTCACCTAAAATAGGACTCTTCTTTAACCTGTTTTAGGACTCTTATTCAAGTTATTTTTATTAACAGAACTATAATATAAACTAGTGCAAAAATAATAGAAAAATAATATACTTCTACTACAAATAGAATACTCCTCTAATAGATTCTTAATAAAACAATCATACTCCTCTAATATATTCCTAATAAAACACTCATCCATGTCATAAAATTAAAGGTCAAGTGTTGTCCTAGCATTACAAAGTTCTTATTTTTACAAAAAATAACACACTCAAAATAATAATAACTGCCACATGGCACAAATTTTGCAGCATTGTGCCATAACAGCATCAGAATAATTAAAGAAATGGAGTCTTAAATCAAAGTTTGTGCACCTTTCCTCGGCAAACAGCAAGAAAAGCAGCTCCTTCGTTCTTAAAACATTCCGCGGACTCGTCTTCCTGTAAGTTTTTCATGCCTATTTTCTTAACCTTTCTCTTTCTCGTTCCTGCAGTTGTGCTGCGTCGAGACATCACGTCATAGTAATCCTTCAAAATACAATCAAAATCCTCCTGGCTTCCTCCTCTTGGCTCTACAATAGCCGTTCTATATCAGATTTTTTTTTCCCAAATTAAAGAACTGAAGAAGATCCAGCTATACCTAATTTAAGGCATAACTGTCAAAAAATTCTTGAAAGCTTCTACATATGCTAAAAATGCAGCTAACAGGCATACCCAAATATCGATTATCTCCATTTGATACAAACAAATGACGATAAATCTTACCAATAAATAGAGACTTTCTTGCATTGAGTCGAGACCATTGACCTGTTTCACGCCAACGTTTAAGTAGTTTTTCCATCAGCTTATAACTTGGGAAGAAGAGAAGGGAGCCCGCCGGAACAACCTTGCAAATTTCTTCCAAAGATTTTCCAAGTGCATCCTTCACAACGAGTCTGTGTCTTACTTTCATATGGAATAAGACTTTTTGGCATCATAAAAAATTGACTTGAATTGCAATAGATACCTGAAAGGCATACCCATCTGCTGTTTTGTAACTTGCATTTAATGGATAATTATCTGGACTAGTAGATATGACAGCAGCCCACACCTGCACAACAACAACTAATGCTTCACAGAAGGGCAAAAGAACTACCACTACGCATCAACAAAACCACAGGTCATACCTGTGATTCGGCATCAATTACGTGAGGAGCTTCCAGAGAAGTTCCAAAGTGAACTCCAAGCTCAGATGAGAAGGAATTCACTGGTGACAGGGTCCTAAAATACCAAAAGCAAGAATTAGCTTGTACTACAAATTATACGGTATTGGAGAATTAAAATGATGAAACGTATAAGAACAAGGGATGTGTTAAGTTTCGCCAAACTTAGAAGGCAAGAATGTCAAATGTACTATTCTCCGCTGAAATGCAGAGGCAGGTCTATGCAGTGACTGCGTTGGGATAACAAAGATGGACAGTTTAGAGAATGTAAGGACACAAATGAATAGCTAAGTGGTATTATTAATGTATAGGTTAATTCCTTGGAGAGTCAGGATCAAATAACGAATGAGCTTGCAAAAGTTGCATGCGTGGAAAAGTTATGGGCTATCTAAATCAATTAAGCTTCTAGGATAATTGCAAATAAGAACAAGAATACAAGAGTATTGCAGTTACGAAGCAGATCTAAGAGTCACGACACGTCGATGCATCAAACTTACCCAGATGTTAAAATAACAGACAAAGAAAGATTGGCAATGTCGGTAAAGACAACAGCTGGGTTCATGCACCACAAACTTAAAATATGAGTCCACCCAGGTAAGTGCCCTGCACCTAACAAGAATAGAATTTGTATCATCATTAACTTTATTGTCATCAAAGTCACTTAAGTCAACACCCTATGTGTAGCACTTGCGTATTCAAGATTGACGTCTATCAAATCTTTTGAGAAGGCAACGGAATAGTAAGAGCTTAGTAATTATAGGTTTGATAAGCATCTAAGTCATCCTTTCATTGTTGAAGGAAAATTCCAGATTTTAGGTCAATTGGCAAGAATCCATACCGCCCTTATCATATAGAAAGAATAATAGAAAGCTGCACTGACAGCTAACATGTAACAAAACAAATAGATAACTAAAATTACTTACTTCTATCTCTTTTAACATTTCGTTGCAAAGCAAGCTGATAATCAGATATGTGAGCCCCATTCCTCGAGAAGAAATAAGTGAGAGCGGAGAATAGACCTGTTTAACATTCTCAGAAGCAGTCAGATACCATAACTAGGTTCTTTGACAGTAAAACAAGCAGTGGATATGGTCTTGTACCTTCCAATGTTATCACTGCCATGCCACTTAAACCCGGCACATCTGATTCAGTGTCTGTCGAAGTCTTGATTGCCTGAAACCAAAAGTATATCAGTCAATATTGTTAAAAGTAATAGAAAGCAGATAAAGGACAAGAAACTCCAAGACGATAAACTAGTGACAACCTTTGTGGCGCACTCCAGCAAAATGGGGAAGCATTGTGGGGAAATATTAGCTTCTTGAAGCTCCTTTAAAGCCTTCTCACCAGTCCAGCTATACCACAGCCACATACAGAAAAATAATCAGTACAAAGCCTCCAGATTAAAGCAAACATGTGAATAAAAATTTCAAATTATGTGATTCGTTGAATATCCATAAGTCAATTTCTGACCAAGAGACGTAGTGCTGCAGTTCACGCTTCTGCAGTGTGTCTTTCCTCCGTTCAATCCAACTTGACAAGTCCTATACAATTCAATCACAGATTACTCGCAGAAAAGGACAATCACAGCTTGGAACACAAAAACCATGAATTCAACTTATTTTGCCTGTATCATTTCACACAAAGGTTGATAAGTAATAGCATCAACTCCACAAAGTTGCTGCAATTCCGTCTGCAATTCTTGAACGAAAAATAAGATAGAAATAAGTAATAAAAAGAAAAAAGCAAATATAAAACTGCTAACTTCGTTTATGACTTACTATGCAAAACATCTTCTTCGATGTCCACACTACCAGCATCACGAGCAATGTCCTCTATATTGCTGGAGATTAAAAAAAAAGTACATTGTCAATAAGGTTGGATGACTCTTAATGTAAACAACATGATCAGTAATACTTATACATCTTGAAACGGCTGTGTTAAATTTAGTAATATCTGGAGATAATCAATCACATGACCTAAACATAGCAGCTACATTTCAACTTTACAATCGATATTCAAGATCACATATGAAAAATATGAACAGAACTCCTGAATATCCTTTCTGTTTTTTGGATTTTCGTGACATGCCAGATAGCATTAAAGAAACCCAAACAATTTCCACTCCTTTCATGCAGATAACAATTAGTAATCCTATAAAATAGGCATGCCTGAGTTATTAGGCAGTAAGAATCCCTTATGGCTGAAAAGGGGTAGTAAACTGGCTCAAAATGTCGAAGTTTTGTGCTTAAGCAACAACATGAATGAAGAATTCAAAATCCAAAAATTGGTGAGATCTTTGGGTTAAGAATGATGAAAAGAAACTTGGAAGACATACTGGGCTTCGTCAAGAACAAGGACGGCCCCTCTAATGTCCACTTCCATTGCTCCTCGGATCACTGGATTGATTATATAGTTATATGGGCAAAAAGTCAATTGTGCATCATCTGCCATGGAACGCGCTGCATAGTATGGACAGCCTAAAATGAGGACACAGAAAGGCATGTATCAGAAACATTAAAAATACAAAAAGAGCTTCAGAAGGTGCATAAGAGAATAGCATATGAAATGGGCCAATCTCGCTGGAATTTTTAAAAGGTATATCACAAACCTTTAACAACTTTCCCAATTTTAACCAGATCTTCAATATCATGGACCTCATGGCAACCTCCCTTTTGAAGTGATGGATGAGCTTTAACTTTATGAGCGTTTCTGCAGTAAAGAATGACTACTAATCACAAATAGAATTAAAATGAAGTAACTCCATGCAGTTTGGAGACAACTCACTTGAAGTGTGAGCATCCACATTCCTGATCCTTCAGAAGAAGCTTACTGAAATATTTGATAAAACAATTGAATTTTGAAAAGGGAAGGAAACAAAAAATTTACAAAATAAAAGGATGTACTGCACTAAAAACAAGTCATACCATTCTTCATCAAGATTCTCTTTTCCATTTACATGTTCATTAGTACAGTAATGTTTTCGTGAAGCCTTGGGAACACAAAAACTGCAAGTCAGAATCTCCAGTGGTATACTATGCGAGTTGAGGGGCAGAATGAATATAAAATGGTCATTAAAAAAACAGAAACAACAAACCTACCAAAACTGTCATTGGCACCCGATAGGCAGTCTTCCTATATTCACGAATCACCTGAGAAAGTTGAGAATGCGTCCTCCTTCAATGAACAACAAAATAGCAACACAGTTGCAGCGGTTAGTTGTATTCCCTAAGGTAATAAGATTTTTAATTTGGTTTATTATTCAATTGCAAGTGGAATTAAAACTCTCAACACTCCTGAAAAGGTTATAGAAATTACCATGAATTTGAATTTGAAATAGCAACTTTCTTACACGTTTTTCACTAGGATGAAACTCTCACCATAAGAGTGCCACTCTATACCGTACTGAGAACATATACCAACATTCAACTCCTGATGGGTGTTTGGGATCTCAAACACGAATTATATAAAAACTTCAGCGACCAAATTCCATAATGTGATTGATTACTCTAAAATTGTTCCGGGGTTGAGAGAATGCCAGCTTAAAGCATCGCATGTAAGAAATCAAAAAGAACATCGTATTTGAAAACCCATATCGCTACAGGTAAACCATGTGGTCACATGAAAGCATGATGAGTAATCCTTGGCAACATTTAGAGCAATAAACTTCTACGAACTATCAAATACGATAAGAAAATAGAATGTGGTGCTAATAAAGAAGACGAACTTACGATGAATAGAATATGGTAGGAACAATCCTTTTCTTTTGATTTTTGTTGTTTGATGCAGGTTGATCCGGCTCTGTCACACTGGAAGGCAATTTTCCTACACAAAGACGTACATAAACATTTTTTTTGTTTCATTTCCATCACCAGTTGAAAGTCACATCGCAAATTTTTCTAATCAAATAAATTATGGTTTAACTAAACAATCGGCCACTAACTTACTCGAAGGTTGAGTCTCCGGAATAAATCCACCGCCATGACCCAGTGGATCGGTCATTGCCTCCGGGTCCGGCTTAGATTGCGCTTGATCTGCCTGCTGTTTCTTTAGCTTATAGTTCTGTTGCCAAGCAAGAGTCGAGCAAAGAAGTGAGAGCGATTTACCGGTACCGGTTGGAGATTCCAGAAGCGCGTGACAGTGGCCGTCTCTGAGGGCTCGATCAAGCGTGGATATGACTCTACCCATGAATGCGAGCTGTGTGCCGTACGGTTGGTACGGGAACTCCACTTGAACTCCTCCAACGTGATAAACATTCTTAAGCTTAGGGCTAGGGCTGGCGGTGGTCACCGGAGTTGCAGAGACCATATTGACACGATTCTTTCTTGATGGTCCTAGAAAAGTCCCCCTCATGGCTCGGATAGAGTGCTTTTTAGTGAGGTGAAGTTTTGAGCGGGAAATTTCGATTCTGGTTATTTTGGATTTGGACGGGGGAGGGATAAACGAAATTACACCCTTCCCCCTTAAGAGGAGACACCCTTCCCCGAGGCTATGTTCCATTAGGGGGTTTATTAATAAAATGATACGTAATATAATATTATTTTATCGTTTAAAATGATAGTTTACAATAAAATAAAATAATACGAAAAATGAAAGTTTTATATTATATTTTATTTTATTCTAAACAGTAAAAATAAAAAAATTTTAATTTAAGGGGTTTATGACGGAATGTAAAATAGTAAACAACTTTAGCTATATTACATTAGAAACCCTTTATCCAAACAATATTTCATAATATTACATTATTAATTCTTCCATCGTCTCAAACAACAATTTTTTAATATTACATCGATTTACATTCTATTCCATTATAAATTAGTCAATTCCTTTAAAAACTTTACGTCTTAGCAACGGATTCGATTCCAAGCTCCAGGCTTAAGCCTGAGTTCGACAGGGTTTGAGCAATTTAAGACCCAAATTGGCTTAGTTTAAGGGTGTGCTTAGTTCATTTAGAAGAGCGGTAACAAAAATTATAATAAATATAGTAAAAAATTAAAATAGTTATAACTTCCATTTTTCACTGTATTAGAAAGTACGAAGTATCGCCTTAAAAAGAGATATAAAAATATTATTTATCTTATCATAATATATCACTATCCATCTTTTTTTATTCCTTATTCATTTTTTGTCTACTTATACCAACTAACTAAACATCCCTAAAATTGATTAAATATTTTTTATTTTTTAAATCTTAAAGCGATGCTTTTTTACTTAAAAATGACACAATTTCACTTAAAATTTTCAAAATTTAGATTGAGCAACTCGAGTTTAAGCTAAATTGGACCTTTTAGGATTCAAAATCAAAAGTAAAAAAAAAAATCTAATTTAATATATTGATTTTGATTTATTTTTTTAATTGATAAAGTTTTAAAAATTTCAAACTTATTAAATTAAGTTTAAATAATTAAGATCAAGTATAATTAAATTAAATTCAAATAATACATTGAAATGGAATAAGATTAAAAAAAATTATAAACTCAAAAAACTTTAAATCAGTTTCATATTCATTTTGATCAGCTCAAAGTTAAGATCTCATAAAATTTAATTAACTCAAAATTTTGTCGTTAAAATTTTAGATTAGGTTGAATTAGAATCAAATTGCTCTATTTCTGTTAATGAATAAGAATTGCTAAAAAATAGTCAACGTACCTCATATACAACGCTCCCCGTTTTGTGAGAGTTTAAGTACAGTCATTAATATATGCAATCTTATACTTGTATTTTTTTTTACAAAGAGATTGTTTATGTGATTCGAACTTGTGATTTTTTAGTCTTAAATGAGTAATTTTTTTAATAACTTTTTTGATTAAGAATGTTGAAAATTGTGTAACATAATCTAAAGGTAACAAATCCAACCTGAAATAAATGATTTTATTTAAAATTTTTAAAAATAATTTTAGCTGTTTCATGAAAACGCTCCTGTATAAAAGTGTTTTCGTTTTTAACTATTTGAAGAGTCAATCAGCTGAAGCATACCAGTCTGTTAAAAAATTAGCTGATTGGTAGCTAACCAAACAAGGCCTTAAGTTCAATTAGGCTTTGGATCACCCAAACCTGGACTTGGGTTCAAGTCTGAAGTCTCAAAGACCGAATACGGAATTTGGATTTAAGTAGGACCCGACCCAGCTTGCCCATTGCCAAACCTGCCTATGACCCACTATGGCGCCATTTCTCTGGTAAGTAACGAATGAGAGCCAGCCACGCGGCAAATTGACGTGGCGATTCGAGAAAATTTTATGGAGCAAAGGCCGAAGAGAAAACAAAAACAACTAAAACTCGGAGCTCGACAGGAGTGAAGGTTTAATCGGAATCGCTGCGAAGAATGGCGGAGTCACCGGCGTGGCTGTTTATTCTGTTCGCCGTTTTGACGTTAACCGTTGTTTCAGGAATCGACGACAAATGCGCCGCTTGTAATGCCGTCGCGGTACCTTTCATTTCATGTTTGTGGTAGTCAATTTGACATCTCAGGATTTTTATATTAGATCTCCGTTTGTTCTGTCCAAATTGGATTTGTTCATGTTCTTACTGAGTTACTGTTAAACTGAGAAATCTGATTAGTAATGGTGTTTTACAGGAAGAATTAGAGCGTGGGTTTTCCAATGTAAGTGCTGCATTGCTTATTTTGTTTTAGATTGTGAGAATAATAGTTTCTTGTCTTCGACTTGTGCTATCCAATGAGTAATGGAATCTGTTAGGAAAAACCAAGGAATCATTTGGACATGAGACACCGCTTGGACTCTAAAGGTCAACGTGAAGGGAAGTTGATTGATTACAGGTATACTCTCTTCACCTTCTAATGAATTGAGAGTAATGAACTAAGTTTCAAGTTATCGTCTTTTATTACCGGATATTGCTTACTATTGGAGGTGTTATGTTGTTGATGAGAGAAAGTCTGGTATCTAGTAGATTACTCTATCTCATAGTATACAGGAGAGGGTGGAATTGCAAGTTGATTTAAGATTCAGATTGGGTAGTTAGAAAAATGGGCTGAAATTAGTGCAAGTCGATGAACTCTGCATTTGTATTAGATAGGTTATACTACATTGGTGTAACTTATGTTCAATGGTGGGACAAGGAAACTTTTGTTTATCTTGATTGGACTGAATTGTAGAAAGTTTCTTGCTGCATTCAATCTAAGTATACAAGCTGTAAGATTAGATACATTGTACTACGTTGGTGTATCTTATAAGCAATGGTGGGACAAGGAAACTTTTGTTTATCTTGATTGGACTGAATTGTAGAAAGCTTCTTGCTGCTTTCAATATAATGTAAGTTGATTTAAGATTCAGATCGGAAATTAGAGCAATGGGCTGAAATTAGTGTGAGCTGATGAACTCTGCATTTGTATTCGATATTTTATACTACATTGGTGTATCTTATGTGAAACGGTGGGACGAGGAAACTTTTGTTTCCCCTGATTGAACTGAATTGTAGAAAGCTTCTTGCTGCTTTCAATGTAAGTGTAGATACAGGCTCAAATATATGTTATACTACGTTGGTGTATCTTATGTTCCATGGTGGGACAATGAAACTTTTGTTTATCCTGCTTGGACTGAATTGTAGAAGGCTTCTTGCTGCTTTCTTTCTAACTGTAGATACAAGCTCTATGATCAGATATGTCATATTACGTTGGCGTATCTTGTATGCAATGGTAGGACAAGGAAACTTTTGTTTATCCTGATTGGACTGAATTGTAGAAAGCTTCTTGCTTCTTTCAATCTAAGTATAGATACAAGCTCTAAGATTACAGATGCTCTTGCTTACTGTGTTATAGTTGTTGCCACACCCTCGCTCTCCCTTGTGGTTCCACTTTCTACACTATGTCTAATGCCGTTATCTTTTTCTGTGTATGCTTTAAATAGAGTCAGCGACCTAAGAGTTGTTGAGCTCTTAGATGGGCTTTGTGAAAAGATGCAAGATTACACTCTTCAAAAGGTAACTCCGACTTTTATATGGTTCTTGTTTTTGCTTCCATACAGGAGGGAAGTACATATATATAGAATTTAGACCATAAAATACAGACCTTACTTTTGGAATTTGCAAGTACTTTATGGAACCTAGTGTTCAACTTTCAGCACTTTGGTAACACCCCGAACTTTTGAGCTGCATGTGATGTGTGCATCCTCAATCATAGCTGTGATTTTTTTCCCTCCCCTTTCAGCACATTCAATGACCTTATTGTATTTTCTGCAGATAGATTCTAAAACACACCTGTGGACCAAAGTGTATAACTGGGACAATCTGACAACCAGTATGTACTTTCTTGCAATACCTGCTCATATTGACACCTGTTTTCTCAATGTGCTGGGGTACCATGACCAATTTTGACTGGGAAAATCATATTACTGGAACTTGAGATTTACTTCAAACAAGTTGCAAACTTATGGTTTCGTGCTTAATCAATTGGTAAAATTTTACATGCCGGAAAGCGTGATGTTCATTACACTTTTAGGGAACTTTGCCAGAGTTTTCTTATCCTATTTTAATTTATCATTTTCCTCTCTCAACCGCACATAGGTACTGCAAACTGGAGAATTGCATTAGCCTTATTTCCTAATATTTAATCTTCCTTTTTTTTTCCCTTATCATACTGGATTCATATTCACTGTGGGCTCTAACTTGTCATGTTAACATATTTCCTTATTTCATGTTCTTTGCCTTGTTTAGTTCAAGGTTTTTAAACTTCAGTGTCTTTTTCTTGTTTACTTTGGCCATAGATAAACAAGAAGCCCGTGCCTATGCAAAAGATTTGTCATCTTATTGTGGAAGGTGAGGCAGTAATGGCATTTGCAGTCCCCCTTGTTTTTTTTCACAATGACATCATTTCACAAGCAATGGCTTCCTTTGCATGAGTGATAGATGTCCTAACCATATTTAAAACATTTTAGCGCACATTTTCACGCACCTATGCGTTGTTCTTCCTTTGTTTAGGTTTTTTAATATGACAAGGATAGGAGGTGAAGAAAGAGGGGAAAGATAACTTTGTCTCAAAGTCAAGAGCAATTCATTCTGATGCTTTAACTATACTAGTTTCACTAATTGAAGTCCTGAGAAACAAGTTGTTCAAATGAGTATACATAAAGCGGTTCAAGTTGCCTCATTTTGAGATTGTTACTCTGAAGTAGGAGAATTTATCTAGCATTCTAAATGAGAAATAGATGATTCCTGATCAATTGTAAACTTCTGAATAAGCTAAGCTTCGGGAGATGAAAACTATATCCAGTCATCAAGATAAATATCCCAATTCCCTGATCAGAATATAAATCCCAGAGTATAAGATGCCAAAGTGTTTGATTGGTAGTTCATAATTACCATGTTTAACCCAATTGTTGATAATGAGACAGGTTACTCGAGGAAACTGAAGATGAGGTGAGTTGCGTCCTGCCTAGCCATTTCCATATAAAAAGTTCATTTATATGTTGATAACTTGATATAGATGACAATTGTTTAACACTACTGACACCAGTTTCTATTTTAGTTGTCAGATTTGATAAAAGAGGGATCTGTTAAGGTAGGAGGTGCGAGCAAGGTTCTATGCCAAGATTTGAGCAAACACTGCACTCAGTCAGGGTACTGATGAATCTAAAGCCAATCAGCACCTTTTTACATACTAGAATTGTCACTGGAGTCTGCTGCATCTCATCGTGCTTAGCTGAAAGCAGGAATAATGTTAGCGTTTTCTTATTCACCCCCAGGGACATTAGGTTCATCACCTACTTACAAAGGTTTAGAAATCCAATTTAGAAAAAGAATTTGAACATCCATCATCTTGTTCAATCTAGTCGCAGCTAGCTAAAAGACGTTTACCTTCATTTAGGCATCTTCGATTGACAGACTCCAGTAGGTTAAGATTATTGATCAATGAGTGTCATGTAACTTTTCTATTATTATGTGCAGTACCTCGCTTCAGGTGGATGACAATAACGAAGGATCAGATGAACTCTGAGTTACTCCTGCACAAGCAAACGTATATGGTGAACAGGAAACATAGATGGTGAAACCATGTCCTCGCTTAAAGAATTTCACGATTGAATTGTCTGTAACTTTTGCTTGATTCTATAAGCAAACAAAATTTTTGAGACTGATCCAGTTTTATAGGTTTGAGGTATGGCTTAATTAACACCTTCTCAAAGGAGATTCACAATTACAATGCATGTTCTTTGAAGATTTACATGCAAAGTATGGCCTTTGGGAAAGGAAGTTGTGAAATTAAGATATTAAAGAAAGAAAGAACAACATAGATGCATTGTCAAAACATTGCTTATTTATGGAAGCTATAGGGAAAAAGTAATAACTTCAAGCATATTATGATTGGCAATAAACAAGGTCGAGCATCTTAAGTTTGAGCCTATCAGGTTGACTTGACTTAAATCAATTTGTTATTATTGGTTGGATTTGGGTCAGATTGAACTCAAACACAATTGATGGTGAAAGTGCTAAATCATACCTCCAATCTTCATATATCGTAAGTTTTGAAATTATGTACAATGGACAAGCCAACAAGACAGTGGAACAATATACTCTCCATGATGATACAACATTAAATTATCTCAGATGTACAAGGTTTTAAAAAGCTTAAATGAATCAAATTATACGCGCGTGTGACTTCCCTGGATGAGGTAGAAGAATGACAGCAACTAGTGAGAAGACAGCAGTTTGAAGCCTGGGACATACATGTCCTAATCAGTTGCTAACCTCAGGAGTGTTACGGTGCGACTACATTTTGAACGATCCCTTCTTCTCAAGAGTTATTGTCCAGTACACCCTTGAGTAAGTTCAGCCCTTCTGCAGATATGCTCCTCCGAACTCGAGCTTGCGGGATTTCTATCCGAGGTGGTGGGTCTGCGGAGAAACAAACTACTATTACTGTTACATTATCACATGTATTACGCTTGAGAGCTTCTCTAACCAGCTCTTTTGAGCACTTTTCAGGATCATTGTGAAGCATCAATTCTTTCCTTGCAATCATCACGGCACATTGGCTGCTCATTACGTCCCATAAGCCATCACAACCCATTATCAAGAACTCATCATCTTCTGACAACTCTATCTCCTGCAACTCCGGCTCTGCGCTTAAAGGGCAGGCAGAACCTTTAGGTCCCTTCATATACCAGTCTCCTAGAGCACGTGCTACAGATAACTGACCATTAAGGTAACCATCGTAAATGACTCCACCTAGTTTCTCAATTCTTAGTCTCTCTGAGGTGCAATTAGGTTTGTGATCCTTGGACATCTCGATTGCCCTCCCTCGTCTCCCTAACACAGCTCGACAATCCCCGGCATTGGCTACTATTAACATCCTGTGACGATGATTAGAATTATAGGAGGTCAATCTCACAACAAAACTCCAGGTCCAAGGGGCACACATCCAAGAACAAAATAATAGAAAACCAGCAATTTAATCATCAGACACAATTCAAGAAACTGGAGCAACCACATTATCATGCTACTTCCACGATTAAGATAAGATCCAAGTTTATTATATTCTTGTTTTTCAAGAAGATGACACAATGGAGCAACATACACAATCGGACCTTAAGGTTTTACATTCACTGAGTTTTACTATAGTATATATATCCCCTTGTCCTCGAAGATGATGACAAGGTGGACTGGTACACACAAATGGAGCTTCTGATATTTTTTTTGCTCTACTTTGAGAATTTATCAATGCTGTAATGTAAACCATACCTATGCTCACAGCCTTGTTTAAGTCAAGCTTAAGCTTAATAGCAAGTCTCTGTCCATTAAATGCAAAGTATAAGGTAGTTTTGGAGATGGCTTACCTTCCAAAAATAAGGGCAGTTAACGCCGTGGTGCCAGAGGAGATATCGAGTGAACTATCATCTGCAAATGCATAATCCGCTCTTACAAAAGCACTCTTGACTGCCTTCTCCACGCAAATTGGGAAATGGGAGTCCGCAACTATGAATTTAAGAATATTTTGTCTAACAAATAGTGCAGCATCTGTACCTCCATGTCCATCAAATACCTGATTCACATATATTTCGATCAATATAACTTCCAAGTATTTGCAACTAAGGTTCTTAGAATACAAACGGTTTCGACATATAAAAAAATAAATGAGATAAACAACAGAATGGGTCAAATTTCATTGTTGAACTAGTCCAAAGTAAGCGATTTATAATCCACCGGGCAATCCAGTTATATCGTAGAACTATAAGAGCATAGCATTACATACACCATAAAAAGCACCAGGTGAAGGGAAACTAGCCGTTGAATCTAGATGCTGAATAAGATTATCAATACATAAATGTTCATCCTCCATATACTGCTTAGGCCCTCCTTCAGCACAGCTCCCTGATCGGAATACAGGTAAAAAATCTGATTTTTCATCAGAAGCCGACTTATTTACATCGATCTCAACATCCGAAGCCTGAAAAACATTGAGTGAAACAGTCATTTGTCAAGTTTTCAGCAAAGGATTTGAATCGATCAACATCAGAATTCTCCAAGTCTACTTTCTGACTTTGATCAATCATATTCAAAATGAGTTTGGAGTTTAATTTTGCTAAACGCATCATGAAACAGTTAAGAGGAACTAACAGAAAACAAAGCATTGCGGCATCCAAAGCACTAAAAGTCCCAAAAAAAACACACTTTCTAGACATGTGAACGCCATCATAATATCCAACAACTTCCAAGTCCAACAACCATGAGTCCCAGATCGACCAAAAACATATCTCCTTTACTTGGCGGACAAAATATGCAAACAAGACACGAACTTACCAGATCAGCAGCAGCCAGAAGCCCTATAGAACCCACACCATTCCTTACGGCAGATAGGTGTCGTGGAGGCTTCCCATTTGTGGCTTGCTTCACACTATCCAAGCTCTCTTGGTTCTGATTTTCCATAACCGAAACATTCTCCCTATTACAACTTCCTTCTAATATCCCAAATGGAGGTGAGAAGTCCATACCAGCAGCCATAACCCTCTTACACTCATAAATGAACTGACTTTCCCTTGCAGCAAACAGCCTCACGATTCTTCCCTCAACAATTATCCGATCTATGACTCTAAGCTCTTCTTTAATAAATCCAAATATCGGAATATCCAGACTTCACGGACTACCCCAAATTCCCAAAACCCAGACTTTCCAGAAACGTGATTCCTTCAAACAACTAACCAACAGTTCCAAGGCAAGCAACCCTTTATTATAGATTCTCTAACGTTCACAATCCCTAAGCAAATCAACAACCAGTCAAAACCCAAAAACCCAATTCAAACTTAACCAAGTAAAACTCCCCAAAATCAAAGCTTTCAATCAAGATTATGCGAAAATTCCATCAAATCAATCAAGAACTACAGAGACAGAATCGGCGATTCCGTGCAAAAGGGGTTACCAGAAAAAGGCGATAACAACTTAACAAGCTTACTAATCGACTAGACTGAACTTAAGATTGAACAGATGAAGAAGGTAAAAGTCTCAAAGAGAAATAGGAAGAACCGATGAAATTTTTTCTTTTTTTTTTCCACAGACTTGTTGACGGTGTTTGGTTGGGTACTGGCAAATCCAGGTAATCCGGTGGATCTTCTAGCTGTCGGAGAGTGGTGAAGATAGCCTAACCGACACGTGGCCAATTACAGTTGGTGGATCGTCTGGTTATAGCTGTTTATGTTTTTAGTTAGTTCGTGCCGCCATTGCGGTCCATCCCAGCCGTTGATCTACGCACTGATAAATTGTTTTATTTTAAATTTTAATTTCAAGGTTTTCGATCCGACCCAAAATCAACGGATTTAAGTTGATCAGATTTTGAGCCGGGTTTAAACTTTTTTTTAATTTTTAATTTTTAAATTTAAGTTTAAGTTGTCTAATTAGGTCTAAATCAACTAAAAAATCTAAAAATTAAAAAAATGATATCAATGAAATAATATCATTTTCAAATTAAAAAATAAATGATCAAGTTTTACTTGAGCCCAATCGAGTTTTAGACCACTCAAGCCCAATCCATCTTGACTCATGCCAAAAAAAAAAACCTCTCATCTTGGGTTGGGCCGTACTAAAATTAAATCCAATACTTGATCCAAATAATATATTAATATTTAACACTAAAGGTCCAAATCAAACATGTGAAAAGTCAAATTGAAAGCCCAAACTCTAACCATTGGGCCAAAAGAGGCCCAATCAATTGCCTCCCTTTTGCTTTAAAACAATTAAAAATAAATAATATTATAAAGCAAACACAAAAAAAAAACAAATATTTTGATCCGGTTAATCTATTCTTACTATGTTCTGTATCATCCCATCTACACATTGTGTGAGATTCAAAAAAATGTGTGGATAAGATAATATGAAATAAAGTAAAAATAAATTAACCGGAACATATCCAAAAAAATATGTGAATAAGTGATGCGGGATAAAGTTGAAACAAATTAACCGGAACAAAAAATCTCATAAAAAAAAGAGTGGAGAGTTGCTAAATTTGACTTAAGGACAAGAACATGTGAGATAATCATTAATTAGCTTAATGTCCCACCTTACGTAACTTAGAAAACTAACTTTATTTAGTTCATTTATTTTATTATTATTATCCCTTTTGTTTTTGTAATTACGTGTTACATGTCTAATTGTTCAAGACAATAATGATAATATATTTGAAGATAAGGATAAGCATGGCCAAAAAAAAAAGATTAAAGTCATCAAATTGAGCTTAATGGACTTTTTATTTTTTAAAATTTTAGCTTTCAAATCGAGCGTAGACTTAAATTGTTTAGTTCAAAACTCAAATTTGTTACATAAAAAGGCCTTTTAAATTTTTTAAAAGGAAAAAATAAATGACTTGAAAAATTCGACTTAATTACGTTTTATTTTTAAAAATTTCAGGCTTCGAACCGAATTTGAGCTTGAACTATCCGAATCAAAACTTAAATTTTTTATATAAAACGACATTGTTTTTAAATTTTTTAAAATAAAAATTTAGATTTGATCGAGTTTTAATTTGTCTAATCTTGATCGAATTTTAGAATGCTCAATTTCGATCAGACTCGAGCTTGAATTGTTTGATTCAAAACTCGAAATTTTTATATAAAATGACATTGTTTAAATTTTTTAAATAAAATAATAAATTTAATCAGACTTTTTTGAGTTTTAAGTTGCTCAATCTTAATCAAATTTTAGGATTCTCAATCTCGATTAGACTCAAATTTGAATTGTTTGGTTCAAAACTTGAAATTTTTATATAAAATGGCATTGTTTAAAAAAATTAAAAAAAATATAAATTTTATCAGACTCAATCGAGTTTTAAATTAACCAATCTTGATCGAGTTTCATGACGCTTAATTCCGATCAAACTCAAACTTAGCCCTAGAACCTTTAAATTTAATCAAATTTTAGGTCGGCCCAAACTCTTAAACTAAATTTAGAATCAAATTTAAGTTTTAAAAAACAAAATTTTAAATTAAACTTAAGTAAAATGGGCCGGTCCTGTCTGACCCGGCCCGACTTGCCGCCCCCGCCTAGAGAAGAGGGGAAAGAGATTGAAAATATCACGTGATAGCTTGTGAGTTGCGACAAAAGTCATGATTTCAGGAAGGGGACAATCCTGAATTATTTGAAAGCAGCCGTTACTGCCGCGAGTACAAACGAAAAGGTAAAGGACAAAATCTCATTTATACCTGAAAATGCCTTCCAACTACAAGTACGGCTGAAGATGTTTGATTTATTCGAATTTCCCGAAATTAATACATTAAATTTAATTTAATTAAATTTTGGATCGAGTTTGAGTCTCAGAAATTAAATTAAATGTTAAAAAAATGACGTCATTTAAGTAGGTTCGGGTTGTTAGTAATTGGGCCGGGTTGAAAATAGTAGTAAAAGTGACATATTTTTAATATTTTAAGGGTGACCAGAAGTAATTGTAAATTTTATCAGAAATTATTTAAAATTTAAGTTAATTAAGCTTTAAGTTTTAATTTTAAAATATTAAAAAACACAACTTTCTTATAGTTTAATTAATTTTATAACAAATTTAATATTCAAATTTATTATTATTTTTAATACTTTCAGTTGAAAGATAATAATATGGTACACATGACTCTTGATATCCCGACTCAATACAAATTTTAAACTCAAATTGAATTCATTAAACTTATATATACAAATTTTTTTATGAAAGTCTAAAATATCTTAAAATTTGATAATTTTAAAAATTGTTTCGAATTTCAAATTATTTTGAGTTTAGAGGCCGAACTTAATTTGTCCAAATTTGGAAAAAAAAGATATCTTCATTCGGTTTCATGTATAAATGTCGACTGAAATAGTCCATATTTCAAATGAAGCGAAGTAGGTTTTCTTTTTAATTTTAGGTCAAATTCAGACTTAAATTACTTAGTATAGTCTATTCAAAACCTAAATTTTTTAAACAAAATTACGTCGTTTTTATTTTTAAAAAATTTTAAAAAAATTAATAAAAATTGAGTCGTCTAAATTTGATTGAACTCGAGTCGTTTAGCCCAACTGAGTTTCAAGCAACCGAGTTTAAATCTCTCTCATTCAACTAAAGGGGGGAAACATCTAAATTAAACTCTTTTGAAAATTTGTATATATGAATAATTTAATGAGTGAGAATATATAAAATTAAATTCTTAATCAGAAGGGGATTATAATATCTAGTTTTGGTCAACTCCAATGACGTTGGATTTTGCTATGCTCATATTTAAGAAATGAAACACGTGAGATTGAAGCTTACTTAGAATTAATATTAAACAAAGACTTGGGAAGTTAGGTAAGTAGGTTTTGATAGCTTAGTCTGAAACTATGCATGTCAATGAGTCAAGGACCTAAGTCACAGCTGGCAACCCCTGCTTGGTCAATTTGATTATATTTTTTTAAAAATTCAAAAACGATATCGATTTGATGTTTTGGTAGACTCACAGGTCGGGTCGGGCTAGCTCGTACTCCACTTGAGTTCAGATCTTTTGTCCAGTTTTATAGTGTCTTATTCTGTCCCATAAATCTCAGCCATTTATTTATGTGGACTCCGCGTGAGTCCCGCATAAATAAGCGCGGGATCCGCAAAAATGAATGGCTGAGATTCATAGAGCAGAATAAGATACCATAAAACTGGACAGAGGATCTTGTCTCGCTCCACTTAACTCAGCCGTGGCTTGAAAAACTAGGTCAAAATCATGCTGACCAAAATTTACATCCTTATATGAAATTAATAAATTATGTCTAAATTAAGGTTAATTTGGAATTTAGAAAATTGATTTAATTTTATTATTTTAAATAAAATTATTTTAAAAATAATTAAAATTAACTTAAATTTATTATTTAAAACGTTTTAAAATAATTACTTAAATATAATTTATCATAATTATTATAAAGATTTATGGTAATATCCATTTTTATTGGTACCAATAAATTCTATTATTGTTAATAAAATATATTTTAAAATAGATATGATGAGAACTTTTTTCTGTTTTAATTTTAATTATCAAAAAATATTCTATAGCTTTTAATTTTTAAAAAATAACTTCGTGGAATTTATATAAATAATAATAACATGAATTACACATGTTAATTAATTAAATATTATTAATATAAATTTTTAATTAATTAAATTAAATTAAAATTAATTTACATATAAAAAATAGTTAAATCATGTGGAATCCCTTATCTTATCTTTTAAGTTGAAAGAAACTAGGAGTTCAATAATACCTTAGAGATTAGCTTCAGCGAGATGTGCTGGCAAGACAAAAGTGGAAAAGAGGACAAAGGAATCTCTCTCTGTCCAAGATTGGATCTTTCTGTTGGAATTTGCATATGACGATCGTTATCTATCTTACTGCTTTGTTATTGATTATGTTCAATCAACTTTACAAAAGAAGTTTTGATATTTAAAAATCATAACTTGAAAATAAACCAGTAACACGTGGAGTTACCATGTAAGACAAGTCAGTTTGCTCTTCACTTTTTGGATCTTTTGATTGTGTTCTGTAACTTGATTTAAAAAGTCTGTGGTTGCCGGGATCTTGGTTGTCGACGGCGTTGTCGCCTGCGGTTGACACACCGAGGACTAAAGAACCCCCTGACTGAGACTGTACTTGAAGCAGCAACCCAACAACCAAAAAGTTTGACTGCTCGTGGAAATATAGAAAAGACGAGAGCTTTCATGCGTATTCAAGTTGGTATAAAATTCCTTGAAATTCATGTTGATCACGTGAAGTGGAATTTCAAGCCAACAGCTACACTTAAATGTTGAAATTTGGTGAATGATTCTTACAGATGTGGTCCCCACTTCCTTTTCCAAGTGAGTTTGTGATTGTTGTTATTACTCCTCTTCGACTGTTTCTGGTGTTGTCTTGTAGAGCATTGTAATGTATGGTGTCCAATACAGCACATGGCCACTTGGGTTTGGCCCTAAAGAACGATACTTGGCTTTGAGGTTGGGTATTTCCTTTTTTAGATGTGGGTTTTTCAAGTATGATTTAGACACAGAGAATCCGATTCTGCTTTATCCTAACTCGTTATTTTGGCTTCTTCACATCACTTTTAGCTGTGTTACGGATTTCCTTTTATGTAGGAAATGTTGAAGCACATGGTTTTTGGGACTCTCGAGCATTTTTAAGGTTTTATGTTTCTTTCTTTCTGGGTACCAGCTCCCTGTGTTTTGTATTGTATCAGAAACAAGGATTGTCTGTCCATCGTTGTCATCAATGTCTTCTTGTTGAAAAACTGAAAAAGAACGAATTTTTTTTACTGTTTTTTTGCCTATTATTCTACTTTTAGAGCAGATAGAGTAAGACTTACGCTCTTAAAACAACATGTTTATGAATTTCAGATGAAGTAAGTTGACCCTTGTTCACACTTCTCAACTACGTTCTCATACACGAAGCTTTCTCTCTTCTTTTTGTTCGCTCTGGTTGTTCCAATTTATGTTATAACTCTGATCACTGACCTTTTAGACCAATAGCTTATCTGTCATTCTTAAGTTTTTTATGTCTTTCCTTCTCTTTTTCAGGGGAGACACCAGAGGAGTGTGACTGATGAGTGGCTACATCCCATTCCATATTTTAGTTTTGGCTTTTAGGTGCATCTCTCTTCGGGTGACTCTTTCCAGGAGCCTGCTTTTCCATTTTTATTTTCCATGCCAATGGATTGGTGCTTTTAGCTGCATTGAAGAGCAATGAGCTGTAAAGAGCAGTACTTGTCTTATGAATGGGTTTTAAATGGCAATTTTAGTGTCATTTGTCTAATATGGTTTTTGGGGGTTTTAGATTTAGCAGGTTAGATTTAGCAGAGAACCTGGTTCTGAAACTTGGTTCCTACAATTTACGAGCTGTTCAATCCACTGGTTCTCTTTGCTTCTGATTTTAAAGGGATGTTGTGCTATGGAGCTTCTTTAGTTTTCTCGAACTTCATTGGTTGCATATTTCTATGTAGTGGTAATCTTATAAACATCAGCTATTAATTAAGCTCCGTCCCTGCAGAGCGTCTGATAACTTTGGCTTTCGTCTGATCTTGAGAGTCCATGCATCAATTTTGCACGTACTTCTGCACCAGGAAACTGGGACTTCTTTTTAGGAATCGGGGATAATTTGCCATTGATACAAAATGAGTGCAGGTTTTCTCTTGGTATTTCTTTTTCTCTTATCTGGACCATGTACACGTGGCTATAGTAGGAATGTTACCTCAAGACCTACTGTTGTGAAAATTGGAGCTCTTTTTACATTTGATTCTACCATTGGAAGAGTTGCCAAGATTGCTATTGAACAAGCTGTCAAAGATGTAAATGCAAATTCTAGCTTTTTACGTGGAACCAAACTTGAAATCCAAATGCAGAGCTCCAATTGCAGTGGTTTTGTAGGCATGGTTCAAGGTACTTCACCATCTGCCTCTAATCTTAGTGTTCATTTTGGATATGGTGTTGTATGTTTTGCTCTTTATCATGGACATGGACAAACTCTAACATGGGTCCTGGTTGTTGTGTTTTTAACAGCTTTGAAATTCATGGAGACTGATATAGTAGCCATTCTAGGTCCACAATCGTCTGTTGTGGCTCATATGATATCCCATGTTGCAAATGAACTTCAAACACCTTTGTTGACGTTTGCAGCTACAGATCCCACTTTGAATTCACTTCAGTTCCCCTTTTTTGTTAGGACAACACAGAGTGATCTATACCAGATGGCTGCAATATCTGAGATTTTGGATCATTATGGTTGGAAGCAAGTGATAGCCATTTATATTGATGATGATTTTGGGCGAAATGGTGTGTCTTCTTTAAATGACCAACTTGCAGCGAAACGCTGTAGAATCTCATACAAAATCGGGATTCCTCCACTGTTTGCAGCTAATCAGAGTAGCATTATGGATGTCCTTGTTAACATTGCATTAATGGAATCTAGAGTGGTTGTTCTTCATGTTAATGCTGACATCGGTTTCAAGGTCTTTTCCGTGGCAAAACATATAGGAATGATGGGTAATGGATATGTATGGATAGCTACTGATTGGCTTTCTTCTGTGCTCGATTCTAATTCTCTTCTCCCTTCTGAGACCATGGACACAATGCAAGGAGTTATTGCTTTGCGTCAGCACACGCCTGATTCAAATAGAAAGAAAGCATTTATCTCTAAGTGGAACAAGTTGACTGGTGGTTCCTTGGGACTTAATTCTTACGGGCTTTATGTTTACGATTCCGTTTGGCTAGTCGCTCATGCCATCAATGCATTCTTTGAACAGGGTGGTATTATCTCATTTTCTAATGATCCCAAGTTGCAAGCTATCCAAGGTGGTAATCTTCATCTGGAAGCAATGAGCATTTTTGATGATGGTCCACTCCTGCTTAAGAACATATTGCAGAGTGATTTTGTTGGTCTGACAGGCCAAGTCAAGTTTGATTCAGATAGGTCTCTTATTCGTCCTGCATATGATGTCCTTAATGTGATTGGGTCTGGATTTAGACGGGTTGGTTACTGGTCTAATTACTCTGGTTTATCAACTGTACCTCCAGAGACACTGTATTCAAAGCCACCAAATCGTTCAAGTACAAACCGGCAACTCTACAGTGTTATTTGGCCAGGAGAGACATTGTCAAAGCCTCGAGGATGGGTTTTCCCTAACAATGGGAAGCAATTGAGAATTGGTGTGCCTATTCGTGTCAGTTTTCGGGAATTTGTATCCCATGTGCAAGGAACTGACACATTCAAGGGTTTCTCCATAGATGTATTTACAGCTGCCGTAAACTTGTTACCTTATGCTGTTCCGTATCAGTTTGTACCCTTTGGCGATGGTAAAAAGAATCCAAGCTACACAGAACTTGTAAATTTGGTCACTGCAGGGGTGAGTATTAATCTCAAGTTAGTCCGGAGATGAATTAAAGCTCCAGTTCATGATTCTTATATTCTTATTGCAGGTCTTTGATGCTGCTGTTGGTGATATAGCCATTGTCACAAACCGAACCAAAATTGTAGACTTTACACAGCCTTACGCTTCATCTGGACTGGTTGTTGTGGCTTCGTTTAGGAAGTTGAATTCAGGAGCCTGGGCTTTCCTCCATCCATTCAGTGCACGAATGTGGATTATCACCTCTTTTTCCTTCATTGTTGTTGGTATAGTAGTGTGGATTCTGGAGCATCGAATAAACGATGAATTCAGGGGCCCACCAAAGCGGCAAATCATAACTGTCTTGTGGTGAGTAGAACTAATAACCGTTTTGGAATTATGTTTCTTCTTTATAGTGACAATTATATGACTCATGATCAACCGTTAGGAGCATTGTTTAGCAATGGGATGTATCCGTAGGCTCGATAATGAATCTATCCGCGATTGTCACTGTCTATATGATTTTCATTTCCTTTACATCTTGCAGCTGTGTTTGTCATGCTCATCTAGTTGCTACTGTTATCTTCACTGAAGGATGGTAATTTGATACAGTTTCCATGAATGATTCTTCGTGCAGTTTCTGAAGATTAGTCATGGAACTATTGATGATCCTTTCCTTCTTCGATTTTACAACTCTATTGTTTTAACATTGTTTTTTAATCTATAGCTTTGATGTTTCCTTAAATTGTTAAGATATCTAAGCATCCCTTGATAGTACTCAACCACCATGCCATATTCTTATCGGTTCTTGTTTAATAACTTTGCAGGTTCAGCTTATCGACTCTGTTTTTCGCACACAGTAAGTGAGAGCTTTACTTTTACTGAATATTTGTTCTTCTGATGACCTATAAGACATCATTGTAATAAAAATGAGTTGGTTTCTATATTCCTCTTGCAGAAGAAACGACTATGAGTACCCTCGGTCGCTTGGTGCTTATTATATGGCTCTTTGTGGTTTTAATAATCAACTCAAGCTACACTGCAAGCTTAACATCAATTCTCACTGTGCAACAACTATCTTCTCCTATCAAAGGACTAGAAAGTTTGAAAAAAGGTGATGACCCCATAGGATACCAAGTGGGTTCTTTTGCTGAATATTATCTGAGTGAGGAAATCGGAATCCCGAAGTCTAGGTTACGTTCTCTTGGATCACCTGAAGAGTATGCTCAAGCACTCAAGGATGGTCCCAAAAATGGAGGTGTCGCTGCTGTAGTTGATGAACGCCCTTACATAGAACTTTTCCTCTCAAGCCAGTGTTCGTTTAGAATCGTTGGTCAGGAATTTACGAAAAGCGGCTGGGGTTTTGTAAGTACCTACTCAATACTTCTGTCATTTTCATTAGTAAAAACAGAAGCATTTGATCCATGATAAAGATCAACACATTTGCACATTATGAAACCGGAGCATTTTAATGAAGTGTTATTAGCAACTAAGTTCAGAATGCAACATCCAGTGCATATTTATGATCATTTGTGGTTATGGAAAGGAGCGCTCCATACTGTTTTCGATATCCATGTTTCTTAGTTACATCTGAGACGTCTGGTCTCAACTTCAGTTTGGCCTACATCAGATATTCTTACAATAAGTCCATGCAGGGACCTGGAAGTTCTAGCATGTTAGTTTTGCTCCCTTCAAAGGAATAAGGCGAGCTATTTTCGGTCCTCAACCTGCAAGAGCCTCGTTCTTGTTTAGCCATATTAGCTCCTCTCCCTTTGTCATTCTTCTGCTTTGTTATAGTAACACATCTCATCGGTCTATTTTGTGTCATAGGCATTTCCGCGGGACTCTCCCTTAGCAGTTGATCTATCAACTGCCATTCTAGAACTCTCAGAGAATGGCGAGCTACAGCGGATCCATGACAAGTGGCTCGTAGGAAGGACTTGCAGTTCAGATACTTCTGAGATAGATTCAAATAGATTACAGCTGAAAAGCTTCTGGGGACTTTTTCTCATCTGCGGTCTAGTTTGCTTCATAGCACTCTTCATATACTTCTGCAAAATCTTTCGCAAGATATACCAAAGCGACCCTGTGGAATCCGTTTCCTCTGCTTCCGGTAGTCAACGTCACGGGCATCTCAAGAGAATAATATCACTAATGGATGAGAAGAAAGATGAATCTAAGAGTAAGAACAAAAAAAGGAAGATGGAAAGTTCAATATCCGTGGTTGATTGAGGACTATATGAGGCCAGTACGGGTTCGAATAGGAAACAACAAACAGAAATGGCAACAGGGGATCAAATCATCTCTAGCCGTTAAATCAGGTTTCTTCATTAGTTGTATCATTGATAGTTGGTTGTAACTATACAATTATCATTGTATCCAAGCTTCTTATATCATATCTTTTATAGTTCTTAGTAGAAAGAGTTGATTCCATGGGAAGAGCGAAACTAGTGTCATTGACAAATGTATGGGAAAAATATCACACGAAACACAAAAAGAGTTCAGTTTTCTCAGCTTATTCATTCATTATGTGAAGAAGTGTGACTGAAATATAGTCTAATCAAAGTGAAGTTAGAACTGCAGAACTCTGGTAGAAAAAGGATCAACAGGGAAAACCTCAACAGAAAACCAGAGAGTAATGACAGCAAGTAGTCGAGTTCGGTAGTTTATTCACAATAACTAGATGAGATGGGAATTTTCCATAGTTACAGGGAAAAGCTTGGTTAGGTAGATTTTCTGCAGATTACTGGTAAAACCAGGCTTGCATGATTAGATTCCATCTCCAAGAAAGACAAGTTTGTCAACAAGAAATGAGAAGAAGAAAAGCCTTTGATTGTGGAGAAAACTGAAAACCAGCTCTATATCATGTGCTAGCTTTATCTTCTCCCTAGAAAAAGACACTTTTTCCCAGACAAACTAACCAAATATTCAAACTGTCATCATAAAATCAACCAACTTTATGTAAAAATCATCACTTTTTTCAACCTTTCCTTCACTAACTGATATTACATTGCGGAGGTAGCAGCAAGACCACATTCAAGTTCTTGTCCTGACATTGACATTCGTTGGTGGGTTACTGTTGAGAATATCGACAAGTTCCATAGCCTAATCAAGATCACAGACAGTTCAGAGAAAATTGTTGATGAAGCCGAAAAAGAAAAAGAAGCTAAGAACAAACCTGGTAAATAAAATCTTTGAACTTACTTGGATCACTGAAGGTGACAAGTCCTGTTCCCTTAAAGTCACAGTTCCAGTAGTTTCTTCCATGCATCTGATAATATGCATTCATGGCGAATGAAGCATGTGCGTGGAGTTTCTCTGGTGCAAAACAACCTCCATTTTCGTAAATCTCTCTGCAATCCACACCTCCAGGTCCACAGCAGAAATCTAACACAGCTTGAAGAACCTTTTCATCTGCATGAGGCTTAGCCACGCACCAAACTGAAGGACCCTTTAAAGTACTAGTCATCTTTTCTCCAAACCCCATCGTGCCTCCATTGCTACAGAACTCACAGCTCAAATCCACATCATACACCTTAGACCCATCTCCATTGAATATCCCAAAGTTTCTCTCAGTAGCATCACCTGTCTTCTTATTCTCATTGAACAATGCAAACACAAAGATCTCAATATTGTCTTTTGGCTTCATAGGTGTCCCTTTACTCGACTGTGCACGTTCAATCAACCTACTGTTATAGGTCTTTGCCTTTTCAGGCGTCGCCGCCGTGTCACCAGAGTCACCCTTTGAAGGCCAGCCGGATTCAGACACCGTGATCTTCACTGTACGGTTTCCAAATCCTAATGCAACGATGGCTGACCTCACAGCATCAATCTGAGCATCTAACATGTTGTTGTAGGTATAACCCTTCGTGTCATGGACTCCTGAAGCGTTTCCTAATAAAGCATACTCTATACTTACGGTTCCAGGGTTGTCCCTGTAAGCAAAATATGGATATGCATTGATCATGAACGGTGAACCAGTATCAGCTAGAAACCCTACAATGGAGGTCATCGATGGGATGAGAGTGGTGGCGAAAGTGGAAGCTGAAGGAGGGAACGAAGAAGCAAGAACTGCCATGCTATGAGGTGTAGTGACCTTGATTTTGCGGTCGAGTCCACGAGCTGACAACACATCATGCAAGTTCTGCATGGCTCGGACCAGATCATTTGGATCCAAATGGTCAGGATCTGTTGTTAGATACTCGTTCCCTACGGCAATAGCCACTATGGAAGTTGCAGGAATGAAAGGAACTACTCTGCCTGCTAGCCACTCTTCGGCGGCTGACGTGCCAGAGCTAATGTTGGCTACGTGGTTGTTTTCAACTCCGACAATGAGGTCGATTCCGGTGTTGGAAAAGGCTTCCAAGATCTCAGGATTTGAATCGTAGATCTTGACCTTGTCAAAGAGGGTTGATTGGAGGAGTTGAGCTACTTTCTTTGGTGATGGAAGGTTGTTTCCGAGTGTACCATAGTTGATACCGACGCCATTGACGATATGAGAATGACAGGTTACAAGGTAGAAGAACAAGAAGAAGAGAAGTTGGCAGAGAGTAGTAGCCGCCATTAGAGCTCACAAGCTTCTACTAACACGACTTTGCTACTATAGATTCCATAGCATTTGGATCGAAGAGACGGGCAAATGTGAACACCTTTTGATCGTTCTGAACTGAGAAACAGCTTATATGTCTGATTAAAGTAAGATCAAGCTTAGAACAGGAGAAGTTATAATTCCTTTGTAGGGCCACATAGAAACAGGAGCAGTTAATTGGGATCCAACTGTAATCTGACAAACCACTTTGCATTTCTTTCTACAAGTTTGAACGTGTGTCAACGAAAGTGGAAAACTTTATTGTTGCTAGCTTTATCTTCTCCCTAGAAAATACACTTTTCTCAGAAAAACTAACCAAAGATTCAGACTTTCATCATAAAATCAACAAACTTGAAAGACATCATCTCATGGTGAACACTTTTATTAACCTTTATTATACATTACAGAGCTAGCAACGAACCAAGATACTAACTTCTTGTCCTGGCAATTCTTGGTGGGTTACTGCTGATGACTATTTCCAAACCTGACTGAACAGACCAAGGGAGATAAATGAAAGAAAGAAGGTGGGTGACAAAAGCATGAATACATTAGCAAGATAGTTATAATGTACAAGTTAGTGTGACATCATGCAATTTCTGTTTACACAAATATTTACAGAACGAGTAAGGATGAATGTTAGGATG
>JAOSBL010000006.1:175041-240151 GCA_027568915.1 Erythroxylum roraimae | reverse complement strand
TGCCAACTTAATTTAATAATGCTTTCATTTCTCTAATCATGCTTAATTAACATAAACAAAATTTTCGGGGCTAACATCAATAATACGCGTTGAGCGCAATAGTTACCATTCAATAAAAAAAACATCCGCTTACATTTTATTCAATTATAAATTATTACATTTCATTCCATTAAAAACATAACGTCCAACCAAACATAACCTAAATCACTAACTTACCTAAACATTTTCTCCGAAAAATATGGTTTGCAAAGTATTAGTATAACAACATTAACAACTTACTAAAAATTGCACAGAAATGTAAAGTTTAATGAGGTCTAAAAATACGCAACCTTACTCTTAATTAATAGAAAGGTTGTTTCCGAATGCAAATTATTAGATGATAGATATATCGAAAATTTTATCTAGTTCACGTTTAAATAATAACAAATGCAGATTTGACCACTATTAAAAGAACTAAAAAAAAATTTAACTATAAAAAGATTAAAAACAAAAATTATATAGGAAAAATTAAAAGAAATACAAGCTCAATGTAAGAAAGTAAAAGCAGTTGAATCACTGTCTATATTTCCAGGTCCAAAAAGGCAAAACTGTAACTGTTTCCTAAGAAGTGAAAGAACATTATTTCTCAGTACATGAATACACTTTGGAGCACATCTGATACACTGGAACACTTTGGAGCACATCTGACACACTGGAACGTGTACTGGAACTACATTACGTTGCTGCTTCAATTTCATCAGAGTTCACCGGCACGTTATTTGGGGTATCCTCCGAATGGAGCTGGGAGGAAACGTCATCTATGGCAGAATTCAGTTGTGCAATCTTCTCAGTCAAGATTTTACGATTTTTCTGTGAATTACAGATCCAAATGTTTGTTTGTCAATAGATGTACTAAATGATTATAAACATATTAATGTGATGAAGGCTGGGAATCTGAAACTATCGGTCTCTATATGAAAACTAAAGCAGCCCGGAAACAACTTCGGCATAACAACAATCAATAGATAAAGAAGAGGTTGTGCAACAACTTCATGCATTTTCTGAGACCTTATCCAACATCTAATCACAGATTAACAAGGATAATGGAAGATCAAAAAGCAATCTCACAGAACTGCAGCAATCTAGTGTTTCCTACACCAAAATTTAAAACAAATTTGATTACAATCGCACAAATTTACAAGTGAAAGGTCATACCTCAAGAGCTTTTTCTTCATCGTAGATGAATTTGGGCAGTTTCCTCATAAGATCCTTTCGATCTGTACCTGCTAACACCTTACTGATCTGAACATAGAAAACGTATAATCACAACCTTGTAGCATATTCAATTCTAATCGCTGACCAGGGGTGTATAAACCTGGTTTCACAAGATTTTTTTGAATCAATAGTAACAATTTACAAAAAACTGAAAATAGGAGAAACCTGAGGTGCATATACACATCCAAGTGCACCAACTATAAGCCCTCCCAAGACAAAACCACCAACAAAAATGCTCGCACTGTTTGATCTTCCACCATCGCTGCACAAAAACAAAGAGCAGAACGAAAATAACCAACCAGATAGGATTCAGGAAACACAAGCACCAAGCCAAAACTAGCACATTAGACATCCCTCTAATTCTTCCTACAAAGAGGAAACTGTTAAGTCTTGGAAAAACTAACACTATGGGCATTATGAAAATCCAATCTTTTCACCTACCCATATGCTGCTTGAACATTGAGTGCCCTTCTCGAAGTACCAAGTCGAAATTTGCCCGAGCGACTAGAACTGAATGACAATCTAGTAAAAGCTAGCAGAAGCATCAAAACACGTTAATCACAACTATCCTAAACGCAAAGTAATACTTTTGGAGCGTATTAAACCAAAATAACGAAGACCCACTACGCCAAAGAACAATACGAAGCGTAAGAGACTAACTTTAAGTGAATAATAACACTGAAAACATGAGATTAGAGAGTGGAGTTTACCAGAAGGAGGTTGCAGTTGGGGATTTCTCGATAAAGCCAAGGAACCGGAAATAGTAGAGCAATCCATTCTTGGCTGTTTGGTTCTCGAGAGAGATTTTTCTTGAGTTGTTGAAGAAACGAGAAGCAAAAGATGAAATCGAAGTGAAATGGTGATTTTGGTTAGATAATCTCTAAGTTTCGCGGTTACATCATCATCAGCAATCCAACACCTTCATTATTCTCAATGGACTCGCTCTTTCTCTACCCTTGATCTTCATCACCCGATTAGATCAACCACATCTTTCAAAGCTTCTCCAACGACATGCCGTTCGGCTACCCTTTCTTCTTCTCTCCTAACTTTGGAGTTGGCAACTGGGCCAAGCCTAGTTGATTGAGAAGCAGATTTGCTCCTTCCGAATTATTGTGCCCTACTGTATCTTTAAGATTTTAATTATCCAATTTATTGTAATAAATGGGTGAAATTTATTCAGGTACAATAAGGACAACAATTCGGGAGGAGCAAATCTGTTCCCAAAATATTGGACCTCAAGTCGGTTGTCCCGAAAATTTAGGTCAGCTCAAAATATGCCAAAACAAGTCATTTAAATATTTTTATATTTAAAAAAATTTAGGTCAGGCCGAGTCGGATTATAACTCAACCCGCTGCCTCAAGTACGCTCGGGTCTCAAATTGGGGTGAGCCCAGCAACCAGCCCAGGGCTGAGCTTCTAAGCCCATTGTAATCTCTATCTAATTTATTATCTACTTTGTTAAAATTATTCCAACATGTTTTTTTTTTATCATTTTGATTATGTGGGGGTATGATAAAGATTATATTATAAATTTATCTCATAAATCTAATAAATTTATATTAAATAATAATTTGTAAATCACTAATTTTAAATAAATTATTTAATTAATAAAAAATATTAAATTGAAATAATATTTGATTTAATTAACATTTATAATTATAATTAAAAAGTACATTTTTATTTGACTTAACATTAACTTATTAATTCTAATTGAACGTATTTCATTTTATTTAATTAAATTTAAATAATTTGAATTAAGTCAAATAAATGAAAATTTTTAATTATATTTTATCACTCGAATTTAACTCTTTTTATTTATTTCACTGTCTCAATTATAGGAATTTGAAATTTACATGTGATTAATTTTATCAAAATCAATTAATTAATTGATAGTCAAAATTAAAATCCTTAAATTAAATTTAGATAATAGTTATATGTACTTCCAATTAATTTATTTTCTAATATATTTAATTTCCATTAATCTCATTATTAAACATCTTTCAAATAGTAAGTGTCTCTATAAGTTCAAGATTAATTATATTGTACACTTATAATTTAATCATTTCTTACATTAATTTTATATTTTGAAATTTGTTAATTACTTTTATGATATTATTATATATTACATAATTCATTATATCATATTTTACTAAATTTTTATTTATTTATAAAATTGATTTTAAGAATTTTAATATTAAATTATAAATATAATACAATATAATATAACTAAGAAGATTACATGATAACTAAATAATACAAAAAATATAAAAATTAATTTACAAAATGAAATTTAATAAAAAGTTCTATTGAAAATCTAACTTTCTCTTTATTAATATTTTCCTCATTTACATTTTTTACAATTAATATTATTTAAATATGCATTGACAATATTATTAGAATTGCAATAATTTATAAAATACACATTATTAATCACTAATAAATTTTAATATATTTGACTAAACTTCTCAAATCAAACTCAAAACATTCATACAAAACAACAAAAAGAATCATAAAATTAAATTAAAATTTAAAGAGTTTTTCTTATCTCCCTATCTCTTTTTAACACAAAGTTTAATGTTGAAGAAAGGCATCATGAGTTTCAATAAGTCGGGTTGAGTTCAAGTTTCAATTAGACTTGAGTTGTCTAATGTCTAATTTGGATCAGACCAAGTCTATTTAAATATTTTAAAATTAATGTTATTTTATTTAATACGGTATCGTTTTACTTAAAAATTTTAAGCTTCAAGTCAGTTAGCTCGAACTTCAACTTGAACTTAAACGTAATTAGAAACTCAAATTTCAAAAAAATCAAAACTCGATCAATTCGATATGAATTCAATTGACTTTAGATCATATCAAACATATAATTTACAAGGTATTATTATAAGTGATAATGGATGGATCGTCTTACCATATGTAGCATTTGAATATGCATTTTGGATTTGGATTCTTTCTATAAATTTTGAGTTTGAATCTTCTGTTTAATATTATGGTCTTAAATTTACATAAATAAATAGCTGAAATAAATAAATGACTGAAATTTACAAGACATAATAAAACAACGTAATATGTAACAGAAAATCCCGTCGACGAACTTTGAACCGAATCGAATTCGAGTTATGTAAGTGCCGTGGAAACCACTGTGATTGGACACCATAGGTTTTTACTTCTAAACCATCCAAATGGCAAGAACATGTCAGCCATAACCATAACCGCGTAATCTGACTCTTGTTTTCAACGTCTCAACTCACTCAATTTTGGACTTAATCACAATCATTCTCTTCTGTTATTTAACCAATAGCCGGCGTAATAAGGAGGGTTCAATCTGCAAATAAGCTTCGAAAGACACTCGCATAAGAACAACACTCAAAACGCGGTCTTACATTGCTATTATCTCCCATTTGACATGAGAACATCACTCAAAACGCGGTCTTACATTGCTATTATCTCCCATTTGATCCTCCCAATGACTGTTATTTATAAGTTTCGACGACCTTTTTGAGCATTTTCTCAAATTCCTATAGCAGCCATGGCTGGTGGTGGCTCCGCCGGTGATAGGTCATTGCAGGAGACCCCGACATGGGCGGTGGCTGCAGTTTGTGCAGTGTTCATCATTATTTCTGTTCTCATAGAACGTGGGATTCATTCACTTGGAAATGTGTGTTTATGATTGTTAACAAAAACATGGTTTAGTTAGTTTCTGAATCGTTTCATGTCTCAGTCTCACGCTTTCTTTCATTACAGTGGTTCCAGAAACGCCAGCAGAAGGCTATGATCGAAGCTCTGGAAAAGATCAAATCTGGTCAGTTCAGCTTCAAACATCACGTTACATTTTTTTTTGAAAAAAAACATCACGTTACATTACTGTGTATGTAGTGTGTTTCTGATCAGTAGTGTTTGATGATGAATATTACATCTGTGATGTTGCAGAGCTTATGATCTTAGGATTCATATCGCTGCTACTCACTGTGGGTACCAGGTTTATTCCTGAGATATGCATCTCTGAGAAATACTTGCGCTCGATGCTTCCCTGCAAGTATTCAGATGGTTACAGGAACAAAGATGGTGATGATGGCAAAGACTCTGGAGGTGATCATCGGAGGTTGCTTTCGATTTCCGGCAATGGATTACCTCACAGAGTTTTAGCAGCAGCTAGTGGGTCCGGTTTGTGCGCGAAACCGGTAATGGATCGTCACCTCTTGCAGGAACTACGATCAAAACCATGAAACTGGAATCTTTTTAAGCTTATGGAGTTTTGTTTTCACGGTTTCAGGGTGAAATGTCATTGATCTCACAGTCTGGAGTTCATCAACTTCACATATTCATATTTGTTCTTGCCTTGTTTCATGTTCTTTACAGTGTCATGACCATGGCCCTTGGTAAAGCAAAAGTAAGTTTCTGTTTAACATCTATCAGAAAAAAAAAAAAAAAGAAGGAACCAGCCATGATCATGATCATGATCAAGATCTTCTTTGTTTGGTGGTGATGATCAGATGAAGAAATGGAAGTCCTGGGAATTGGAAACTGGATCCTTGGAGTATGAATATTCAAATGGTGATTGTTCTTACTCTTGTCAGGAAACAAACATTGCCCTTTGCCTCTTCTCTTGTTTTCTCCTTGCGATTGTTCTTGTTTTTTATTTCTGCAGACCCGACAAGATTCAGATTCGCCCATCAAACTTCTTTCGCAAAGCGTCACTCTGGGATATCAGCACTTCCTGGAATCAAATGGATTGTAAGACTGCAATCGTTAACAAGAATTTGCCTGAATCATGTTCTGAATTTAGATAACGATCTGATATGTTCTTTGAATAACTTGGCAGGTCGCATTCTTCAGGCAGTTCTTTGGATCAGTATCAAAGGTGGATTACTTAACTATCAGAAATGGATTTATCAAAGTAAGTCGTCCCCGATATCCACTAATCACCGATCCAAAACTGTTTTGATGTTCCTGAACTATCCTTACTAATATTCTCATTCAACAGGCACATTTTGCCCCCAATAGCAAATTTGACTTCCATAGTTACATCAAGAGATGTATGGAAGATGACTTCAAGGTGGTTGTGGGTATTAGGTCTGTTATGTAGCAGATATGAAGGTTTCCTCATTGCATGCAGTTGAATCAAAGTCCCTGATGGGTTATTTCTTATATTTTGCAGCATCCCTCTATGGCTTTTGGCACTCTTCTTTCTGCTCATGAATGTCTACAGTAAATCTCGTTAACTTTCTCAAGAACACAATTGAATTGATTACTGCTATACTCATAGTTTAAATTGCAGGATGGCACACACTCTCTTGGTTGGTAGCTCTACCTCTCGTAGTAAGTACACCAGGAAGATTTTTCACGTTACAGATTTTTTTGTTTTTATTTATATTTTAATTTTCATTGAGTGGAAAGTGTCTCATTTTCTTTCATTTTTTTCTGCAGATTCTTCTGATGGTGGGTACTAAGCTTGAGATGGTTATAATGGAGATAGCTAAAGAGTTCCAAGAGAAGAGTTCAGTTGTTTTAGGGGCACCACTGGTTGAACCAAACAACAAGTACTTCTGGTTCAACAGACCTCACTGGATTCTCCTGTTAATTCACTACACTCTGTTCCTGGTGGGGCTATTTCAAACTTCTGTTCTGCAGATTTATCAGAGCTTTTTGCTGTTATTCTTCATCTGAATGTTGTGTTTTTGAACTGTAAATTCTGCAGAATGCATTCCAAATGTCGTTTTTCTTGTGGACATGGGTCAGTTTATCTTCAAAACCAAATCATTTCCAAGAAACTTTCCTACTGTTTCTTCTTGATCTAATCTTCTCTTCTTTTTTTTTTTTTTTTGTGCAGTATGAATTTGGGTTGAAGTCTTGCTTCCATGAAAACTTGGGATTGAGCTTGGCTAGAGTTTTGGTGGGGTTGGCTCTTCAATTCCTGTGTAGCTATATAATCTTCCCTCTCTATTCTTTGGTCACACAGGTAAGCCCTCAAAAATAATATTTTTTATATAATAAAAGATACAGAATTTTCGTATAAATTAAAATTTTTTTAATTTAATTAAAATTTTTTCAAAAAAATATTTATATATTATATATTTTTAAAAAAAAATTCATCCTCAAACTTTAATTAAATAACTACAAAAAAATACGCATTATATATGTAATCAATCAAATATAAAGATGACAATAGGCCTGAAATTCTATCCTGGATCAAGCTCAGGGCTCGATTGTCCAGACTCAGTCCGATCTAAGACTCTATAATTATAAGAAATTAAAAAATTAATTAATTTAAATATGATTCGAATTAAAAATTTATTATAAAAGAATGGATTTATAAATATTTTTTTTGAAATATTTAAAATTTTTTAAAAGTTTCTTATATCTTTTATTCTTTTTCTAAAGTAAAAACACACAAAACAAAACCTTTTAACTTCTTCTGCAGATGGGTTCTCATATGAAGCAAGCAATCTTCGAAGAGCAAACAGCAAAAGCTCTCTTGAAATGGCGGAAAGCGGCCAAGGAAAAGAAGAAGATGATCAAGAAGAGTGAGGGCGGAGGAGGAGGAAGTAGCCATCCAGGATTGACAAGTGGTGAAACTACCCCAAGTACAGGTTCCTCACCTATACATTTGCTCCACAATTTCAGGACCGGGTCGAGTCAGGTCGAATTGGAAAGTGTGTACAACACTTCTCCTCAGTACTACACGTCGGACAACGACGAGTTATCGGAATTTGGAGGGTCTAGTCACAACAGGAACGGATTGAGAGACCGTGACGAAGAGCAGGATCATGCTCTGCAATCAGAAGAAGAACATGGACATGGACATGGTGATTTTTCTTTTGGAAGAGTGTGATCTATGGTGAAAGAAACTTTATTGTTCTTGTATATGTATGAATTGAGCACTTTCGGGTTCCTCATGATGATTTGATTACGTTCTTATGATTCACTTTATGTCTGTTATTTCACTAATAACTTATCAAACTGAATATGAGGAAACAAAACTGTTTGTTTAAAATGAAATAATATTAGCTAGAATCAAACATGTTGGTACGAGTGGTTCAACACTCTCATCCCTTCATCAGAGGTCTCGAGTTCGAATCTTGAGAATGGAGAAATTTGTTTGGTTAACACTTTATCTCTTACGGATTGACCCGATACGAGTAGGGATTAATCTGAGAATAGATGACTTAAAGGGGCCTTTCTACAATTGAGATCTTTCTAAGATACCTCGTAGTCTAAAAAAAAAAAAAGATCTAAGCTAGAGTACTAATTATGATAGATATTCTTGTAAATAGGGATGACTCGAGTTCGAATCTTGAGAATGGAGAAATTTGTTTGGCCAACACTTTATCTCTTACGGACTGACCCGATACGAGCAGGAATTAATCTGGGAATAGATGACTTAAAGGGGCCTTTTCACAATTGAGATCCTCCTAAGACACCTCGTGGTCTAACAAAAAAAAAAGATCTAAGCTAGAGTACTGATCATGATAGATATTCTTGTAAATAGGGATGACACTTGGTCCGGCCCGGGTTTGCTTCGAGGTCAACAAGTCCGTTCAAGGCTAGATAACTGACATCATTTTTATTTTAGTTTAAAAATAAAAATTATATAAATTTGATTTTCAATCATTTAATAAAACAAAAGCATTTTTAGATTTTGTAGTAAATAAACTATCAATAATAATAATATAATAAAACAAAAACATATAATAATAATTTATAAATTAGAAACTTTGGATAAATTGTTTGACAAAGTAAAAAGATTCAAAATTGCAAAAGAGGAACGCCGTTGCCGGGGATCGAACCCGGGTCACCCGCGTGACAGGCGGGAATACTCACCACTATACTACAACGACCCTGTTGATTGGTACGTAAAGGAGAACTCCAATTCTATATTTGGAGATGTCTGAACTAAGCCTCCCCGTCTATGGCGGAAGAAGAAAGAGAGAACAAGTTTCTTCGACAACATACAATGGATGCATAGGATTTAGAGATGGGAAATTCTTGATTGTCATCTGTATATAGTCGTAACTTCTCAGGCTGCAATAGCAGTAATGGCATTTCACACCGTTGATAATGCTTTGTTCTGCTTTGTAACTTGTCAGGAGTGTCCAAGTCCTGGATGGACAGGGTTTCGGTTTTGGACGAGGAAGCAAAGAGTCTTTCAGGTTCTCCTATGATGTTTGGTCCCTGTAATGGAAGCTTAAGTGAGAAACTGTATACAAACCTTGGACTGCCCAGTGAGTAGGAGTTGACGAGCATGTACGTGATCTTCAGAGTTGGAAAGATCTATTCTTGGTAAATGCAACGAGACCGTTTTGATCATTTTTGGTCCCGTTACGTCCATCTTAAATTCAGGATTCTTGCGATATCCAATTTCTACTTATACTCTTGTCCCTTGATTTCCCTTTTTCTGTGCATGTACGTACAAGGGCATTGATCAAAATTAGAAGTTCTGTATCGAAAACCATGGATTCCTATCAAGGGCAGTCATGAACCTGCTCGCCACCCAAAAAGGTGTAATCTTGAGTTTGTACTCAAAAGTGTTGTCTTTGTTTATTCTCGGTTGAGCCCCACGAGACTCTTGAACTTGTGGCCTCTTGAATGCCAAGAACTTTTGAAATTTCTGCAATCTGAATGCTCATATCTTGTTTAGTTAAAAGGTTTTCTGATCAGATTTTTGTGAAGTTTGTCGTGTCTTTAGGATAGCAAAGCTCTTGTCTTTGTTTACTTTGTGTTCTGTCATCTCTTGAAAACAAAAAGGCAGCAACTTTTGAAGGAGGGGCTGGAATTCAGGTTGGAGAAATGGGTGGAGCTGGTGGAGGAGGAGGAGGACGGTCAAGAGAGCTCGACGAGACACCCACATGGGCTGTTGCTGCTGTTTGTGCAGCTATCGTATTGATCTCTATCATTCTCGAGATGTTTCTTCATCGAACTGGGGAAGTAAAATTTTCTTCTTTTAAAACTCTTCGCCAAATGCAATTCTGATTTTAACTTTTCATTTCACCTGTCATCTTTTTATTGTTTGTTGTTCATGCATTTTGTGCTTTTTCTGTTTTGTTGTATAATGTAAATCAGCATCTTTCTTCTGCTTTCTCTTGTGTTCTTTTATTCGAACTAGAATTTAGATAAATTTGTAAAGCTGCTATTGTGAAGATAGAGATCACATATCCCATCTTGATGTTATTGATGAGACTGATGCATGATCATTCTGTTAAATGATTGGTTGGTCCTGGAAGATACATTGGGGACCAGGAAATGGATGTTGGAAGATGTTATTTCATTGTCACTCTGTTTTTTAAGAACATGTTGGAGCATATCTAATCTATCATGATTGCATTCTTCAAAATGTTTTGTCTTCCCTTTGATCATTGTTTCCTAAGTTCTGGGTATGGACCTCATGTTAAGTTATCTTGTACTATAACTTAGTACCTTTCTTTCAGTTGTTCAGAGGACGCAACAAAAAGGCCATGTATGAAGCTCTTGAGAAAGTTAAAGCCGGTAGATGTTTAAACTCTGCACATCAAATTTTCATTCTCTTTTCCTCCCATTAACAATTTGGATGTCCTTCACAAGCCTTTTCTGTTATTTTCTGCAGAGCTTATGGTTTTAGGATTCATATCTTTGCTCCTGACATTCAGTCAAGGTTATGTTTCTCAATGGTGTATTCCGGTAAGATATGCCAATACAATGTTACCATGTCAACGAAAGCATTTGCGTGTTGAAGATCATGGGGGCGAACATCATGAGAGTGAGGCTCCTGCAGATAAGGGAGATCATCATCGTAGACTCCTATGGTATGCACGCAGATTTTTAGGTGGTGACAACACAGGTGCAACATGCAAGGAGGTAAGTGAATCTTGCTTTGAAGGTATACTAACTCTTGACCATGTTCATAAGTGTTCAACCTGTGTGTTGAATAGTAATTATTCAAGGTTTGATGTTCCTCCGTGTATTCTGAATAAGTAGAAGTTGAATCGTTCAGTGAAGTTTCTAAAGCCGCATAATTGATCAATGACTTTCTATGACAGGGTTATGTGCCGCTAATTTCATTAAATGGTCTGCATCAGTTGCACATTTTCATATTCTTCTTGGCAGTCTTTCATGTGATATACAGTGCTATCACGATGATGCTTGGAAGATTAAAGGTATGGAAATGCAGTTTGTGTTCTTTATGATGTTTTACGTTTCACAACTTGCTAAGGACACTTAAATCGGCTGGAACGCTCTTCTCTGGAAGGTGACTTGATGGCATAGATAACTCTTCTGGCCAATGCTGAGAGTAGCCTTCCCCTTTCTGGAACACTTCTTATCAACTAATCTGCAGCCATAACTGATAGTTAGTAGCTTAAGTATTGAATCTTTCCTATGCAGATTCGCGGGTGGAAGGTGTGGGAACGTGAGACTTGGGAAGAAGAAAACGGTACTTATAGCTCAGTTCATTTTTCACTTGTAATAGAAATGGTTATCCTGCAGAATCTCCGGCCCTCTAAAGGTACTGGAATTTGTTTTCATTTTCTGAGAACTAACGGGATATGTAGTAACTGTTCAGGTGCCTCAAGATTCCGCCTCACTCATGAGACATCATTCGTGAGACAACACATGAGTTTCTGGACAAGAATGCCAGTAACCTTTTATATTGTAAGAAGATGCATCTAGCTTCTGCTTTCAATGTACTACAGTCTTGTTGACATAGAACACGATTGTGAATCCATGTATTGAACTATGGTGAACTTCCTAATTATGAGAAATATCCAAACAATATAATACTACCACTTACTTTTCTTCTATAAGTTCTTGATGATGTTCCAAATACAATTAAGCTCTTAATCGTCACTGTCTGGAATTTTCTTATGGTTTAACCATGAATGTGTAATTACATACCCATAAGATTGTTGTTCAAGCCAACCGATATATGATCAGTACATTTCATACTGTTAACAGTGGCTGCTTTTTGAATCTTGCAGGTATGTTTCTTTCGACAGTTCTTCAGATCTGTTCAAAAGGCTGACTACGTGGCCATGCGAAATGGATTCATCTCTGTGAGTTTAGCAGCTGTAGTGACGTTAAAATGAAAACTTGCACTTACAGTAAATGGTTTGATTCTTGCAGGTTCATTTAGCACCTGGAAGTAAATTTAACTTTCAGAAATATATCAAAAGATCATTAGAAGATGACTTCAAGGCAGTTGTTGGAATCAGGTAAACTTTTATCCTACTCTAGGAGTGATTGTGCACTGTGTTGTGATATACTTTGTACTCAAAATCTCCATGCTTCTGGCAGTCCACTACTTTGGGCTTCTGTGGTGGTCTTTCTACTCTTTAATGTTCATGGTTAGTTCTTTCTTCATTTTCTTTTGCATCAATTCAGTTTTTGAGCTAGGTCACTTAGTATTGTCCTTGAACTTTTCAGGATGGCACGTCTCTTTCTGGTATTCAATATTTCCTCTAATTGTAAGAATTCTATGATGGAAAAGCTCCCTAGATTGAATTATTGACTGCTGAAAGGGGAAAGATCTTAATTATTGGTTTGTCTGAAGGTAATATTAGCAGTTGGCACAAAGCTTCAAGGAATTATAACAAAAATGGCAGTCGAAATTCAACAGAGACATGCAGTAATCCAAGGGATACCAATTGTGGAAGTCTCTGACAGACATTTTTGGTTTAGTTGGCCTCAACTAGTTCTTTATCTCATCCACTTTGTCCTATTTCAGGTATGTGACAGACAGAGAGCTAGTAAAAACTTCATTTCTTTTAATACACAGACTGTCTTGATACTGAAACTCTCTTCCTCATGCTTCACTTTTCTTCTTCCTGTTTATGATTTGTGTGATTCCATGACTATCTTCTTTGACGTCGTGTTTTTCCAGAACGCATTCGAAATCATTTACTTCTTCTGGATATGGGTAATTGCCTGCTCTTCTTTTCTCATCTCCATTTGCATTTTAGACAAAAATAATTCACTCAGCTTTTCTTCCCTGTTGCAGTATGAATTTGGGTTGAAATCATGTTTTCACGAGGATTTCACTGTTACAATTATGAGAGTTACCGTTGGGTAAGCCGAAATCTTCAATTCATTCGTTAATTCGAAGCATAATTCTTACCAGTCTTCCATTTTTTGAATGCTGAAAGCTTTTCCTTTTAAGAGCAATCTGGTAGTTTTTCTGGGTAAAAGATCCTTTAAGTTCTCGATACAGATTGAGATCTGGACATACTCCATATATAAATATATATACATTCAGAACCTTGGTCGGAGAACTTCACAGAGAATTGGTGTTTGCTGAAAGTGCCACAATGGTAACTGAATTTCACAGGTTAGGAGCCCAGTTTTTGTGCAGCTACAGCACACTTCCACTCTATGCACTTGTAACACAGGTAACTTCATGATCTCCTACCATGGTTCAGTAAAAAGAATTGAACCTTTTGAGATATTGCGAGTAACTTGGGAAGTTTTCAGATGGGATCAACCATGAAGCGGTCGGTGTTCGACGAACAAACTTCCAAGGCACTAAAGCAGTGGCAAAAGAACGCCAAGAAAAAGGGTGAACAATCTCATTCTGGTGCGTAGGTGGTAGTCCAACTGAGACCTCCTATGGCATCTTCTGCACAAAGTCAATTTTCATGCCAAGAAGTCCGGTAATGACAACGGTCACAGCTCGAATGATGTTAAAGCACACTCATCAGCCTCTCCCACAAACAGCAGACAGTATGACTACAGTTGATCTTGATCACCTAAGCTCCACTGAACCATATGTCCAATGTTGTCTTCTGAGCTAACCATTTTTACTGTGTTATTACAGGATTTTTTTTGTTCTCTAGTTACTGTGTTTTATTTTTTCTTCTGTCATCTTAAGGACCAGTGTAATTCTGAAGAAGGGTAGAGTAGCTTTATCCATACTTTAGTTTAGACTGATAAGTAGATTGCTATTACTACGAGTGATGAATAAACCTGATTGATTGATGAGTTTATTTTGATAAGTTCACACTTCATTGGCAACTTTTCAGCTCTCCAACTAAGGCTGGCAATTAGTGGTGGCAAATTCAACCCGGTTTGGTCCAACCTAGGTTGTTCGGGCGTTAGGCTGAGTTTGGATTCAAGGTGCCAAACTTGTTTTTTCTCAAAATAACTTCTTTTAGGTAGATCGATGCTCAGGTTGTTGAAGTCTCCAAAATAATTCTGATTCTTCAAACTTCTTGTAGTAGTCATGAAATCAAGTCGAATCTTTAGAGAACTAAACATTAATTTCTTAATTTTAAGTGATAAAATTAAAAAGGGGAGTTTTTGTTTAAGTAAATGATTAACTAAAATTAAGAACTCTAATTAAATCAACTGAATATAAAAGTGAAAAAGTCAAGAATATCAAACTCTGATTCAAAGGAAATATCTTATCTAATTGTAATATTGATCATTAGTTTAAAAAGAATGTTTTCACAATTTAAGCAGTTAGTCCGAAACATATTAGGATAGTCGTAATAAGTCTTAAATTTTTCTAAATTAATTGGTTCAAACTCAACATCCAAATTAAAACTTATCATCCATTGACTGGGTATGATAGCATTCCATATCAAATAAATAATAGCAATAAGCTTAGTAAAAAAGACTAACCCTAAATTAAATAATCGAGATAGCTGCAATTATTCAAATTAGTTTTCTTGTTTATCATAAGTTAAATATGGAAATTCATAAATAACCTATTTGCTCCTTATTTTTCATGACAATTACGGATCATTGAATTCATGAGTAGCAATAGAATAATTAATATTAAATTAAATTATCAGATTAATCAATATTAATCATTCATGAAACAAAATAACTCAAAACAAAAAATACTTGAATTAAAACATGAATAAAAGTTAAGAATACAAAACCTCACAGAGTTACAATTAGAGTATTGAATCCCCTTAAATCAAATAACTGAATTTAATCACATAGAGCTTTTGCTCTAATAATAAAAATAGAAAAAAAGATTAAGAATTGCAAAAAACGTAAAAAGAGAACCTATTAATTCTTCAGAAACGTGGGGAACGTCCCCTTTTATAGAGTTTTTTGTTTGATCTAATCATAATCTATTTCTAACTTTCAAATATAATTAGCTATAACAAATTCAAATTCAAATTCAAATTCTTACATGATAAGGATAAAAAGATGTTTTTCGGTTAAACTCTAACTCTTCAAGTCTTATACATCGCAACAATCTTTTCACTTTATCCTAAATTCGTCATCATTATCAATAGAGTTTCAATTTAATGCAATATCTACTTTTCATTTCTCAAAACAAAACAGAGGTTAATTTGCATATTTAAGTACCAAAATAAATCCAAAACAAAAGAGACAATATCAAATAATATATCAAGATAACATCTTATCAATCGAGCTTGAACTCGAGTTATTACTTGGAGAGGAGAGTCGAGTTGGACCAAATGTAAGCCTCGACCAAACTAGTCTATTGCTAAGTTTATGACCAATGATCTTGAGCCTTGTAAGCTTAAGATAGAATAACTAAAAGCCCATACAAAACGAGCGCCTAGGAAAAAAAGTCCATATGCAGATAATAAAGAACCATAAGATTGAATTATCTGGGACGCCTGTGCTCATAAGAAATCACGAAGCCACCCATTAACAGTAATGGAACTCTACTCGACTTAAACTCGAATCTAAAAAATTTTCAAACCCAATGTTAAATATCCAGACTTAGTTAAAAATAATTTAATATGTTGATTTGATTTCTTATGAGTAATTAGACTAATCAAATCCGGATTAATTTATCATCTTTATGTAATAAATAGATTCCATCAGAAGACTCAATACGACAAGACGTACTAAAAAGGGATAAAGTCGTACTTTTGGTCTAATACGAGTGGATAGCGATGAGACTTCAGATTGTGGAACAGGCACTCTGTAACATTGTAGAGAGACTTACTTTCTTAGGATTTGTTTTCTCGTTACAGCCATGGCTTCTCTGAGGAGCCTAGACAGTTTGACAGTTAACTATCGTCGTCATCAGATTGTAGCAGAAGCCAAAACTAGACCTATAGGCGAGCATCTTCCAAAACATGTTGCTGTCTCAAAACCCATTTCCAGAAGATGCTCTGTTCTCATCTTTTCTTTGCCTTTTAGCCTCATTTCGCTGCCACGCGTAGCAGAGTCTAGAGAAAGACGCAACAGAAAGACTATCCCTCTTGAAGACTATCTTACAAGCCGTTGGTTCACTAAAAAACCCTTGTCTTGCTCTGTGTTATGTTTCGTTTTTATGGGATTTAGTATCTAAGCTTGTGGGATTTTCGTTTTGAAAATTTAGCAGCTAATGGATTGAAATACTATGATGTTCTTGAGGGAAAGGGTCCGGTTGCTGAGAAAGGATCAACAGTTCAGGTTCGTTGCTGGTTCAATCTATGTTGCTCTGTTTTCATCTCATCAATCACAAAAACAGAGAAGGATTTGCAGTTCATGTTGCTCTGTTCTTGCAGGTGCATTTTGATTGTCTATATCGGGGTATAACAGCTGTATCAAGTAGAGAATCCAAGCTTTTAGCTGGAAATCGTATTATTGCTCAGGTTGTATGATCAAAACTGCTTTTTCTTTTCATTTGATATGTTCTTTGTCACAGCAATTCTTTAACTCAGGCCTATGCAAAGTTTCGTTCTGCTTGATAGTTTGCATATATAGCTTTCTCTTCCAATACTAGCATTGTAACCAGAAAGTTGCTTGCTGATACTCATTTTCTTGCTAATTAAGCCGTACGAGTTCAAAGTTGGATCCCCTCCAGGCAAAGAAAGGAAGCGTGACTTTGTCGACAATCCAAACGGTTTGTTCTCTGCACAGGCTGCTCCAAAACCTCCACCTGCAATGTACTCAGTAACAGAGGGGATGAGAGTTGGAGGGAAGGTGATGGCATTTTGAAATTTCTCAGTATCTCATTGGACCATAACAACTTAGTAGCTTTACGTGTCTCTGTTTTCTTTTTCTCTTCTCCAAAACAGAGGACTGTTATTGTGCCCCCAGAAGCTGGCTATGGCCAAAAGGGAATGAACGAGATTCCAGTAAGATCATGCATTTCAGTCCATTTCTGCAGACTCTGTTTTGAGTTAGTGTGCATCTAAACATGATAATAAGATTGTTCTAAGTTAGTATTTACTCTTATGTTGCAGCCAGGAAGTTCATTTGAGCTTAATATTGAGCTTCTGGAAGTAACACAACCTGAAGGAAAGTGAGATCACTTCTGAATTTTTGTTTCTAACATGGAAAACCAGAGCTTCTCCACCGGCTACGTTGTCATGCACCGGTAATCTGTCACAGTGGTAATACATGTTATCAGTTGAATCTTCCCTTGAAATTCTAAGAGCAGCGCATTTTAATGTACTCTCATGTATTCCTTCTACGGGCATAACCACAAACCACAACCAAGCAAATCGTCAAAAGATACCTAAGAAAAAAGATCCGATCTTTTTTTGATTATTGCAGACCAATCATCAACTGCACAGAGGGAATTTTACTGTAATTTCTTGCCCGCATTATTCTTGTAATTCTTTTATGTATGATCTACCATGAAAGCCAATGAGGAGATTATCCTTGGTTGCGAGTTGCAATTCATGACTACTAGGTTTCATCCAACAAAAGTTATCACCAGGTGGAACAAAAGTTATCTGAATCTATGCTCAGGCATCCACACCATTTAAATTTGTATCTTATCGATGTACTCCAGAAGCTCCTCAACTTCCTGCTTCAAGGTTAGGATCTTCTGCAGCAGTGGGGCAACACAAGCCTCCATGTCCCGCCCAGCAAACTTCCACTCGTATCAGTCTACTATAGTTGAGTGTTTCACCATCAGCTTTTCTTGCAATTCTCTCCTTTGCCAATAAATTATCCACCTGTGCAAACAGAACTCATTCCCCATTGAAAATGATCGTTGCATTAAATTATATTTATTCTGGCATAAGGGTAACAATCTGTGAAAGTAAACTGAAAGTGAACCCTTTTGCAATATATTAGCAGCTGGAGGTGAAGACTGCAAAAAGGAGAGCAAGGGCTTCAGTTCCTGTGCGTGCTCTTTTAAGTAACTGTCTGCAGTCTTACAAGTTGTTTTACAAGCTTGAACATCTCCGGTCCTAGAAAGATCGCGTAATGATGCTTCTAATTTTTCATGTGTTGCCAAGCATTGGTTGATGGTACTCTCAACCTGATGAACTGTAGCTCGCACCAAAATTTTGAAGAACTTAATAATTTCCAATACAAAGAGAACTGCTGAGTTTCAAGTGATTATACAAGTAAAAATCCTCCAACTGCAGTTTTGTTAGATAAAAAGACTTGGAGATTGACAAGTTGATGGGCATGTATACAATGCATGCAACAAACATGAAGAAAAATCCAGAAATCAACATAAATGGTTCTCTGATCATCGAAAATTCGTTGAACCAGTAATAGGTCTACAAGATAAGCAACAATTGCTGAACAAAATATTGCCATGACAATCTTTTAAGCTAATTATTGAATATGCATTGTTCAAGCAATCATGAGAGTCACTGGAAATCTCTTGATTCACTTTTGCTCGTTATGCTATTCTTACATCAAATCTCTCCCCCTCATCTACTTATACTACTCCTCCTCCAAAGGTTTATAACTTAATGCTAGATTTATACTAACTTTTCATTGATGATTATCCTCTAAATATCAAGATCGAGATCCTAATATGGTCAAGAGATCATCAGAATATCTGGAAATACTGATTATGCTCTGGGACAACATTGCTTTTCTTCAGCACAAATGGCCTACCAACAATATCTAAGTGGGAAATCTTGGTCTGCGTTAAAACCATTATAAAAATTACATTAAAGAACATGTCTATGCAATTTTATTAAAAAAGTCTCTAATGTAAGAGTAAATAAGATAAAAGCAAATGTATACAGTAAAAAAAAGGACAAGAGACATTGTAAAACCGTTGGCTCATAATACCTCTTGCCCCTGCTTCACTGGGGATGGAGTTGAAACTGAGAGATCTTTAGAGCCTTCTGGCAAAACAACCTGCAACATAGAAACATTTCAGAAGTTTTCATTTGGTATACAACTAGGCTGCAATCTGCATCAAGTGGCAGCTCATATCCAGACATATACTGACCATTTGACCATTGATCTGAAGGAATTATTTAATTCCAAGTACATCAGGCTATACCTGATACAGGAAGCCGCCAAAAAGCCAGTGACCAGTGTGAAAACTCTTAAGTAACACTTCTAGATCTAAAAGTAGAGAAGCAGTGTATTACTAACCTTCACAACTAAATTATCAATGATTTGTTCACTAATTGGGGAACCAAATCAAATGTAAGGTTCAGGAAATGTCTCCCTTCTGACTGAAACAAGAAGCCCTGAAGGGCAATCCGTATCCATTGGTAAAGGCAGTTCTCCAACCACCAAACAGAGGATATCCAGGTTCAATTAAAAGTTCTGTCTGCAATTCATGAGTAGAATCCAGTCAAAATCAAGACGGATAATGTGCATTTCATTAGTTTATGTTATCAAGTCAAATCATTCACCTTTTTGGAATCATCCCACAGGTAAGATGTTGATATATTTCCAATTTCATAACTGTAATAAATGGAATGGGCCCTTGGACGCAATTTTGCAAGAAAATGCCTAAAGGCTGATGCACCCTGGATGTCAGGCCTGACCTGGTAATCAAGCCTTCAGAGTTGAATGAAACAAATCAACGTCAAACATTGATACAGCATATAAGCAGGGTTAAGAAATCATAAAAAAATTGACTGATCACTGACCTGGAAAATTCACCCTTGCTTCTAGCACCTCCATGGAAAATGTTATAGAGCTCAGTAACCTGCACATTGCCCCACTGGGAATTTTCTATCTCTCAAACTACCTCCTGAGCAATAGCAAACGGGTGCTTTGCTTCAAAATTAACAGCTATTGGCATGTATGAGAAAGGTGGGAGGTTTTCATAAGGACCATATTTAATTTCCGAGCCCTTAGCCTTTGTGTGTTCCAATTTTGTATATGATTCCAATCTAGACTCAGGCAGTTTAACAGTAAGAGAGAATATGTGCAATATCCTGGAACACTACCAGCTGAATGTCGGCCTGAGTAATTTCTTGAGGAAATGGCTGTAATGAATGCGTAAATACTGCTAAAACATCCAAATTCAGGCTCTTTCCTTTACTCATAGGCTTTGGTAATGATACCGAATAAAAACTCAATGCTGGAGGCATTCCTTTCGGATTGGCAACTTCAACAGCAAGACTAACACTGGAACTTTTCACCTTCCCTTTCCCTTCATTAAGTGTGGCAGTCAAATATGCTAAATTCTTCACTTGAAGCTCACGAAAAGCCAGCAAAATCTCCGAAACAAAATTAGAACCACCATTCTCCACCTAGAAATTAGCAAATACTAGAACAAAATCAGTTGCATGAGTCTGCTGAAAAAAGGCCCCTTTCACAACAAGAAAACAGCTCCAATCAAATGCTATAAAACCAAGTTCGAGGTTGAAAGGAAAAGGGAAAAGAACCAATCACCTTCAATGATGAAGTGATGCGCACAATATGTGATGTTAAATCAACCTGCAACAGAAGTTCATGAAGATCACAAGACAGTAAACGTCGATCTACCTTGGAGAAGATCAGATAGCAGAGAACAGTCGTTGAGAGAGGAGCAATAGTCAAAGCTACTGTGACCAACCTCAAGTTATAACCCATCATCATCATCATCTTTACCGTCTCTCTCGATCTCGCTCTCTCCCGCTAAATTTGTAGCTTTCGAACTCAGACCCTCTCTTCTTCACTTCTTCTCGTACCACCTCGTTGCGTATGTGGGACTTCAAAGTTCAAAGCTTCGGCCCATATTTACGTGAGCCCATATATGAAGCTGTTTGGGCTACGAAACGTGGCGTTTGCTAATTCCTTGATGAGGGTGGTCGTGCAGATAACGCATTTCTTTCCCGAAGAAAGTGGCGCCGTCTATGCATCACTGTGTTGAAGATTGTTTGTTCGTAAAAGTCGGGACCTTTAGTGTTTGTTTGGAGAGTGAAGACTAGTACTTCGTAGTGAAAGATATGGAAACATCTCTGAGATATGGTCGTGACACTAAAGCTCTGAGAATCCATGCCAAGCAAAAACTCCCCATTGATTCGAAGACCCACTTGCAGGTTTTGAATTGCTTCAAGCTCCTACTTCGTTTAGCTGCTGAAACTATGGAAAACATTGTAAAGTTTCCATCTTTTTGTCAGGTTCATGGAGAGCTCGATACGAGAATCGGAGCTCCATCGTATTTTGGTGCAATGATAAGACATTTCTATCCAGAGGTAACATTCCCTCCCTCCATTTTCTGGTACCATCAAGGAGCTTGAATATGCAACATTCAAACCTCAAAACCATTCGTTGTCTCTAACAAATTTCTGAAACAATGAATTTTAGTTATCTGCTAGTCTTGGTGTGGGAGTGCACTACACTAAACATGAAAAGCTCCATTATAGCATTCGTGGGAAGAAGGCATTTTCTGTGTCTAATGATGCTCTGTTAACCTTCAACGTTAAGGGAAGATGCTATGTTGATAAAGAACTTAAAGAGGTTAGTATCTTTTAAGCTTTGGTGTTTGATGAAATTCCTCAATAAGTGTAGAAAATCGGTACTTGTATCAAACTGATAGGTTGTTGATGCCTATATCTCTACTTTCTTCAGTACCGTTTTGTCAGATTTTGCTCTTTTCTAATCCTGTTGCTTCAGGATATGAAATTCAATCTTTTAACTTCATTTGGCAACTAACATCTGAGTACCCGAACAGAGGAATTCAAAAGGAGCAGCAGAGTTTGCTTGGAGCATGTTTAATTTTCAGAAAGACCAGGATGTTAGGTTCAAAGTTGGATATGAAGTAATTGATAAGGTAGATTTCGTCTTTGCCTTGATTCATGATTATCTAGTTACTGTGTACATTTTGGGGTATCGACCTTTGCACAATTGCATATGGAGAGTACTCTTTTTCGGTCCTTTGTTCAGATTCATAATGCATTCAACCAGTTTCAGTTAACTTGCTTAACTATTCTGCAAGTTCTTAGCAATGTCATTCACTGTCAAACCATATAACTAACTTGCATTTGCTGCATTATAGAGTTACTTCTCTTCTTTCTATCTCAGGTTCCTTATGTTCAGATTCGGGAAAATAATTGGACTTTCAACGCAGACATGAACGGTCGGTGGAATGTGAGATTTGATTTGTGAGGGAAAAACACAGAAAGATATTCTTTGAAGGTGAGATGTTTAGCTGCAAAGTGCATATTCTGTTCTGTTCACATCAGCTAGAAAACATGATATCTGAGTGATTCATGAAACTGTAGTTTGTAGCTTTAAATGCAGTCTCCAATTTCAATGAATTTGCATATAATAAGCATTCTGAAGATTACTGATTCTTGATCTCCGCCATTTCATGATCTCCACTCTCCCGATTCGTGTGTAGAGCAAAACTAGTGGCTCCTCAACTACAAAGTTTTAGGATCTGCATTTAATATGTGAAGAACATTTAATAGATATTATGTTTGTAAGAATATGCAATTGATGAGATCTCACTATGACGAATGCAGGGCCTAGTGTTGAAGTATCGACACTTCGTATTGGAGAAACTCGCAATTGCTATCTTTCGAGTGCGTATATCGACACGTCGTATCGGAGAAACTCGCAATTATTATCTTTTAATATATTCACATTGTGTTCAAGCAAACACCATACAATCTTGAGGTAGCTCCATTGGCAATATCCATTGACGGGATTATCATGCTTATCCTATTCTTATCTGCATTACTCTACAATGTAAGACGACTCATCCATTGGCGTGGTCAACCAAAGCTGGTAAGCCCGAGCCCGAGCCCGAGCCCAAATTCCCAAAAAAAAATTTAGCCCGAATTCAATAAAGTCCAACTATTCGAGTTCAAGTTGATTTCAGATTAGCCACTCCAACACAACAAAGAATTTTGCTACAATTGATCGAATCTAAAGTCAGTCAAATTAAGTTTGATTCATTGTTTAGGTTCGAGATTTTTATTATATTTACTGAAAATATAACAATGATATGTAATTATTACAAAACCTTAACCAATTGAAGTGTTTAATTTTTCAGTTCAGTTTTTAAATTTTCGGCTCGATTTATTTTAATAATTATTGTTGTTAAAAATTAATTAATTAATTAATTAGTCAATTAATTTTTGTAAATTAATAAGTTCTTATAAATTAAGGTAAATAAATTAGTTTGAACAATTTCTTTTTTTTATTAAATTTCACATTCTTCTACTGGCAAAGATATTTTTTGAGTCATATTTTAATTTTTTTAATTTAATAATTAGTCGATTTTATGGCAGTTTAATACTGATTGAAACTTTTAAATGTTAAATCTTTTATCTTACTGATTTAAGTTTCAGTCCGGTTTTTAAAATATTACTAATATCATTATAATGAGTCATAATATAAAAAAATTATAATAAATAATAAAACATTTCAACAAATTAATTCGTAATTACTAATTTTTATATGTATAAAGTAAATTATAAAGAATTTAATAAATTCAATTATTTGTCTTTTAAAGTTTGTGAGGTTTTGATTCCTTCAACTAAAAGGAATATAAATTGTTTATTATGTATCATTCACTCTTATTCTATGCTTCTTGTCATTTAAGAATCTTTTCCTTACTAAAAAAATTTAAAATTTGATAAATATAAGAGAATATTTCTATGTTCATCAAAAGTTGAAGTTTGAACAACTTTAACTTTATCATGAATTGGAATATTTAGAAAGGATCAAAGCACGTTCAATGAATGATTTATGGCATTTAGAAGCTCATTTATTTCAGAATTTAGACAAAAATAGAATTGTGATGCTGGGATCTGGGGTAGAGACGGGTGATATTTTAGTTGATAAATTAATGCTTCAAATAGCAAAAGAATCGTCGTATGCCCCGGAGGATAGATTATTACGAGTCATACTTGACATTCAGGTAGGCTGGCATGAACACCCAGTAAAGTTTCGCTAAAACACAGTCTCTGGGAGAGGGTCTTATAGTACGCAAATTTACCCTAAACTAGTAGGAAAACTATCTCTGATAGTCTCTTGTGATAAAGAAGAAGAAAAATGCATATAATAATAATAATAATAAATTTGCATAATTAAAAATATAAAATAAGTAATCCCATAAATATAAAACAAGGTAAATACTAAAAAATGATCGAAATAAGAAATATTAAAATATTAAATGTTTTTTATTTCTATTATTTATATTTTAAAAATATTACTAATTGTTATAATTAAGAATGATGATAAATTTAAATCTCGAGTGCATCGGTGATAAATTAGATCACTCACTGTATCAACATATAAATCAAAACGACGTCAATTTGATCGATTATATTAAAATAATATCACTTTGTTAAATATAATTAGGAGTCACTCAAGATTGAGCTCAACTTTGATTAATTTGAAGTAGGATTAATTAGAGGTGGCAATGGATTAACCTCAGTCTGGCTCAAAGGTTAATCATGTTCGAATCTCATAAATTTACTCTCAATTAAATCAAATCCAACCCAAATCCAATTAAATATGTTTTAATTTAAAAAACATAAAAAAGATTCGGGTCAACTCGAGCTCACGTTCGAGTAACTCAATGCCTAAAATTTATATAAAATAGTTGAGCTTATCTTGAAAGCTTAATCAACTCAAGTCAAACCTGTTGACTTACACCAAAGTATATTCAAAATGAGTAAACTTTGTCAACCCTCAATTCTATATGGTATCTTTATTTATATATTACACTCCAACAACTGTAATATATGTTGAAGTGTAATATATAAATATATTTACAATTCAACAGCTAATATTAAATAGTTAATTTTACCAAACATTTTTAATAAACAGCTGATGTTATCCACTAGTCAAAAATAGCTGGTAGAATCATGCAATGTGTTGTTTGCCAAATATTACTTATAGCTAATTATATTCAAAACGAGTAAACTTTGTCAACCCTCAATTCTAATATATTATCTTTATTTATCACATAATTATTTTTATCATATATCGTTTTTATTAAAAATAAATAATATAAAAATAATTTCATCGATAAAAAAGAATATTTGTCAATTAAATTGAAACAGTAAAAGGTCAATTATTAGTAGAGTTTAATATCTAATAGATTCCTTTAACTAATATAAAAACCGTTATCTAAATTAGTAGTTCTCAAGTTCATATCCGCAAACACTCACCAGTCTTGTCTTCGTCAGTCTCTTAACATGACTCGTCAGTTCAGGTTCTTAGCGGCCAGTAACTCCTCCGTACCGGCGTCGGAGCAGCCTGCCGACATGCAATCCGACTTCGTGGTCATACTGGCAGTGCTCCTTTGCGCTCTGATATGCGTTCTCGGCCTCATCGCCGTCGCTCGCTGCGCCTGGCTCCGCCGCTTCTCCGTGTCGCGAACTCGTGCTCCGACGGCAGCTTCCAACAAGGGCCTCAAGAAGAAGATCCTCCGTTCTCTCCCCAAACAAACGTTCTCCGAAGATCGTGCCGTCAAGTTCTCCGACTGCGTCATTTGCTTGGCGGAATTCGCCGCGGGAGACGAAATCCGAGTGCTGCCTCAGTGCGGGCACGGCTTCCACGTGATCTGCATCGACACGTGGCTCGAATCCCACTCTTCTTGCCCTTCGTGCCGTCAGATCCTGGTCGTGGCTCGATGCCAGAAGTGCGGGGGCTTACCGGCGGCGAGCTCTAGCGGCGGCGCTGAAGCTGAATCCAGATTAAGGATGGAGAAGACTTCGGGAACGGATTCTTGCCCTAGCTCTCTTAATATCGTCTAGATCATGATCGATCTCTTCTCTCTTGAAGTACATAGCAAGCTTCCTCTCATCCGCCATTGGTCATAAATGTATATACACCCTATATTTATGCATTATGTAACGAGTGTTTGCTTAGAATTCTGTAATTAACGTAATTGTTTTAAGTAATCATAATTATAATTATGAATTATTATCTGCATTCGACAATTTTCACCCAACTCGAATTTGATTAGACTTGGAAATATCTCAGATCGGTACAAGTTAGAGTTGATTTGAGTTTGACTTGAAGTTTAGCCGGGTCGGATCATTTTCGACCCAGCTAAATTTTCATAAGGTACCTACATGAACTTGATCATTATTTAATTAGATTTAGTAATCGGGTTGTATTGTATTCGAGATGGTTTGAATTCGATTCAAAGTTTAGGATTTGGAGCATTAGTCTAAAGTCCAATCTAAATGACTAAAAAAATATCATTTTAATCTATAAATTTAAGATATTTGAAATTAAAACAACATTGTTTTAGTTTTACTTATCCAAATAATGTTGTTTTGTTATTTAGTGTCAAATTTACATATCAAAATATTATTTTAAGGAGGAGATTTCAGTCGTTAGAATCAAGTTTCGAACCAATTCTTTAAGTCTAAATCAGATTCAAAATTTGATAAACTCGAACTTATTCTATTAAGTTCGAATAAAATCATATTACAACTGATAAAATTAGTCCAAGCCAGGTTGGCCCAGACTTGTCCCTGACCTTAGTTGAGTTTTTTATTTTTTCAAAACTTTTGACTTTGGATCAAGTTCAAGCTCAGGTTGTCAAGCTTACTCCAACACGAAACCTAAAATTTTTAAGTGAAATAATATCATTTTGTGTAAAACAAAATTGTCTTTAATTTTAAAAAATAAGTAAATATATTTAATTAGGTCATATTAAACTTAGACTTAGACCTCAAGCTTGATTGAACTTCAGGCTAGGTTTGAACCCTCGAATTCCCAACTAGACCTCGGGTCAAACTCGATCATAATGCAACTTATTGTCATCTCTAGATCATATATGAACTCAATTATTATTTAATATATACTTAAAAAGTAACCGTTTTAAGAATGATCCAAGTATTATTTTGATTCTTAGCATAAGGTTATTAGTGTGATTTTGATGTTTTCTTATGTTGATAAAGATGATGGACTGAAATATTTGGTGGGTCCAAATCACATGGAATCCATATGAAAAGGGACCAAAGATTTTTTTAAAATATCAAAGTTTGAAAATCCACTCAAAGAGCATCTATCAACTCTGTTGCTCACTTTGTTGCTCTTTCACTGCAGCCACCAATCTCCAAAATGCTCTTTTAGTGGATTGTAATAGTGTAATTAAAGGAGATATTTAGAGTTGATGTTTTAGGTCAAATGTTTTGGATTAGAATTAATATAAAAAATTTTAATTGATTGAATTTAAGTTTAAATTTAAAATATTTACCACACACACACACACACATTTATTATATATTAAGAGATTATAAAAGCACCCTAAAATATTTAAAAATTTTGAAAAAAAAACTCTTTTTAAATTTTAATTTTCAAAAGTATTAAAAAATATCCCTACTTTTCAATTTTAGTTAAAAAAATATTATACATCAATTAATCAAATCTTATTGACATAATAACCTAATTCAACTCTTAAATCCGACCAAAATTAATAAATATGAGTTAAATTTATAATTTAAGATAATTATAATAAATTAGTAGCTTGACTTTTGTTCAATTAGTTCGATTTGAGTTTAAAAGGTAAGTTGGAGAGTCATTTGTGCAATATTTAATCGATCCACATGTGATGCTCATGTCGTGTGGGTGCTTTGTTGATATTTTTTTAACCAAAGTTCAAAATAGGGAGTTTTTTAATATAGAAATTGATATCCACCATAAGTTTTTTTATAATTTAAAGATTAAGATAATTTAAATTTTTTAAAATTGTATAATAATTCTATATTTTTTTTTACTCTAATAATGTTTTTAGAATACAAAACTTATTTATACAATTTTGGATTAATCTGGAGTTTTATAAGGTTTGAGTTTGGCTCACCCTATTATCAATATTAAATGTAGTAAACTTATAAATATATGTTGGATAAGAGTGATTTTTTTTAATTATGACCAAGTCATTAATACTCATATTTATAAATATTAATTATATAAAATTTATTACTTAAATTTTAATAGTTAATATGTTAAATAGTTTATTTAAAATATGCAAATTATAAAATATTATATACATTTAACTATACTCAAAAAGATAAATAATACTCCAATTAGAGACATTAATTAAAGTCAAGTCAACCAATTGGATTTTGGCTAAAGTGCTTAGAGTAGGTAAATGCCCCAAATGACAAATCACACTTCTTATGTTTAGTGGCAATGGAGGCAATTAAAATTAATATTAGGTTTAAATATATAAATTTGGATTTGATTAAATATATTGTAATTTAATTTAATTCTTATAATTTTAAAGTTTAACAATAAATTTATCGGATTCATATTCAAATTAAATTAAAATATAATTGACCCGTAACCTTCAAACTATATTAAATTTAAATTTCTTTTATTGTGTTAACGTATAAGTCCCACTAACTATTGTGACTAAAAAATTGAATTATCACTTCTCAAAGATATTGTTAAGTATTGCACTAAACATGATGATGGATAAGCCAAAACCATCTTGTTTCTTTCTTTTTGTTCTTATCTTTACATGTAAAAGATAGTGTTTAGTCCTTCCCTCCTCTATATAACTTAAATTAATTTGAAAAGATGTACAACTTGATGGGTGCTATTTCTTTATTAAAACTCTCTATATACTTTTTTATATTGGTAGCCATCTATTTTAAAAGTAAATTAAATGGTAATTATTAAGTGTAAGAATGAGCATTAGATCATCATCATCAGCATCATCATTACCCAGTCCAAAAATTTCTTATATGCATTTTAGGTTAGGGATGACAATCAGGGCTGATCTGAGTTGATCAAACCACATATCAGGATTTCTTGGCTCGATTAAGCCATGGGTTGGACTCGGGCTAGAGCCAAGGCTATCCAGGTCTAGCCCGACTCGTGGCCCAACTGATTTACTCAGGTCAGTGCTGTCCAACCGATTTATTATGAGCCCAACTCATTACCATCCATAATTTAAGTTTGGGAAGTATAATTCAAGTAGGATTAAATTACTATAAAAAAATTTCATTTTAATGGTAGAAAACTAGGCGTTGTCAAGAATTTTGCATCAAGTTTCGAGTGAGTGAAATGTTATTTTGGTTAGTTATATTGAAATAATTTTGTTTTAGTGATAGAAGCTTAGGTCATAAAAATTGTTCTTTAAGTTCGAGTTTGGTTGACTTATGTTTAGTTTATTAACATCGAACTAGAGTGAGTTATATTTGCTATCTTTAATTAAGTGATTATGACTATAGTAAATATATAGAAAATAAAACCCAATCCTAATTCATTAATATCAGGCTACGTCAAATTATATTTGTCATTTCTAATTAGATAATTTTAACAACAATAACAAAAATAACAACTCAGGAAAATTATTCTAATACATAAAATTTGAGGAGGTCTAGTAATACGCAACCTTACTCTTAACTAGTAGAGAGGTCGACTCGAATAATCCATATAAAAACAATAAAACAAAACAAACAAAATATTATTATTAAAATAAAATAAGCTAATAAATAAATAAAATATAAAATAAGTAATAAACTAAATAATACGATAAAATAGATAAGGTAAAAAAAGATAATTTTAACCATAGGAAATAAAAAATAAAACTTGGATTTAACTTGTTGACATAGAACTAAATCAAATCATATTTGTCATCTCTAAATGGTGATTTTGACTTTAAGAAATAAGAAAAAAATAAAATACTGATCTCGCCAATTGATATTGAACCACGTCTAGCTATATTTGTGGTCACAAAAATATATATTGTAGGGACTGAGTAAAGGTAAGAAATATTAGAAATACAATTTTCTTCAAGAAGATGAGTTCTTTTTACAAGGTGTTCTATACAATTAGATGAGATACGTTTCAAACTAGAAGGAAGATTAACTAAGAGAGGGTTGAAGAAAGATGAAGAGGGTGAGAACAAGATGAATAACTTCAACATGAAGGTGTGTATGGTTTTGCTCATTCCAAAGAGAGATGAGCTCTGTTGGGACTTCGAGCTTCACGTACTATTGTGTGGAAGTTGTTTGCAAACCACACTCTTATGAAGAAAGACAAACATGCTAACTTGGTAACGTGTTTATGGCTTATGAACCACTCCTTACTCGCTCTCATCAAGAATACCGTAGTCACAATCAATAACACTTACAACTCTGATACCACACCGACTACCCCTGGTTAGAGGACTCGGGGAATACCAGATGTCGTGCTTAGGAATAGATCATCCATCAGAGATAGATCAGGAAAATAAAGCAATATCAGAGTGTAAATTTTAAGTACGTTGGTCGAGATGCACAAGCTTTAGGTTAGCTGATCGATTTTTCCAGGAGATATATATTTCATATCTCGTCGAAGTGCAGCAGTTGTCTTTTGTAACTCGGGTTGTAATTCTTCTGGAAGAGAGGAAATAAAAGCATAACAGAGGGTAAAATCGTTGAATCCATTCATTAGATAATAACATTCCGTCGTATGCTGAAAATGTTTTTATAAATCTCTTATGTCCAAAGAACAACACTTCACCTCAAAATATTCCTGTCTGACCTGTTTGTCGATAAGCTGAAAGTCACCAATAAACTCTTTATGAATTACTCCAATAAGTAATCCAACAAACGTTACTTGTACAAACTGAAGTCTGCAATATTTATCAAGATTTACTACCAATCCCGTAATGTACTAGTAAAACAACACAACGTAACATATTTCTTAAGCTTAAGATTAAAATAATATTATTTGAAATTAGAGATCACAATAGACTAAGCCGAGCCCGAGTCCGTCTAGACCCATTCCCAATCCAACAGTCACTATAGTGGCCTGAGTCCAAGCTCCACTCGGCTATGCCTGAACTATTTTTTTAAATTAAAATATCAAAATAATTTTATTTTTTATAAAACAATATGGTTTTAATTATATGTAATTATGTATTAAGCTTTGGGCTGAGCTTGACTTTCAAAATCACCTCATTTTGGCATGACACCCTATATTTGGCCCGAAGTTAGCAGGTAAGATTTGATTGACTCAAGTTTCCTTCTGATCTGGACTCAGACGCGCTTCCATTGCGCCACGGATCCACCTGATTGAGAGAGTCCGAGAAAAAAGTATTGTCGAATACGCCATATCCGTACTATAAGAGAAAATTGAATCTGAAAAGCAGACAGTGAAGCTACACAGTGATCGACCTAAGAGATGAGAGACGGATGGTGACTTTGGGGATTCTGTAAGACTTGTCTTAGTACAAACCCTAGTTTGTACAATCCAGCAATCCTCATCAACTATAAGGTTTCGCATAGATTACGATTGCGAATCCGCAACTTCTTTCTTGGATTATTATGAAAGTAGCGGCGTCGCGGAATCTATGGCGTCGGTCTGGGCTCTACAGTGTCGTTCCTTCTCTATTCAGGTCATTAACGGCAATCTTTTCCCTTTTTTTTCCCCCCTATAATTTCCATGTTTATATCTTTAGTTTAAAGTCTAACAGATAAAAATGGGTTCTTTTTTTGTTGTTATTGTTGTAGCCTTCAACACGGGTTTCAGGGCATCAATTTTCTCCCAGTGCAGTGGAATTTAGGAGAGAATTTGGGAAAATGAGATTGGGTTGCAAATTTGGGTTGAGAGCGATTAGTAATTCGGTGAATTCTCCAGAGGCAAGTCGGGCCAAAGATGTGGAGGAGATGGTTAAAATCAAGTCCGACTCGGCTATGGATTACAAAGACCACATTTCTAGGTTTCAGGGAATGATCGCCAGTCTCCCTCCTGTTGTCTTCGCGGTAATGCGTTTGTTTCATTCGCTTCACAGAAGAACACTCAAAGTCTTGTGTATATATCCTATTAAAATGACCAGAACCAAATATATTTGTTAAAGTATTAGTTTATGTTAGTTATAGCAGATAATTACAGAGTTTTAAGATGTTCTGAGATTTGGGAAGTTGGGGCTTTTTCTGTGAAGAGATTGGGAAAATAAACATGTATTTTCTTGCCATTTCTATGAGTTCATTACTATGTTTTGTTTGTTAATTGGTCATTTTACTTTGTGCTTTTCAGATGAGAAGACATGTTGGAAGTAATTTTATGATCTGGGTATCTGTTGCAACTGCATTCTTTATTATAGCTGTGAGAGTTTATGTGGTGAGGAAGTCAAGTCAAAATCGCCCTGGTTCTGTAGCTGATCTTGTCAGACGTGGGCAGCTGAGATCTGATAGAGGAGGCATGTATGAATGAAATACCCTAATGTCGTTTCTGTTTGGTCCTATTTCATGGATATATGCCTTGGGTGTGAGTGTGTGGCCGGTTATTGGCTTCAGTGTTGCATATGCTTCTTTGAACAAAATTAATACTTTTATCTCTTATTGCAGCTCTAGACCGCTCAAATATGAGGACCCATTCAATAATCCTTTGGTGAAGGTTGGTAAGAGCAATTCAACTGTAGAGATGTGTGGTAAGTTGTATAAATTAGCCCCAGTTACTCTCACAGAGGAGCAACAAGCTATCCATCAGAAAAGGAGGTCGCGAGCATACCAATGGAAGAGGCCAACTTTGTTCTTGAAAGAAGGGGATTCAATACCTCCTGATACTGACCCTGATACAGTCAGATGGATCCCTGCAAATCATCCTTTTGCAACCACTGCAAGTGAAATTGATGAAGACTTGGCACAGAACAATGTTTATCAGAAGCATGGTGTTCCATTTCGTATTCAAGCTGAGCATGAGGCACTGCAACGAAAACTAGAAGCACTCCAAAATGTAAGCAATAGCAGCTTTGCTTATTCATGTAGCACCTTAAGCTTTTACAGCTACCAAAGGGAGAAATTTGCATACAAATTCGATGATGTCCCCTTTGAGCTCCATGTTAAGACCAATATGATCTTGATCCACCAAAAAGTACCATCAATGTAAACTTCAGTCAAGAGTCCTAGAATTAGTCTTCTCGTAATCAATTCATCATTTCCATGGGATTCAAGGAATAACCTTTTGTGGTTATGACTACTAATCCAAAACTCACACTATTCAACTTTTAACATGGGAATATCATTTTAGGTTCCAAACCCATAATTTTGATGTGCTACCACAAAATTGCTGATGCAATTACTATGCTGTTTGCGTGGTATGGGGTGAAATTTTCTCCCTTAAGTTTTTGACCTTTCTAAAGACAGAACCGTATTTTGATGTGTGTATATTTATATCAATTCTTGGTGGTTTTTGAATTTCAAAGAGCGTTATGAGTGTGGTTCCATCAAAATGTAGCAGCCTTTTTGTCTCTTCCCTATTTGAGGGTTTTGTGCTTTGGTTGCAGGAGCAAAAACTGAATAAATTGTTCATTGACACTGGCAATGCGAAGGATTTTGAAAGGTCGTTCAAGTTGAATTCAAAGCTGAGTGAGATTCCAGATCAGAGCCCTTTCAATAATCAAGTAGGTGAATCTAAGGCCGGGATATCAGATCCTGCCCCAGATTCCTACAATAGCAGTTCGTCATCTTCTGAAGAAGTGCAGGAACCATGATCTACTTTCTGTGGTGACATTATCACTTTAATTTGTCAAATATGTGGATTTTGCCTTCGATCCTGGATTGATTTGTATTGTAAAGTACAAGATATTTGTTTAGAAACTACTGTTGGAATTTTGAATCAGCCTTATCCCAGGTTTTGAGTTGTTAAATCCTAGAGTTTGTAAAGTGAGGATAATAGACATTTCCAGTTATGTTGTCTTCATATTGCAATGGGCTTCTCTGTCCCTTAAATAGTAGTAATTGCACATCAAATCATGAACAACAGTAGTAAACAAATTAATAATTTGAACCATTTTACTGATCCTTGTCCTCAAGTTCAATGAGAATTACCCAAAAATTTCCTAACAAAAAGTTGAAAGCCTTTGAAGGGTCGGTGAGGAATCAGAAAAGGGCACTTCGAGTTCTGACAATCCCTCCAAAGCATTCACCGTATCTCAATCAATCTTGGTCTGTCTTGCACCAACAGCAAAGAACTCGGTGATGACTTCCAGGGGCATCCCTTTGGTTTCTGGCACCTTCAGGTATACAAATATCCATGACAACACACAAAACACTGCATATGTTCCAAAGATGCCTGCTAACCCTATTGAGCTCAGCATCACAGGTAGCGAGTATGTCACGATTATGTCTCCTACCCAGAAAACTAACGCACATATTGCTATGCACAGGCCACGTACTCTTGTTGGGAAGATCTCGGAACACAGAATATTTGGAATTGGGCCATAAGCAGCTACAAAGCAGCAGAAGTAGATGATCACACATGTTGTTGATATTGCTGCACTTACAACCGTTCCCAGGCTAACCTCTTCATCGATAACTAGAATGATTAATGTAACTATTAGCACCGGGATTGTGTAGAGTAGCAGCGATCTGCAAGAAAAGAACATGTTGGTTTTCTAGCACAGTTACACAGGTGAGAGGGAAATCAATATGGAAAGAGTATTGTCACCTTCTCCCTGAAATATCCATGAGTCTCATGGCTATGCCGATGCACGGTAACATCAAAAAGGTTGTGAATGCACTGATGAGGAATGATGCAGAAGTTGTTCCAAGGCCCATGCTTGAAAGAAGAACTTCAACTCCTGCCTTTTCAAGGATCTGGGGAGTGTAGTAGAGCACTCCATTTATACCAGAAAACTGCACATACGAGCATTACAGCTACTGAGTCATAATGGTGATGATTAAGGGTTGTAGGAAACTGAGGAGGTGAATGAACAAAACTTCATTAAATCAGAGGGTACCTGCTGAAGTATCTGAATTCCAATCCCAACAATCAATGCACGCTTTACTCCTGGATCAAGCAAAGCAGACCAAATTGGTCCTTTTGTAGCTGTTTCAGCAGGGTGAAGCATTGCAGGTCCAATAGGATGCTGATCGATAAGCTCCTTGGAATAAAGAGCAGGCTGGCTTACTAAGGCAGAAGCCTGAATATATTCACCATCTTGAGGAACTTCAACACCAGTTAGTGAAACAAGAGAACCTCGTCGGGATCCAGGGCCTCCCTCCTGGTGCAAATAAATCCTTTTGAATCCTCCTTCCTTCTTCCCGTCCTCACCCTCTCTCTCAGACCATTTCCATGCCAGCTGCCAACCACCACCAATGCCTGTACCACCAACTGCTTCTCCACCTCCTTGCGTTAGGCTACTATGGCGTCTCATGCTCAGAATACTTCCCTGGGAAGTAGGGTGAGGCATATCCTTCTCCAAACTTGTTGTCTGACGAGATATTAATGGACTATGCAAATTGTCATCTGAATCTCCTCCAGCGGCTTCAGACGTGTAATCCTCACCTTCCCTCTGTAAGCTTTCTTCATCCCAGTTTTCATGTTTAACATGAGGCTCTGCTGTACTAAACATGCTACCAAAATTCGGGAAAAGCATGCTTCTCGTGCTTCCTTGCTCAGGGAGTTTCTCATGAACACTACCAAAAAGGGTAACAAGAGGGTCCATAAGAGGCATGCTCTTATTCACCATGCTTCCCTGGCGAGATACAATAGCAAGAGAACTCTGTCCAGTCACAGGTTTGGCAATCCAGGAGAGACCTTCTTCTGGTCCATAGAGCCTGATCTTTTCCTTCTCAGCAGTTGGTTCTTGCTCATCACCTAGTTCATCTCCGGGACCTATTATGTACTCTTCTATGGATGTTTCTCCCCCAATTCCAAGACCTTCCACTAGCAAAGCCATCTCACCTGCAAGTTATGGAAGTTTTAGCAACATCAAATCGATAAAATTGTATAACCTCTACTAGGATACATTTGCAGCTTAAATGCTCATTATCAAACATTGTCATAGATCTCAATTGTTTTGGTTGACCATTTACAGGAATCAATCAGGGAAGGTGCAGATAGGTAGTGATGAACGAACCTGAAACATCTTCCCTTCCACGCAATTTCTGAAGAACCTGTTTCGCCTCCAACATTTTTCCTTTGCTTACCAACCATCGAGGAGATTCCGGCAAGTAGAATACTGCTAATATAAGGTACAACAGAGAAGGAATGGACAGTACACCAAGCATCAACCTCCAACTAGGTGAGGATTTTAATGACATCCCAAAAATCATACAATAAGACAAAAACATGCCTCCTGAACCAGTGAATTGAGGAAGCGTATTTAACCGCCCTCTGATATCTGATGGTGCAGTCTCAGATATGTAGATTGGGACAATAGTAACAGCTAAACCAATTCCAAATCCATCTAACAACCTTGCTAAGCACAGAACAATCACATCTGGTGACCAAATCATTATCAAACCACTTATAAAGTAGAGAATTGATGACGTTATTAACATCGGACGGCGGCCCATCCAATCCGATATTGCTCCTGAGCATGTTGTGATTGCTGTGGCTCCAATCAGTGACATGGCCACAACAAGACCTTCCACTGTAGATTCTAGACCGAAGTCCTTCTTGATGTACACAATCGCACCTAACAATACAGCAGAATTCATAAATAACTCAAAAGCATGTGATTCTGAGAAAAATTTTCTCAGTCGACATAGAAGATCAAGATGGAGTATTTGAAGAAGGTACCAGCAATGGTTGCATTATCCCATCCTTGTAAAAAGTTGCCGAGGCAAGCAGCTATAGCCACCAGTGCAGCTCCGTGTATCTTCATAACTTGTGGATCAAAGTTCTACTCTTCAGCTATCTTGTAAGAACAAGAACTTCAGAATATCTTTATCAGTCAAGCACAAACTTTGCTAGTTCTGGAAATAGAAAAGATTCAGGTGGAAGCTATAAGAAAGCAGAAAAGTTTTGGATCTCTAGGTAGATAACGAAAAGAAGGATGTTAAAGGAGGAAAGGGTTTGTTCAAGAGAAACAGAGAAGTTTGTGAAGGAAATGTATTATGTGATCTGGTTTCCATGTACTAAGGAGGAGTAGATTATCAATCAACTGTTTGTGATGGAAACAGGAAATGGTTCAAAAGTACTAAAAGGACCTAGATTTAGTGTTTTTTAGACAAAGCCCATCTTAGACAACTCAAGATGAGATCGGACTCTCATCCGAACAACCCTTCAAACATTCTCAAGTCATCATTTACTCACTCAAAGACTCCAAATTTACCAGAACCCAGTTCGAAGAATGAAACTGGGGAACTGATGGATGGAAAAATCAAAGAAGAGTAACCAATAATTTGTGTGGAAATTGGAAAAAGAAAGATAGGGTTGGCGTGGAAACTCCTTGTTTATATATCTATGGCTTGCAAATGGAACCAACCAAGTGATCGAGAGAGGTTGTGGTAGATATTCTTTCTATCTGTTCATTAGCTCTGTTTGGTATCTTCTTTGTTTTTTTGAACTTTTTAATTTTGACTCCTAATAATGAAGCTGTTAAGGTTAAAGTTCTGCACTTTGAACTGTCATACTCTGTTCTGTAATACTTAGCAACATTAACAGCGGACAATACATTTGTCTCTTCTTTCAATTTTCCTCTGTCTTCGATATTCTCCATTTACCCATCTTCTTCTGTTTGCGATATTTACTTTTGGATCTTATAAATCTCTAGATCTCGCCTTGAATCTGGTTTATTTAACAATGCTTGTACTGAAAACAACGTTTCACGATTTAGATTCAACCACCCACATGAATTTTAAGCATAAACGCTTGAAAAACGGAATAAAACATGGATCTTTTGATAATCAGAAAGTGATGTTCACAGGCAGAGATTTTGAGTAGTTGCAGAGCTACCCGTCAAAAGGAGGAAGACAGGTCAATGAGAGACTATTAGATGAAAGTTTAGAAACCGAGAGCTTCGTGAAGCCACATGGAGCGAGATTAGAACTTGTCAATCTGTCTACGTTATATCTGGGAAGTGAATTGAACTGAAAGCTCTTTTGTCCGAAAAGTCCAACTAAGTTTTGCAGAAGTCAAAAATTAGGGTGTTTATAGTAGGGTAATTTGACCCGTTCATAAATAACCTGAACTTGAACCTGAATCTAAAGAACCTATAGGATCGGTTAACTTATTTTCAGGTTCAATTCTCAGGGTAACCAGAACCTATTCATATCAATATATATGACAAAAAATTATAAAAATAATTGGCGAAAATAAATACAAATTATTCATAAAAGTATGCGTATAAAATCCATCAAAAATTAATCCAATATGTTAAACCCAAGCAAAGTAAAAATAAGCTAAACAATGTCTTATAAAAGATCCATATTAGAAAAAAAAAGTGATAAATTATTAAATATTTATTCTTCGAATAGGATGTTGGGATGATCCACTGTTATACATGAAGTCACATCTGTAGAAAATATCTCATAAATATCTAAGCTAATATATGTGCCTTAAAAAACTAAAATTGTAGAATTTCTTAATAAATGTGTTTTACACTTATTAATTTCTTTAACTAATCTCTAAATGATTATATTATTTTAGTCAATGAATTTGTTTATTAATAGTTTAATACTTTGATCAAAAACTTTTTGACAAATATTAATTACTATTTGAAGTAGAAGTATTGAGCGTTATGCATTAGTTATTACTTATAATAACAATGTTTAAGATTAACATTTAATAACATAGAATTAAAGTAGTTTTTTTCTTTTTCTTCTTTTTTTTTACTCAAGAATAAATATAGTAAATCATAGTGAATTTATTATTATTAATATCTTTATAAATTATATCCAAATATATGATAATTTTTTTGAGTGTTTCAGTCTTTCAGGTTCAGGTTTAAACCTAGAACCGCAAATTAGAAACCTGAACCTGAACCATGCACCTAATTTTTCAGGTTTCGGTTAACCTTGTTTATAGGTTCGGTTCATGCGGTTCAGGTCCGGTTCACAGGTTCGCGGGTTTTCTTGAACACCTCTACCAAAAATTGCCTATTACATTCCTTTCCAAGACGTGGCACTAAGCCATTCGTCACAACCGACCGGACTCGCGTATCGTCTTGTTCGAGTTCCAGTTGATCGGACATTAAGTTAACCTTAAATTTAAGAGGATTGGTTCGATTTGATCGATTTTGCAACCATCTAATTTGAAAAAAAAAAAAAGATTTTGAACTAGATGAAATCAAAAATGGTATTGTTTTAATAAACTAGTTTGACCATATTCAAGGTAGTGTTTAGATCCATTCCAATGGGATTCGGGTTGGGGTTGATGACTTCGGGCATGTAGATTTTGCCCACCTTTAGGCAAAAAGAATATGTTTTTTTTAAATAAAATGTTGTAGTACAAGAAAACAGCAAACTTTACTGGTTCCCACCATACTCTGTTCAAGACCGTTATTTTAGTTTCAGTTACCTTAACAAAAACCTAACTGAAAAATTGAAACACATGAACTGAGAGGCTTTCCCAATGTTGGGCAACCGCTCATGGCGCCACCGGAATCTTCAGTCGTCGCTTATCTCTCGGTCGATGGTTCGGAGTCTGTCGAATGTGCGAAGCCACTTGGAGTCTTTCGAATGTTATACACAACTCTCCCACAATTTCTTTCAAGCAATGAAGCAATGCGCGTCTCATGGGTCGGCGTCCGTAGCTCAAAAAATCCATGCCCAACTCATCTTTACGGGTTTAGATTGTTCTATTTTCCTTCAAAATCTTCTCTTGGACGTGTACTCCAAGTGTGGCTTAATCGATGACGCTCACCAAGTTTTTCGGGACATAGAGCGTCCTAATGTATTCAGCTATAATATGATGATTATTGGGTTGGCTAATTTTGGAAAGATAGGAGAGGCTAAGTATTTGTTCGATGAAATGCGTCAAAGAGACTCTGTTTCCTGGAATTCGTTGATGTCCGGGTGCTTTCGGAACAGGGATTTTGATGAAACCTTAAAAGTCTTTGTTTTGATGGTTCGCAATGGTGGGTGTGTTCCTGACAGAACTTCGTTCTCTTGTGCTATGAAGGCTTGTGGTGCTCTGGGATATGCCAATTTGGCCGTTCAACTTCATGGGCTTGCAGAAAAATTTGACCTTGGAAGTGACTTGTCCATTGACAATTCAGTTTTGGATATGCATATCAAATGTGGTGCATTGAGTTATGCAGAGAAGGTGTTTCTGAGAATGCCATGTCCGAGTCTATTTTGCTTCAACAGTATGATTTATGGTTACTCTAAAACGTTTAGTGTTGCTAAGGCCTTTGACATTTTCAACCAAATGTCTCAGCGCGATGCGGTGTCATGGAGTACAATTATCTCGATATTGTCTCAACATGGATATGGATTCCATGCTCTAAATATGTTTGTTGAGATGTGGAATCAAGGTTTCAGACCCAATTCCAAGACTTATGCTAGTGTTCTTAGTGCTTGTGCAAGCATTTATGACCTGGATTGGGGTGTCCATTTGCATGCTAGAATTCTTCGAGTAGAAGAGGATATTGATGGTTATTTGAGTAGTGGTCTGATTGATATGTATGCAAAATGTGGGTACTTGGAATTTGCGAAGCAAGTATTTCATAGTTTGGAGGAAACTAGTGCAGTTTCATGGACTAGTTTGATCATAGGGATTGCACAACATGGTTTTGAGGAGGAAGCAATATTGTATTTTAAACAAATGAGGGAGGTACCTGTTCCTGTGGATGAGTTTACTCTTTCCTCACTATTTGGTATCTGTTCGGGGCCAAAATATATTTCTCTTGCCAGACAGCTTCATGCATTTACTATTAAGACTGGAATCAATTCTTCGGTTATTGTCGGGAACGCTCTTCTTACAGCGTATTCAAAATGCAGTGATATTCAGGAAGCAAACTATGCATTTGAAATGATGCCACATAAAGATATTGTATCTTGGACAGCCATGATCACAGTATGGGCTCAAGCTGGTGAGTTTGAAAAAGCTCAAGCTTGTTTCGATGAAATGCCTGAGCAAAATGTTGTCACTTGGAACTCCATGATCAGCATGTATGTTCAGCATGGATGTTGGGAACATGGTCTCAGATTGTATGCTCAGATGCACAGGGAAGGTATTAGGCCTGATGAGATAACTTTTGCTACTTCAATCAGGGCTTGTGCTGATTTAGCAATATTAGTACTAGGAAGTCAATTCATTGCACATGCTGAAAAATTGGACCTCATCGAGGATAGGTCAGTTGCAAATAGTGTTCTTACCATGTATTCAAAATGCGGACACATTGAAGAAGCACAAAGAGTTTTTGATTCTATGCGAGCAAAAGATTTAGTTTCATGGAATGCAATAATGGCAGGATATGCACAGCATGGTCAAGGCCGGACAGTAATGGAGATTTTTGAGAGGATGCTAAAATTGAAATACAAACCTGACAGCATAACCTTTATGACTCTTCTATCAGGATGCAGTCATTCAGGGCTAGTAACAGAAGGAAAGCTGTATTTTACCTCCATGACTACAGATTATGGCATCTTTCCATCATGTGAGCACTTTGTATGCATGTTGGACTTACTAAGTCGGGCTGGTTTGCTGGAGGAGGCCAAAATTTTAATCAAGGAATTGCCTTTCAAGCCAAATGCGGATGTTTGGGGAGCATTCCTAAGTGGTTGCAGGATCCATCACAACGTAAAACTGACAGAATTTGCAGTTAGGAATTTGCTTGAATTAGAATCAGAAGAAAGTGGTGGTTGTATTCTTCAATCAAGTGTATACTCACACTCTGGAAAATTTGAAGGTGTGGCAGACGCGTTAAAACTGATCAAAAGGAAAGGATTCAGAAAGACTCCTGGTTGTAGCTGGATCGAGGTTAATCACAGAGTGCATGTATTTAACATAGGTGAGACGGATCACCCAGAGATTAAGGATGTTTACTACGTGTTAGATGATATTGTGAAGAAGTTAGAAGAAACTGGGGAGCCATTTCCATCTAGTGACTGGTCCAGTGAGCTATCATTGCAAGGACATCACTGTGACCTTTGAAACGATTCCACTTTTTTCAGGGATTCATGAAAAACTGTACATAATCGATAACTTTCACATCGCTATGGGACTCTTGGATTATCTGAGATCTGGGAAAAATCTGAAGAATGATGCTCCGTTTCAACGAATCCTACAATTGAAATGCTCACTGAATAAAGAATCTTATTGAAAAGGAAATTTACAGATTCGTGATCCCAAAAATATCTGCATTTTCTGCTATTCTGAAGCTTGGAATTGAAACTAACATCAGGATTTCTCGTGGGTTTGAGCCACATCTCAGCCGTTATTCCTGAGGAAATAATCCACAACAGTTCTTGTCCCTTCACAAACACGTGTTTTGCCTTCTTCCCTGCTGTTCCTAGTCCATATACCACCAGCCACTGCATTGCTGTCAGCCTTTGCCTCTTGCTGTCCCGCGTATTCCTCTTTCCTCTTAATCTTGCTTTCAAACCTCCAACATGCAAGCTTGTGACTTTGTACTTGTCCTCTTTGATGCCAGCAGGTGTTGCATGAGCAAGTACCATCAAAGGGCCTCCAATTAGCTGATACTGCATCAAGGGATCACGAAGCTGGACAGCCACAGGTGTGGTGAATGTCATGTTGATTGCAGAGGTGGAATCTCATGTTGATTGAATTTGAATGCAATGGGCTTCTTCATCCTCGAGAATCTGGAGAAATGGTTTCTTCTTCAGTATCTAGTCTCTCAGTTTCATCCTCTGAATAATGGAATAATGGAAATTATGGACTTGATTGTGAGACAATGGATGTGGAGAAAGTGTCAGGATTGATGGATGATTGGTGTCGAATGCTGTTCAGGATAATTTTGTACAAAATGTGTGGAGGTCCGTGTCCTGAAAGTGAAAGGATTTGAGGACTAAAGCCTATCAGGCCATCCAGTTTATAGTTCATCTTCATGTCATGGTACGTCCTTCAATGGTATTCCACTAGTCTCTCTAAACCGTTATGTTAAATGTGTATCTAATCAAGTAAAAGGTCCTGAAATGAATGGCATATCTTTTTTTTTTCTTTTTTCTATTGACATATGATATAATAATGACGTTGAGCTTGACTGAAGTTTACAGAGAGATAGGAGAGAAATGGTAGAGAAGGAGAACCGAACAACTGGAATGAAATGGATGTGAGTGAGTTAACAGGCAGCTAAAAATAAGGAAATAGTTGATGGGTGTACATGATTAGTTGATATGCATGCGTGCATGCATGCCTAAGAGTAAGGGAAAGCCATAGAACAACAATCCTAGCTGGAGAGAAGAATTGAAATGGAACAACAGCAGCAACTGATTAGAAGGACGTCAGAAGATCATCAGGAATCAGCAGTATCAGATAGTTTGCTGCCATTGGAGAGTAGTCCTTATTTGAAATACACTGATCTGGTGGACTACAAGCAGAATGCTTATAGCACCCATGGACACCTCCAAGTCAAGCCCCGTCAAGGTGGTGGTGCCACCAAAGGACCCACACTTTCCGGTAGCAACTCCACCGCTCAAAAGGCTCTTTCCGGTCATACCAACTAGAAAACAATAGCAAGTTTATGCATCCTCTGCTTCCATTTTAATTAGCTTTTAAATTATTACTCTGTTTATTGCTCTCTGTATGACATTACAGTGCTAGAGCTACCTGTTTTTCACCATCAGATTACAATGTAATCCATTAGTTGTTTATATATTCTCCTCCTGATTAATGTATTTGGACATGCAATCATCTTCCTTGATAAAATGTTGGATTTGGTGAACAAGTTTTTGTTAAATCCTATGTTAAGGCCAAACAGCGGATTCCCTGGAAATCTAAAAACAGTATATCCTCCTTCTGATCGTTAATCTCTATTGAATTAGAAGTTTCTGTGTATAGAAGCTTTCTTAATCGAAGTTTTTATGTCTTATTCTGTTTCCTGATCTATTGTTCACCTGGAAGTTCTACATCATCAATCTTGAAGAAAGGAAACACGATTATGCAGAATACTATTAAAGGTCAGATTCTCTTCTCTGAAGGGTTTATTCACAGATCAAGTAGAAATTCATCCAGGAATGCTTAATTAATGTACAAAAAAAGAAAGAAAAAGTTTTATAAGTCACATTGCCATTCATCAACTACAAGAAGCTAACCCTTCAAACTTTGAACATGGCAATTAACTCCTAGATTAGATCTTAAGCTGCAGGAAGTATTCAGAAATACTGTAACGCACTTCCTATGCTCTACAGTACATTTAACTCAAACTCCAAGGACATGCATACTATATAGGGACGGTGGATTTATACTGGATATAATCTTAGATGATGGGTTGGAGGGGTGTTTAATTTTCACATGGCCAAGATCCTCCATCGAGTCTTAGAAGGGGATGATGATCTAACATCATAAGAAAGCCGTCCCTGTTGGAAGCATTTGAAGTGGACATGTCATGAATTGTAATGTCTGCAACAGTGTTAAGAGGTTCTGCTGATGATGATAAGTAGCCTAGAACATCACAGTCCATGTCAAAGAACAGAGGATATTGTTGGTACGTATTGAAGTTGGGATCAGGTGCTTGGAAATGGGAAAAGGTTGCTTCTGTTTTGCACTGTTTCAGAACAGTAGTGGATTGTTCCTTCAAAGAGCAATCTTGATGTGAAAGAAGGGACTTGAAGAGCATCGATGCAGGTTGAGTAATTGATGAAGAAGGTTGGAAGCCATTTTTGTTCTGAGATCCCCATAAACGAGACTCTTCACAGACAAAAACTGGATTCAGGAGGCTTTTGAGGTCATTTTCCTGGTTATTACAAGAAACCAGAAAAGGGTTTTGGAGGGTGTCCACCATTTTCGCTGGTGCTTCCAGGAGTGGAGGCAATGAATTGGAGTTGCCAGGTGAAGAAGAAGGGTCCAAGAAAAAGCTTTGTCCTTGTAGAACAAGTGCAGCTTTTTTCTCACCATTCTTATGAAATATCCGGCAAATCACCCACTCCTCCTGCAGAAAGAAAATAAAAAATCGATCACTTTAGTCAATTGTTTATTAATTTCAAGTGGCAATTCAAGTTACCATGTAGGTATTTACAATCCAGCAAGATCGGAGAGAATCCATTAATGGCAGATTGTTAAATCACACCAATCACATCAAGAACTACCCTCGAAGGTTAATAATGAAGTGAAAATGGTCTATTCATCAGAGAAGCTCCAGTTGTGATGACACAACAAGTCAACCCAGAAAGAGACAAAACAAGAAACAAGAGAGTGAAATTTGCAGGAACATTGCTTGATTCTCACGGTGCATGTGAAGAAGAAGAAGAGGTGTTTAGTAACAATACCTTACAGGTATGACGATAATACAAGTCACCATCCAGACGGTACTCATGCATAACCCACTTGGTTTTCTCTCCTCTAGGAGCTCTACCTCTGTAAAAAACCAGAGTTTTCTTCAGGCCAAGTAAAGAACCATTAGAGGCACTGTACACTTCTCTATCTTTCCCTGTGGCTTTCCAGTAACCAGCTCCAGTTGCTCTATTTGTTCTGAGACCTGTTGGGTATTTCCTGTCTCTCAGGCTGAAGAAGTACCATTCTTTCTCACCCATTTTTGCTACATCTGATTAAGAACAAGAACCACCAGACAACAGGTTCATTAACTTTCTGCAACAACAAACCAGAAATGGAAGAAGAAGAAGAAGAAGATGCACAGGCCTTGCCTTCGACATTCTCAGATGTACATTTATTAGATTGATTTTGTCACTTTGTAAATAAAACAACCAAAGAAGACGACGATATTTATATGCAGTTCTGATCAATTATCATCTCATGAAGTTTAAGAATCTGAACTGTTCTATGTGATTCTGAAATGATAAATGTATACTTAACTTCCCTGCAAAGTGGAAATAGTGTAATGATCAAGAAACATGAAGTAGAATCTAGGCAGGAAACGGTAAGAGATTGTTTGAACACATAGGGTAAAGGGAATATTCTTCATCATCATGTAAGTTATTAACCTGGAAGCTCCCACGGCTCGCATCTGTTTAAGTCAACCTCAGCAATTTCAACTCCACAAAAGCTGCCATTAAAGACCTTAGAAGCAAGGTAAAACGTTAGGAGCTCCTCATCTGTTGGGTGGAATCGAAATCCTGGAGGCAAACCCTTTTCCTTTGTGTCTTCACCTGCGAGTTCATACAGAAGATCTTCCATTCCCAACATCTTCTTCATATACTTTCACAGAAACCAAAAGGGTATGTGAAAGGAGGATAGTTCTTATGGAGATTGAAGCGGAAATGAGGCTGTGAGGAGTTTACAGGTTGTGTGTGTGTGTGTGCATGGCCATGGAAGAACTTTTCTGATATATATATATATATATATATATATATCCCATACTCTGTGACCTAATTCTTTTCGGTTTTATAAATACATCAGAAGAAAAAGGAAAAGGAAATGAATAAATGTTCATACCAAACATCACATCTACCACAAAATTCTAAATGTTTCACACATTTCTAAGTAATTCATATATATATATACACATTGATTCTAACAGAAGAAAGCAACCCCAGAAGTCAAAATATCAGAATTCTCATTGTTTCTTATATTTTTTATGGATTGAGTTCTTAACAGAAGGATCTGATCTGATCTTCCATTGATTATCCAAACTCAACTAAGTTACTAACATGTTTCAGTATCTGTTACCTGTTACCTGTTACTAAGAGCATCAACATCAAATGGGTGCATTTGGTTTTTAGCATTTTATCGTTTAGTGGATCTCTTTAATCACAAGAATCTGAAACAATGAAGAAGAAAAGGGATCATTTATGGGGATCTCAGTACAAAAAAACATGTGTCGGCGTTGCACGTGCATGCAGTGGTATGATCAGGTAATCAAAAGGGGTTCAAGTCACATTCATTAGAGCCTAGATATGTAGATAGATACTTTAACTAGTGATCCAAGTAAAAGATAACATCAGGGAAGGATCTGAAACTGCTTACTTGCTCCTGCTTCTTCTTCATCTTCTTCTTTTAATATATAACAATTATTTACTTGGTATGATCAGAGAGTTACATAAGCCTATGTCAGTACCTACTACTATAACCTATACCTCTAGCTTTGTATTTCCAGGGCCTAGCTAGCTCTGATTACCCTGCACTTCCCTTTTTTTACTTTTTCATTTCACCACATCAACCTCTCTCTCTGTCTACAGATTCTATACTTGTATGGTATGTGTATGTCTAGTGTATGTATGTCTGTATATATTGGTGGACTGTACATTAGACCACCATTGATGTTTCTGATAAGCTTCTGTGAACTTCCAAGCTAAGAGATAACTGATTAGATATTGCCAAGTTCATTTCTGGTTAAAATCTCCTCCAGGTTATGTGATGAAGAATCAGAACTTGGCAAACTTCTTAATGTTATGAGGTTACTCACTTGAATTAGTAGAGAAATAGTTCGATCAGTATCAGAAGTGAAAGTTTTTGTGACAGGAAAAAATGTTGACAGATGAAGAATTTGTTTGTCAGGTTCATTTGAGCTAATACATCAAACTAAGATCCCAGTTTTCTTATACATGCTTCTTTAATGATTAGAGAAGTATATGTGTAGACGTCAGGAACTTATTTTCCAGGGAAACACACTGTTCAATCACTCCTTGCAAACATGTAATTTGGGCAAAATTTTCCCTGCACCAAGAGTATATACTTTGCAACTATCCTGTATTTTTTTATTCTTTCCTTCTTGTTCCTACAAAGAATGAATCAATATACTCTACCAGAGAAAAAAGCAGGAGACAGAATACTATATATAGGTAAATACGGAACATACAACGATTGCTTAGTTATGGTATTTAGCAGTATCAGCTTCACTGGACTGTGGGTTCAGTTCAGACTCGGTAATAATGAATTCTTTTGTTTTATCGTAAAAAGCCTGAGCTAGGTGGACCAACAACTCTTTAATAAGTTGAGAGAAATCTGCCATTATCGTTACTGTTTCGAGGTTTTGCATACGCTATACCTGGTGTGAATTATGTTTTGACAACCTTAACTAAAGCAATGGATGGAGGATGAGCGTTTGGGAAAAAGCTTTACTTTTTCGTGTATTTTATGTGGAGAGAGCAGGTGGGCGGTTGTTGGAATCCATGGATAATGCAAAGAGGAGTGGCTTTGAACAGGTTAGATGGGACCTTGTTCGTAGAGTTCGTAGCTATGCCTTGTAGGTGTGCAGAGAAGGGACCACAAGAGTGAGTGAGTGTGTGTGTGCAGTGATTGGGGCAACCCTTTCCTAAGTCAGGGGGAAGCCAATTTTGCAGATTGGAAACAAAAATTTGGGCTCGAAACCCTAAGGGATTGATTGAATTCAATTCCTTTTTTCTCTGCAATTAATGCCTTTCAACGGCCAATCAGCAAACTTTTTTTTTTTTCAGTGAACATAAAAAGTTACCCTTTCATCTCCTATCCTTATGAAATGTGAAAGTGGACCCTGGACTGGGAGCAAATCCTGAAGCAAAAGTTTTCAAATTGGACCACTTGAATGCCATTTTCAATTAAAACCCATGTCTCATACAGATTCAGAAACTTCAAAAAGACACTTCTGGAAGAAAACAGACGATAAAGTATGTGTCCTTGGGCTGCAAAAACAGTGAAGAACTGGTCTTGTTCATGGGACCTTGCAAAGGCCTAACTTGAACCCTTCAGGAAGAAAATAGAAGAATAAGATGGAGTCTTTGGGCCGCTAAAAGTGCTGAACAGGTCTAGTTCAAATGGTCGAACTTGAACCACCCTTCGGGAAGATAAGAGGATGCAGTCTTTGGGCTGCAAAAAGTGCAGAACAGGTCTAGTTCAAATGGTCGAACTCATCAGGAAGAAAACAGAGGAAAAAGATGGAGACTTTGGGCTGCAAAGTGTCTAGTTCAAATGGCCAACTCGAACCCATTAGGTAGAAAACAGAGAAAAAAGGAGCCTTTGGGCTTCAAAAAGTGCAGAACGGATCTTGTTCAAATGGTCAGCCTTTGGGCTTCAAAAAAGTGCAGAACAGATCTTGTTCAAATGGCCAACTTGAACCATCAGGAAGTAAACAGAGGAAAAGATGGAGTCTTTGGACTTCAAAAAAGTGCATAACAGGTCTTGTTCATAAGACCTGCAATGGTCTAACTTGAATTGCTTAGAGCCCATAGCTTGAAAATGGACCTCTAGGCCCTTTCATCTTCCACAATGACCTATCCTACAGAGGTAAAGATAGTCCTGCATATGCTTAGACTCCAAGCAAATTCCTGCAAAAACCAATCTTAAAGAGACAGTATGAAGTGAAGGTCCAGCAACTTTACGAAAGCAACATTTGGAACACAAACTATATAATCCAATCCACCATCCTCTCTTTATCACAATCCTCTCAAACTTCCCAGGTATCTACCTAAAAATGTCTCCTTCCTACTGTTCCATGCTCTTCCTTATTGCTTTCTCTGTGTCTATGGTTGCCAATTCTGCTATTTCTCATGATTTCTCCATAGTGGGGTACACCCCAGATGATCTGAAATCCACGGACAGGCTCATTGATCTGTTTGAGTCTTGGATTGATAAACATGGAAAGATTTACAAGAGTGTTGAAGAAAAGTTGCAGAGGTTCGAGATTTTTAAGAATAATCTTTTCCACATTGATGAGACTAACAAGAAGGTTACAAACTACTGGCTTGGTCTGAACGAGTTTGCAGATTTGAGCCATGAGGAGTTCAAAAAGATGTATCTAAGATTGAAGGTTGACTTGTATAAGAGAAGAGAGAGTCCTGAAGAGTTCACTTATAAAGATGTTCAGGGTATTCCCAAGTTCGTGGATTGGAGGAAGAAAGGTGCAGTTACTCCTGTCAAGAACCAAGGCTCATGTGGTAACTAAGTAGCTAAAACCTATGCACAAAGCTTTCTGAAAACGTCTTGTCAGATGAATGCTGATTTGAATGTACTTTCAGGTAGTTGCTGGGCGTTTTCAACAGTCGCAGCTGTCGAGGGGATAAACCAGATTGTTACAGGAAACTTAACATCTCTGGCTGAACAAGAGTTGATAGACTGTGACACTACCTACAACAATGGCTGCAATGGAGGACTTATGGACTATGCATTTGCTTTCATTGTGTCCAATGGTGGACTCCACAAGGAAGAGGATTATCCATATATCATGGAGGAAGGAACTTGCGATATGAGAAAGGTAAAACTAAATAGCTCCAGCCTCCGGTGAAATTGTCTGATTGATAGGTTCTTAATGTCAACTCCGAAATCTCTGCGACAGATCTGCAAACTGATACTGCCTACCATCTCTTTTTCTGAATGTCTTATCGATATCATGAGATCCTGAGTTGAAGAATGTTCCATCAAATTTTATCCACGTAACCTTTCAGATCTGTCATTACAACTGACATCAATCTGCATGTCTTGTCTCTTTCCTTTTTCAGGAAGAATCTGAGGTAGTCACCATTAGTGGGTATCATGATGTGCCACAGAACAATGAGCAAAGTCTACTGAAGGCACTTGCGAACCAGCCTCTCAGTGTAGCCATTGAGGCTTCTGGTAGAGACTTCCAGTTCTATAGTGGGGTAAGCCATGAATGTCTTCTTTGTGATTCCTACTTTTCACTCAAAATTTCTGGAGGAGAAGAATAATTTGACATGATCATGATCATGTAGGGTGTTTTTGATGGTCACTGTGGAACTGCATTGGATCATGGAGTTGCAGCTGTTGGATATGGATCAACCAAGGGTGTAGATTACATCATCGTAAAGAATTCATGGGGACCCAAGTGGGGTGAAAAGGGTTACATCAGGATGAAGAGGAACACTGACAAACCAGAAGGTCTATGTGGAATCTACAAAATGGCTTCTTACCCCACTAAGAACAAGTGATTGATATGTGGGTTCGACTCTTCTCTGAGTTTTTCCTGTTGTAATTCCAAATTGTAATAAATTTCTCAACTTTTCAAGCATTCAACAAAGGAATCAACTTTCTAATATGTTGGTGAAGGTTTTCCTTTAATATGTTGGCGACAGGTTTTCCTTTGTAGATTTGATATGTTCTGTTTCTCTAATGATAAAAGAAAGAAAAAAGAAAACAAAAATCTCAACTTCTGTGTTATGTTGCTCCACTTCGTTGCTTCATCTAATCGATTTGATTCAGCAGACAGGATAACTGAGAAACATGAATCAAGCACTAACATATCTGCTACTGATATTGATCAAAGGATCACCAAATAGTTTTCAGTCAAAAAGAAGGAAAAAAGACAAAATCCTGAATATCCTGAAATTTCTTGTGGTAGATACAATTTATAGCATTTGAAGGTAACTTACAGACATTGGAGAAGCTAAGAAATAGTTGCAGAAAGTTGGTTTCAGGAAGCAACAGCATATCCGCGTTCTGATCTATTTCTACCACTGAGAAATTGTGTGAAGAAGGAAAGTTCATTCTCATTATTCTCTTCATCAATTTCGTTCTCCTCCAGGGATCTTCCCATTGTTTCAGGCATAATTAAGTAGCTGACAACCATTCCTATCAAACAAACTCCACCCAGTATCACCAGAGCAGCTGTCATTGGAACAGACTTTGGAACTTTATCAGAATAATCTGCTGAAGCCCATGAGAACCCAAGGGCGCCAATCAATGCACCAACCTTCCCGAATGCCCCGGATATACCATGACATGTCGATCTGAATCTGGCTGGAAAAAGTTCTGCTGGAACTATAAAGGTTGTCGTATTAGGTCCAAAATTTGCGAAGAAGAAAGTGAGAGCGTAGAGGACTAAGAAAGCTATGTTTCTATGGCTGCGCCAATAGAAGTACGGTATTCCAAGTGCAAAATATACTATTCCCATGCAGAGAAAACCCATGATCTGAATCTTTCTCCTTCCAATTCGATCAATGAAATAGACAGTGAAAAAGTACCCTGGAATTGTTGAACAGATTGCAGTAAGACCCTGGGAAGCAGCAATCCTGAAAGTTTCTTCGTAGACATTTTTGGCCTTGTCAAGTTTGAGGAACTGGTCATATATTTGAGACTGGAACAGGTTGCTGCTGTAAAACACAATGTCGAGGAGAAACCAAGTGATGGCACACGAGAAGAGGTCACGGCCGTGTTGACGGAAGAATTTCTTGGAGAACATAGGATAAGAAGGTGCATCAACCGATGGTAAAGGGCTGTCTTCTGCAATTTGGTTCAGTGGAACGTTTAACACCTTTTGAATGTCCTTGGCTGCTTGCATCACATTGTTCTCCACTAGAGCCGTGTACCTGGAGATTATGTTCATGGAGTTACTTACTCAACCCATTTACAGTAGTAATTCACAATCTGAGACAGAGATTCTGATAATTGTTAACCAGAAGATTTAAGTTTCCAAAAGTTCTTTTCTTTTGCCAGGCCCTGATATTGGATTAGGATCCTGGAAATGGTTTCTGATTCAGCAACATGAGATTTTTTTTCATAAAAGAATGCCAAGCCTGGAAACTTTCAGGATAATCAATACTAACATTCGAAGAAAAAAAAAAGTTTTGGCTTCACTTTCACTTGGATTCAGAAATATGAATCTTATCTGTAATGAGTTGAATCTTTTCAGAAGTTCCTGATAAGAAAAAAAGAGAACAGAAAGTAGACCACAATATTTAAGTTTCCAGAGGTCTTTTCCTTTTTCCAGGCCCTGATATTGGATTAGGATTCTGGAAATGATTTCTGATTCAGCCAATGAGATTTTTTCCATTAGAAAACTGCCAAGCTTGGAAATATTCAAGATAGGAATTGCTTGAAATGAGTTTAATCTTTTCAGAAAGTTCCTGATAAGAAAAACAAAAAGAACAGAAAATACTTCAACATGTATTTTACCTGGCGGTTTCAGGCATCGTCATCCTCCAGTAATAAGTGAGGGTGGCAGGAATTGCTCCGATCATCAGAATCAACCTCCAGGCGATGTCTGCATCTTCAGGCACATGCTTCTTCGTTAAGTTCTTCGACCCAACCTCAAACGACTTGGAGACCACCATTGTCACGGCGGAGCTCATCAGAATCCCAAAACCTTGCATGGAGAAAACAGCTGCTATGAATGCACCACGAGTCCTCTTGTTAGCGAACTCCGACATGATTGTCGCTGACAAAGGATAGTCCCCACCAATCCCAATCCCTAACAGGAACCTGAACATCGCCAAACTCGTCAGAACACACTTCTTGGTCCTGCATACGGAAAACCCACAACCTACGGAGCTCAAGATCATCATCATCAGTGCAAGACCGTACACATTTCGCCGTCCACGTCGATCACCTAACCTGCCAAAAACTATGTTCCCAATCACCGCACCAAGAAGAGCTATCCCCACCATTGTTGAAGCAACCACCGTGTAGTTATGGTCGTCGGAGGCGTTCTCGGAGGCGTTCTCGTAGTATATCTGTTTTAACAGTTTCATAATCGGTGGGACACAGAAGAGATCATAAGAGTCAGTGAACAACCCCATCCCAGCTATGATTATGGCTTTGAAGTGATAGTACTGTGTTCTTGCTGAGTCAAGAGCTGAGAGTACCTTCAACGCCATGGATTCTGAAACAGAAGAAGCATCAATCTATGAAACTACTAGCTTGTTTCTGAATACAAAGGAAAATATCCGATCTTTTCAATTTTGTTGGTTATGGAATGGAAGGTTTCAAGCATATCTCTTGAGAAACTAAGAAAATGCTTGAGGATTGCCAAGAAATTTCCATGATAAGAACAAATCTGTTGACTTTATATACCAATGGTTGAGGTATGAGTCAAGTAGACTGTACACTCATATGTATCTATCCCTGGTAAACCTTGGAGAAGAAACAAACATGTGTAGCTAAGTCTTTTGTCTTATTCTTATTCTTTTTCTCAGTATAGTTAAACAGATGTAACAGTCTGGTTCGGTGGGGACTATACACATTGACTAGACTCAGTCGTTGTTAATGGCTGTTTGCCTGTTTGATGAGTTCTTGAAGAACAGCTGGATTGTCATGTTGTCGGCGGAGAAACCTTTGATGATCTCAGATCATGGGACCTCATAGGTTTGTAAGAAAAGTCTTGGAAATGCAAAAAGTTTTGACCTTTCTCAGGATCTCAATAAGTCCGAATCAAGGTCTTGAATGGTGGAATGTAGAGTGGAGTTTAGGACGAGTTCAGATTTTCTGTCCAATATTATGGTGTCTTATTGTGTTTAATAAATTTCAGCTATTTATTTATGTGGGGTCTGTATAGAGTCCGCGTGGGTCCTGTAAAATAAATGGCTACAATTTTATGAGACAGAATAAGACAAAATAAATCTAGAATGAAGATCTGGTTTCGTTTAGGACGGTACACGGAGACTATTCACTTCTTTGGTCGGATTTCTGATTGGTTAAAGTTTGTAAGAAAAGTCTTGGAAATGCAAAAAGTTTTGACCTTTCTCAGGATCTCAATACGTCCGAGTCGAGGTCTTGAATGGTGGAATGTAGAGTAGAGTTTAGGACAGTACACGGAGACTATTCACTTCTTTGGTTGGATTTCTGATTGGTTAAGATCTATACACGTTCACTGTGATAATCCATTCAAAGAAGTTTTGCTCTATGGTGGAGAAATTTTCCACAATGATACGAAAGATCATGAAATTGAAACCTGATGCTGTCTATGTTTGCTTGCTTTATTTTGGAATTTCAATGAGCTCGAATATGAGCTTGAGTTAAATTAGCTTACGTTCATATGATTAGTCATGAAACAAGAGCTAACGTGACGATGTCACTATCTTAACCCAAACTTAATTTGTAACTAATTTGGAATTTGATCAAGTTCAAATTCAATATATACCCGGATTAGTTTGGACCCAACCAATATCAACGTCTGTCACATTCATCGGAAGATTCAACCTTTCCTTTAAACAACAAAGCTCTCATAGTCCAACCTTATCTTTTTATGATTACATTTGCTTAATTCATAAATGTCTGAATTCTACAATGCTAAGTCCAACCATACAAGGAAGTATTGACTTCTTCTTCTTTTTCATCCTACCTAAAATATAATCGAAACCAACAAGAAAATTTTTGTTTTTAAGATTTATTGATTGAGTAGATTCATTCAGTTGCATACAATAAATTATCAATGACTCACCTTATAGGCACGACGAACTAAAGGGTAAGTCCAAGGCAAACGGCCTGCAAAGATCCTACCTTCGTCACGGCGGTGGGTCCAAGTCAACAGTTCTCAAGAGGACAGTGTGGTTGTGTAGTCTTCCTGAAACAAATCAGAGACTAGGGTGTGGTAAGATCAGTCAAGAAGAAGCAGAAGAAGAAATGCACCTGAGCGAGAATGAGGGAATTGAAGACAACACCTTTGTGGTGACGGGTGGATTGGGGTTTGTGGGTTCGTCACTCTGTTTGGAGCTGGTTCGAAGAGGAGCTCGCCAAGTTCGAGCTTTTGACATTAGACATACTTCTCCATGGTCAACCCTTTTGGTTCAACGTGGTGTTCGATGCATTCAAGGTCTCTACTATTCCTATCAATTCCTCTATTCCCTTCGACTCCCTTCAAGTTCTATGCTCTCTGTTAGTTTGATCCATTATTTTGTAGATTCTTGTCGAGATTTCAGTTTGCCTGCTTTTCTGTTTTGAAGAGAAATAACAGATTGTGATCCTCTTTAACTGTGAGATTCTTTTGATGGGGATGTATCTGTTTTTGGAAACCACACAGAAATGGTTGGTTGGTGTGTGTTTGGATTCATCAAAAACTCCAAGTAATCGGCTTTGTTCCCAAGATTTAGTTTTGGCGTTCCGTTGCTGTCATTTTATATGTATATGGTTACAATTTTCTGTGTTCCCAAAGTGCCTGTGATGTGGTACCGGACGGACTTTTAGCTATTCTGTCATCTTACGAGAATAGAGTATGAAACAGATAAACTAGGAGATGTATAGAAGTATTTGTTCCGAGGAAGAATGCCAGAATTCCATCTGTTTTCTGGACTTCTGCATCTTTGAAATCGGAATATCTATTTGTTGAATGTGCAAGGAGATTGCTTTTTCATGGGATCAAATCCAAAAGTATTTGTTATGAGGAAGAATGCTAGAATTCCGTTGTTTTCTGGGTTTGTGCAACTTTGAAATCAGAATATTTATTTGTTGAATGGGCAAGGAGATTGCTTTTTCGTGGGATAAAATCTTTTTTCTGTTGAACTTTACTAGAGCAGTTTTTTATTGTATCCTGTGCTAAGTTGAGGTTGCTTCATGACCATGTAGGGGATCTTGTTTGCAAGAAAGATGTTGAAAAAGCTCTGCGGGGTGCAGCTTGCGTGTTTCACCTTGCTTCCTATGGCATGTCTGGAAAAGAAATGCTCCAGGTTGGTCGTGTGAGTGAGGTGAACATTAACGGAACTTGTCATATTTTGGAAGCTTGCCTTGAGTTTGGCATTAGAAGGCTTGTTTATGTGAGCACATACAATGTTGTCTTTGGTGATAAGGAGATTGTCAATGGAAATGAAGCATTACCGTACTTCCCCATGGATGACCACATTGACCCATACGGGCACAGTAAATCAATTGCTGAGCAGCTGGTTCTGAAACACAACGGTCGTCCTCTCAAGTGTGTATACTAGCATAACATCTACAGTTTCTTCATCTGTTCTTATGCATTTCATTTTATTCATGTTCATTTGCATGACAAAAGTTCTCATTCTCTCAATGGATTTAATAATCTTTTGGTGATGGCAACTGGGATAATATTAGGTGGAGTTTTTTTTATTTACGTTACTTCATTTCAATCATATCACATCAGCAGCTCAACAAAACTGGAATTTTCTTCTGGATTCAGTTGGGAAGCATCCATTAGTTTGATATGATTATATTGCTTATTGGTGACAGCTTGGTACGAAATAAGGCTAAGTTAGTTGAGTCGTTTCACTGAGGTACAGGACAAATAACGGAAAGCGGCTTTATACTTGTGCCATTCGCCCAGCTGCCATCTATGGGCCAGGTGAAGAGAGGCACTTACCACGGATTATATCACTTGCAAAGTTAGGTCTGCTGCCTTTCAAGATTGGTGATGCAAATGTGAAATCAGATTGGGTATATGTTGATAATCTTGTACTTGCACTAGTATTGGCAAGCATGGGGCTTTTGGATGACATTCCAGGGAAAGAAGGGAATCCAATAGCTGCAGGCCAGCCATACTTTATCTCAGACGGTAACATCCCGATCATTTGTTCGGAACTGTTCTTTTCAGTTTGTCGAATGAGGATGATTATAGTGATGAGGTGCTTAATTTTTTAAGACTAGTTCAACTTAGTCAATAATGTGGGAGAAAAACTTTCTTGTATAGGTACATTAGGGAGAAATAATGTTTAAAGTGAGAACTGAGAAACGATCTATCTTCTTTTACAGGTTATCCAGTCAACAGTTTCGATTTCCTCCGACCTCTGCTCAGGAGTCTGGAATATGACGTACCAAAGGCATCTGTATCAGTGCATTTTGCTCTGATTCTGGGGAGGATTTTCTGGATCTTCTATACAATCCTGTATCCATGGTTGAACCGATGGTGGATTCCTCAACCATTGATTCTTCCTGCTGAAGTGTACAAGGTTTGTTTAGAGAATCTGAACATCCCAACATTCTGAACTGTTGCATCTCTTAGCAGAGGTCATGTCAAGTAAATAATACATTTGAATTCTGTCTGAAACTTCTAATACATTTGAGCAGGTTGGTGTGACTCATTACTTCTCATTCCTGAAAGCTAAGCAAGAGCTTGGCTATGTCCCTATGGTAAGTCCTCAGGAGGGTATGGCAGCAACTATCTCATACTGGCAAGAGCAAAAAAGTAAAACTATCGACGGACCTACTATATATACGTGGATATTTGCAATCGGTGGAATGTTTATATTGTTCTGTGCCGGATTCTTACCGGATATAGGACCAGTACCACTCTTTAGAGCTATTAGCCTTTTCTTCCTGAGGTCAATGGGAGCAATACGAACTGTATTTCTTCTAAGCGCAGCAGCACATGTTATCGAGGCCGTATACGCGTGGCACTTGGCAAAAAGAGTGGATCCTGCTAATGCTAGAGGATGGTTTTGGCAATGTTTTGCTCTTGGAATCTTTTCATTGCGATTTCTATTGAAAAGAGCCAAGAACTGAGTCCTGACTCCTTGATGTATCAGCTGATTACTCCTTTTGAATTCTTCGTGTAAGCATACTTTACAATAACTTAAAAAAGCTTTGCCTTTTCAGGCTTGCCCTGTTCATGTCTCAAAGCTATATTTACAGGTTAAGCTAGAACTGCGACTATCATTTATTACTTTGCTAAAAGAATCTCACACCAACTTATCCATCTGATTAAAGGTAGTGGATGATAAGAATCCTGAAGATCATGATGCATCACAGATGTTCTTATGGTAAGACATTCATATCAGTGAAGATTCATGAAGCAGAGTATATAAACTTTATAATTCTAACATATAATCTCTCTGGTACAAGTTAAGAGATCAATAATGCCTAGTTTTGCCAACTACTTATTACATGCAATTCGCGTATCTGCATTTTCATACCTCTAACTACTGACCTAAACATCACGAAACATGTTTACACATAATTTGGTTGATTCAGTTCCTCCAAGATGCCCTGTTGAATATTAGGGACCTTAATATTCTACCTACCACAGGGAAAAAGTTTAAACTTGCGGATGGTGATATAGAAAACAGAGGAACTGGTATCTAGTTGCATGCCGATCATCAGTATGTTCAGGCATTCCCCTCTACATGTTCCCCGGTGTTTGGGAGTTTACTCTTGTGAAATAAAAGGCTCAGCTGGTCAACAAAAAGCTGGTCTTTGATTTGTTCCACCTGTTGCTGCTCCTTTTCCATTTGCTTATCTAATTCCTCAAAACGGTTAATCTTATGTTGAATGTCTTTCATCTGCAAAAATCAACCGTAGTTAGCAATAATATATGATCTAAAAGTGGAAATAACTTATCAGAGAACTTCATCCACCTGAACTTCTACAATAGTGGAAATTGCCCTCTCTACTTCCAACTCTTCCTTTTCAAGAAGTGAATTTGCATCTAAGCAAGCTCTTTCCAAGGCATTGAGGTTGCTATCACCATTAGATGCTACAGCAGTATCTAATCCAGAAGAAAAAAGGAGTTCAAAAAGAAAAAGAAAATTTGTTTCTTGTTCTATTGCTTTTACAAGTCCATCAACCAATTATGAACCAGAATTCCCTCAATTTCATCTGCAAGTACCTTGATGTCTTCTGTCTTGGGTGGTTGATGGAAGGTACCCTTTACTTTCTCCGTATTCCACTTCCGTTAGAGTTGATACAGCTGCGCGAGCAGCAGCTTCTGCAATATCCACACCCGCCAAAGCTGAGAGAAAGGCAGCCTGAGAAAATTTCAAATAAAAGAATAAAGTCCATCAATCCAAACTTAAGTATTAATAAAAGAATAAAGCCCATCAATCCAAACTTAAGTATTACTAAATTCTCTTGTCACAATAGTCGGGAAGAAAAGATGAGGATTTGAAAAAACTGTAATCTACTGTTACAATAGTCAAGATGAGGCAAGCAGAAGCTTATTGCTACTCAAATATTGCTAGTTGGCTGAATATCAAGCAAGTCCCAATTTTTATACTCAATCTCTGTAGTAAGGTAGACATGTATTCCAGATACACGTAATTAAAGTCCTCATCCATTACTTTCGATTCTCAAATACAAAAACAAAACACAACGCACAAATTGAATCTATGAATGGAGGGTGAGACAGAAATAATAAATAACTAGCTCCTTGAAGTTGCCATGAGTAGCCAAGACTTTTATTAAGCCAACCTAAGCTTTAACCAGTAAGAAAGAGAGGTAAGGCCACAATGGTAGAGTGCACTTAACCGGACACCGAAAAAGGTTAAAATATGACACAATTCTGAGTACTAAGTTGACTCTGTGCATGGATATATCCGAATCCAAAGGCGATACCTGGGCCATTATTGGATTGCTTGCATCTGCTAGAGGGGTGAGTCGCAGTCTTTTATTTGGGAATGAAGATGCAATGCTTTCTATTTCCCGATCAGCATCTGTAGGGCCTACTATCTCATTATACTTATTATCAACATCTCCAATGTCTATATGGCCGGCGAATTCTTCACCAGAAGGAAGCTTCATGAAATGAGTGATGCAGTCTTTCTCACTTCTACCAGCAATATTTTGGGCAACCTTCCTCCAGTCATCACCATAATGCATGATGGCTTCAAGAAGTTGCAATGTCTCCTTCTCAGTCCAATCTGCCTTCACCTCATCACTAATCTCAACCCGTCTGAAATCAGACGAACTAACCCCAGGTCGGTATATGCCACGTACATAGCACCGAGCACAAAGAGTTAAGTCATACTGAGAATCAAATGGAGAAAATTTCCACTTATCATTCCATGAAATATCATAAGAACTTCGAACATGCCCATCAACAATCCAACATAAGAAAGTGGCATTGTACATAACAATGGCATCTAACCAGTAGAAGATTGCTGCAACAAGCACGTTCCTTTCTAGACCAATTACCTCAATCATAAAACACAACGAAGGCCCGTAAGAAAATTAGGGTAAATCACAAAAAGGGACAAAAAGAGACACCTTATCGCAAGCAAAGCAAGCAATGCTACAAAGAGACTTGCAACCACTGCAATATCTCTTGGCCGTTTCCTTCTGGACTACCTGAGCCGAATTGCCGCCGCCGCCATCACCACTTTGGGAAGAAGACTTGGTTTCCTTGTCTTCCCACTTGAAGGGTTTGTTGAGAGCAGAAGGAAAGTAGTTAATAAGACCCCAAGCGTCCAAGAAATCAAAAACTCGACGAATAGAACCCACGTCGGCGACGAGAGTCTTCCTGACGTCGGTGAAGGTGATCTTCGAAGAAGGGTTCCTGCGGAAGTACTTGATAATGGAATTGCGAAGGTAGATGTAAAGGCTAGGGTTTTTGGAAGGAGAGCGAGAATCAAAGAACTCCGGCAGGAACCGGATCTCGCACTCGTGAACTCCACTCCACGAAAACCACCCTGCAAGATGAACAAAAAAGGCTTTAAATTAGAGTAAAAGGACGAGGACGAGGAGGAACAGGAACAGGGACTTACGTGAGTAGCTGGGGATGTGTACGACGGAGGCTGCTTCTGGTTCTGGTGGAGCTACTGTAGGCAACGACGTCGGCGTAGATATCGGAGTCGGCGTCGTTGCCGGTGTCGGAGTCGGCGTCGGAGTCGGCGTCGTTGCCGGAGCCGGTGCCGGAGCAGGAACCGGAGACGGAGTTGGATCTCTTGCGGCCATGATTTTGACGCTCGCTTCTTTTGTTCTCAAGTTTAACTGATTATCCCCCAAAAGTTCTATTATTTGCTGCGAACCCCCTCTATTTTGATGGATTATCCACTAAGGCCCAAAATTTTACTATTTGCTACGTTTAGTATTTCCTCTAATTGCATTTTAAACTTCATCGTTTACTACAACAAAATATAAAATAGATCTCGATATTTTGAAGTATTCAAATTGAATCTAAGCGTAGAAATGTCAATCGGTTGGCTTATATTATAATTCTTTAAAAAAATTGTCAAAAACGACGTTCAAATTGAATCTAAGCATAAAAATGTCAATAGGTTGGCCCATCTTATAATGTCAAACAAGGCGTTGTTTTTGAAGTAACAGTTGGGCCGACCACTTTTAGCTATGGCTCGGTTAATCTGGGTCAAAATTGATATCCATACTTGGACATTTCAAAACATTTAAAATAGATCATAAATAAATAGAAAATTTTAAAGAATTAATCGATTTGACATTATTTTTTATTTTTTAAATAAATAATAGACCTATTTTCACATAGCAAGTGGAACCTACTCTTTAAAATAGATGACAAATTTAATTACTTACTAAATATTACTACCTTGTAAATCTTATAATTATTTCAATTTATTTTATCTTTAATATGTTTTAGTGAAATGTTCTTGTTTGTACGTAGTAATGCCCATCAAGCCTAAGTTTGGAAAATTTTTAGGCTCAGATTTGAAAAGAAACTTAGTTGGATTTGAATAAATTAGGATGAGTCAGAGCTTAAATCTGATCGGATTGTATTAAGAGCTGCAATCCTAGAATATATGAGTTTGATGAGCTATTTCTTTGTCTAAGTAACCTGGCTCCACATAGTTCTATTCATAGATGCATTCATCAACAATCACAAAACCAATATCTACATTCTATTTAGAACATTAACAACACAATAAGATTAAAATACCTCCAATGCTTGGCATAGAGTCTTAGTGCATTCTTTTCATCTTGAACACCACAACCTAACAAAATCAATAACACCTTGTGCAAGAGAGGAAGTTAATGGTAGAAGACCCAATATTATGTTTTCACACCACACACAATATGCACACAATCTCACCATATGTTATATCTTATAATATGTTCTACCCTAAGGGGTAGAAAAAGGATAATTGTGTCATTTCAAGGATGTTATGAATTATAGTTTAATGGGACAACATATAATTATTAGGATACTACCATGTGCCTCAGATACAATTAGTAAATTATTAACCATCCCATTATGGTTATTAAAAATACATTAGGCAATTCAACTAATAGTCATGCATATGGAATTAATGTTGCGATTATATTAGTCCACATATTTCTAACATTTTCCCACTTGGACAATATAATCAAACCACTATACCAATCTCCATCATCCAAAAGCAGTCAAATAAATCGTATGCAATAATATATCGACAGGATATATATACTACATATGATTTGGCCCTGAAGATGTTCAAATACCACAATAACCATTAAAACAACATGTATGTAGTACAACAACTAAGACTTCGCATTTGTCTCCTTTTGCACTTGTCACATATATATGTCAATATTAACAAGAAGTGACTGCAAATATCATTATACATGCTTTATATATAAAAGTCCTAGCTGTTGGATCCCAAACTTTCGGTGAAAATTAGAAATATTAAAATGACTATCCTTGTTTCGCTCCGTTTTTTGTTTTTCTCCGGTTAGGGTCCGGTCTCGAGATCGGGTCCCAACACTAGCAATACGTACAAAGTACTAACATGTTCAATACAAAATAGCAAACTCCCATTAATCTTATCAAGCTAGGCTCTTAACAATCCTATGCGGGAGACATGTTCCCATTAATCTTATCAAGCTAGGCTCTTAACAATCCCATGCGGAAGACATGTTCTGCAAATACACATATAGGTAAGCCTTTTGTAAGTGGATATGCCAATATGCTAGCTGTAGGTGTATACTCAACAGTAATGAGGGATTCAGTAACTTTCTCTTTAGCAAGATAGTACTTTATATCAATATGCTTTGAGCAAGAAGTACTTCTAGTGTTCTTAGAGAAAGCTTCAGCTACAGCTACGGAGTTATCACAATACAATTTCAGCGGACTCGAAATAGAGTCTATAATACCCAATGCTGAAATTAAATTCCGCAACCATATTACTTGACAAGCTGCCTCACAGCACGTCATATACTCTGCCTCCATGGTAAAGGATGTCGTGAGTGTCTATTTGACATTTTTCCACGATACAACTCGTCTAATCATCATAAAGATGTAGCCTGAAGTGGACTTTTTATCATCCACACATCATGTATAATCAGTGTCACTGAACCCAACTATATCAAAAGTGTCAGTTCGCCGATAAGTTAATATATGATCATTGCTACCCTGAAGATACCTCATGACTTTCTTAGCCGCTTTCCAATGGCTAAGACCAAGATCACTTAATTATCTTCCCAACACGCCTACAATAAAAGCAATATCAAGGCGTGACGTGTGCATCCTTAAGCATACATCAGACTGCCCACGAGTGACGCATATGGAACAACTTTCATTTCATCTCTCTCTTTATCATTTTGTGGACATTAGCCTTTCAGAACTTGTCACCTTTCACTATTGGTGCCTTTCCAGGAGAACAAGAATACATATTGAATCTTTTCAAGATCCGATCAATGTAAGTCTTTTGAAACAATCAAAGAATCCCTTTAGCTCTATCTGGGAGAATTTGAATTCCAAGTACATAAGAGGCCTCACCAAGATCCTTCATATCAAAATGACTAAATAATAGTTGTTTTGTCTCAAATAATATATTAGTATCATTAGAAGCAAGTAGAATGTCATCAACATACAGTACCAGAAAAATGAAAATGCTCCCACTGAACTTCATATATACACATTGCTCAACTACATTCTCCTTGAAGCCATTTGCAGTGACAACCATGTCAAACTTGAGATACCACTGTCTTGATGCTTGTTTTAACCCATAGATAGACTTCTTGAGCTTGCAAACCATATGTTCTTTACCAATTATCTTAAAACCAACTAGTTGGGTCATGTAAACATCTTCATACAGATCTCCATTCAAGAAGGCGGTCCTCACATCTATTTAATTGAGTTCCAAGTCAAAATGAGCAACTATAGCCATAATGATTCGCAGTGAATCTTTAGTAGAAACTGGTAAGAAGGTTTCTTTGAAATAAATCCCTTCTCTCTGACTATAGCCTTTAGCTACAAGTCTAGCCTTATACATTTTTATTTTTCCACTTGAGTTATGTTTGATTTTGTAAACCCACTTGCACTTAATGGGTTTGCAACCTTTAGGTAGTTCAACCAACTCCCAAACTCTATTTTGTGATATGGAACTCAACTCATCTTCCATTGCATTCATCTATAACGCAGATTGAGGACTATTCATAGCTTCTTAAAAACTGACTGGTTCAATATTATCTCCCACATCGAACTCATGTTCTTGCAATAGACAATATAGTCATTAAGAATAGCAGGTCTACGTGTTCTTTGTGATCTCCTGACAACAACTTAATCATCCCCAGTATCAATGACTTCATCGTGTGCTTGATTTTGAGGTTCATCATGAGATTCTACTGGAATATGTTCAATCACAGGGTCATCAGTAGGAGCGGAAGCGACGGGTACAAGGATTAGAATGCGTTCTTCCCTGAATACTATTTCTCTTGACCCTCGACTTGAACCAAAATCATCTTCAAAACAGACAGCCCTATCTGATTATATAATTCTAGTCACGTG
>JAOSBL010000006.1:161812-174941 GCA_027568915.1 Erythroxylum roraimae | reverse complement strand
ACCCTCGACTTGAACCAAAATCATCTTCAAAACGGACAGCCCTATCTGATTATATAATTCTAGTCACGTGAGATGGGCAATAAAATGTAGAACCCTTTGATCTAACGGTGTAACCTACAAAGTAACCACTAATGGTTTTCAGATCAAGCTTCTTAGATTGCGGATTATAGTGTCTCACTTCTGCTTTGCATCCCCAAACATAAAAATGGCGCAAGCTTGGTTTATTCCTTGGCCATAAATCATATGAAGTCTTTGGGACTGACTTGCTAGGTACTTGATTCAAGATATAAGTAGTTGTCTTCAACGCCTCACCCCACAAAAATTTAGGAAAACTAGAATGAATCAACATACACCACAATATATCAAGAAGTGTGTGGTTTCTTCTTTCAACGATTCCATTCTGCTGAGGTGTTCTCGGCATTGTATATTTTTCTTCAATACCACATTCTTACAAGTATCTAGCAAAAGGCCCTGGATTCCTTTCATTCTCATCATAACGTCCATAATACTCTCCACCTCTGTCAAAATTAACTACCCTGATTTTATTCCCCTTTTGAAGGTCAACATTTGTCTTGAAAATCTTAAACGCCTCCAAAGATTCAGATTTTTCAAGAATGAGCTCCACATGACCATACCGGGAAAAATTATCAATAAAAGTGATGAAGTATTTATAACCACCTATAGCAGGTGGAAAAAATGGTCCACATATATCAGTAGGAATCAACTCCAAAAATTCTGAGCACCTGTCTATTTTGTTTTCTCTAACCTTGACGGGCAACTTTTCTTTAATGCAATCAACACATACAGTTGAATCTGAAAAGTTAAGATCCTGAAGTACACCATCTTTTACCAATCTCTTCGTTCTGTCTCTATAAATATGGCCTAAAAGTTTGTGTCATAACATAGAAGATCTAAAATCCAACCTTATACGTTTGGAACCAATAACAGTATTAAAAGAAGAGGAAGACGCAATAGTAACAACATCATTCAACTCAAGTTTGTATAAATTTTCACATAAAAATTTCATTTCCTACCAAAAGAGAGTCACGATACAAAGTCAGTTTTTCAGTTCCAAAAAGAAGACTATAACCTAGTCTATCCAAAATGAATACAAAAATCAAATTTCTCTTAATAGAGGGTAAATAAGCGACATCATGTAACACCAAAAGATGTCTTGTATTCAACTGTAATCTAACTATCTCAAAAAATTCAACTTTGACTTTGGTATCGTCTCCCATGTACACATGTTGCTCAGAACTAGTCGGCCTTCTTCGACTTGTCAATTTCTGTAAGGAATTCGTAACGTGAATTGTTGCTCCAGTATATAACCACCAAGTATTTAAGGGCACATCAATAACATTGGACTTTAAAACAAAATCACAAGACAATTACCTTTCTTCTCTAAGTGAGCTTTAAGTTTCGACAATCAGCTTTCTTGTGCCCAAAATTCTGATAAAAGTTGTACTTCCCTTTGAAAAACTTATTCTTCTGACTAACAGAAGATGTGTCCGCCTGTCCACTTCCTTTAGGACTAACAACCTTCTTCTTAAAAGGCTTTTGGTCACTTAAGCTATTAGAAATGAAATTTCTCTTTTAAGAATTGTTGCGGTTTGTCATCATGGAGATGCTTCTTGCCCTTCCCTTTTTCATGTCATCCTCTTCCTTGGTAAGAATAGCAGTCATCTCCTCAACAATCCATTGCTCTTTATGAGCATTATAGCTTGATCTGATCGAATCAAATTTTGAAGGAAAGTCCCCGTCATAAACCATACCATGTAATCCTCACTAATGTCCATATCCATAGCCTTAAGCTTATGCTAACAACCCATAAACCTGTCGATGTGAGCCCTAATGTCAGTTGCACCATCATAAATGGTGTGATGAAGCATGTTTAAGTACTCATTCTTCTCATTCTTTGAGAACTTCATATACTTCTTCTTAATGGCAGCAAGAAAATCCTTGACATTATCAAGTCCATTCGCATGATAATCAAATTCATCATGAGAGATTCAACCCACTGCATGTGGTTCATTCCATTCAGCGTCAAGATAACAGAGACTCTCAGATTGCTTAAAGCTGAATGAGAACCAAGAGCAATAACTACGATATGCACGTTAAAACAGAATCATGCAATTCGTGCTCTTTTTCTCAAAATTAATTATATCATTCATGTTAGAGTTCTTTAAACAAATATAGAACTCATTCACAGGTAAGAATAATTTATTAAATATTACAACCAAATTATCAATATACTATCGAAAGGATAGAAAAATTGTGCGGTTCATAATATTTCAATAAAATTTATTCACTATATTAGGCATCTTCCACAGTAGTAATTATCGACAAGATAATTAATTATCCGTATGGATCTTAACGTTATTCTAGAGGAAAAGCACAAAATTTTAAACATACATTAATATTTAAAAATTCCTCATCATTAATAGTTTCATATGCTCAATTCTACGACAGGTTAAAATAAGCATTCACTATTGTCAACAAATAATCATGTTTATCCCATAATAAGATTAAAACAATTAGAACATCAAATAAAAAATTACTAATTAATCTTATGCAAAAACATATGAAAAATAGAATTAAAAAATGGAGCAAAATGATGAAAAAATGGTCCAAAAAGGACCTTGCTCGCGCCCCTACACTTATTGTGCAAGATTTTTTTTAATTTTTTTAATTTTAAGAAAAACAATATATATATAATATTAGTTAAGGGTCGGGATGACGCTGTCTGGGTCATCCTTGACCCTTAACTTTAGTTCACGAGTTGACTCGCGCACCCGCAGGTTGACTCGACGATAGCTCCCCCTTGGCCTTCCGTTTCTGACGATTTTAGAGACATTTTCTTCCATTTTTCATTCTCTATGGATTTCCTATATTCATTTCAGCCAAAAGTGCTCCAAAATTTGAAAATATCAAACTCATTTCGGGCATTATCGAAAACACTAAGCTTTTCAGAAAACTCACTCATAAAAACGTGATTCTTTGTCCCAAACAAAGGTAAAAGGCAACAACAACAACCAACAACATTTTCTAAACCTCAACACATCATTTCGAAGTTATTTATTTCAAAAAATGATTAAAAAATGATTTTGTATCAAAATCAAGCCTTAAATTCAAATGATCATGGAGCTCTGATACCATTTGCTATTCTCAGATACATTCATCAATAATCACAAAACCAAGATCTACATTCTATTTAGAGCATTAATAACACAATAAGATTAAAATACCTCAAATGCTTGGCATAGAGTCTTGGTACATTCTTTCCATCTTGAACACCACAACCTAACAAAATCAATAACACCTTGTGCAAGAGAGGAAGCTAATTGTAGAAGATCCAATAATCTATTTTCACACCCACACACAATATGCACACAATCTCACTATATGTTATATCTTATAACATGTTCTACCCTAAGGGGTAGAAAAAGGATAATTGTGTCATTTTAAGGATGTTATAAACTATAGTTTAATGGGTCAACATATAATTATCAAGGTACTACTATGTGTCTTAAATGTAATTAGTAAATTATTAACCATCTCATTATAGTTATTAAGCATACATTAGACAATTTGATTAATGGTCATGCATATGGAATTAATGTTGTAATTATATTAGTCCACGTATTTCTAACACATAGTTGTTGAAAGAAACTATAATGGAGTCCTCCAGGGTCCTGAACTTCCATTCCAAGTTTTGCAATTTCTTCGAACCGTATAGTTTCTTCATCCTCTTACTTCAGCTTTCTGATACACCAGCAGAGAGAGAATCTAATGCATCCACACGACCTAGACTCTCTATGTTTAGTTCTTACAACTCCATATGTTCTTTGTCAGGAAAAGACTCGCTCATGGCAATAATCTAAGATTCAGGAAGATGATACACAATAACCTCTGAACAGATGCAGGAGTGATAGAGCTAGAATGCCATTAGTATACAGTAGGCGTAAGAAGAAGTTGGAGAATCCTAGCACGTGAGTTTGTTACAAATAGGAGACAGGTGTCATCTAATAATTGGGGTAGGATGAGATATAAAAGGAGAGGAATGACATGTAAAGGGGAGAGGCGTGAATACAAGACTCAGAGCAGTGCTAGGGAGGTAACAGCCCCTCATATAGGCTAACCTTTGTTCAGTTGTAATCGAACATTACTTACAGAATATCAATATATTATATTGAATCAATGAGATTGTTTGGATCCACCTGATTCATTTTATTCAATTAAACCATTCATACCTGATTGAGTTCTATCAATTGGTATCAGAGCACGATCTTGGAACCATTAGATTAAGTTCGTTTTTATAGTGGATGGTAGTGACTTGAAGGATGGGGAAAATCGACTTGTTTGAGAGGAGTGTAGCGAACTTGGCTGAGACGTTGGAGAAAAACGATGACAAAACCAACGACTGGAAGAAGCATTATTGGAAATGATGCAACACATCAAAGGAAAAGGAGTGGAGTCGTCCAAGGGAAAGTCGGTAGTGGAGACTGCTGATGAAAATGAAGGGAATGGTGTGGGTGAGTCGGTAGAAACAAAATAGGGGAGTAATACTAAAACAGAGCAAGTTAGGATGCGTATGGAAGAAGATTAGAGATTCCAATTTTTTATGGGGAGGATGCGTATGGATGGTTGAATCGAATAGAAAGAAATTGGTGGGAAGGCATTGGTATGGTTCAATTGGTGGGAAGCGCAAAATGCAGGAGCGGATTGGAGAGAGTTTAAATTTGCGGTGATTAAGCGATTTCAACCCACACTAGCCAAAACCCCTATGAACTGTTGTTTGGGCTGCAACAAACTTCGACGGTAATGGATTATCGCGAAAACTTTGAGCTGCTGACAGGGCCCCTACGGCACATTGATGAAGAAATTCTTATCGGGTTATTTCTTAACAGATTGAAGGCTGAAATCCGAGCTGAACTCAAGCTGCATCATGTGGGATCTCTAAGTGAATTAATGGACATGGCGCTACTAGTGGAGGAAAGAAATTTTATCGTGAAACATGGCAGTGTAAGTTCCATGCAGAGACATGCAATTAATAAACCACCCCAGTTCAACCGATCCACCACTGTGGAATACCGACCCCGACCTCTAGCTACTGTGGAAACAAAGGGAAATGCGGTAGTGCAAAGCACAACCACACCACCGAGAGAAGGGACTGGAGGGGCTCGAAGACGCAATTTTCGACAACTCCCACCCGAAATGATTAAGGAGAGATGTGAGAAGGGGTTATGTTTTTATTGTGATGAACGATTCAGTCCCAGTCATGTTTGAAGAAACAAACACTTTCGAGTCTATATCATGGAGGAAGAAGTAGAGAATGAGGCACCAAAGGAAGTATTCATGGATGCTGAAAGTGATGACAGTGAAGGTAAGCAATTACAATTGAATATGATGAGTGTGATGGGGTTGACTATGAAGAGATCATTCAAAGTCTGGGGAGATTTGAAGGGAAGAAAGGTGGTAACATTAGTGGATTGTGGGGCTTCTAATAATTTTATTTCTAAGTCATTAGTGGATGACCTGTCCCTACACGTGTTAGACACTCCAGAATTCTTAGTACAGGTGGGAGATGGACATAAAATTAGAGGAAAAGGTGTTTGTGAAAAGTTACAAGTGGAGACGCAAGGGATATATATTACAGGGGACTTCTTTCTGTTTGAATTAGGAGGAGTGGACGTGGTGTTGGGATTGGACTGGCTAGAAGGATTGGGCAATGTACGAGCCAATTTTAAGGAGTTGACGTTAAAATGGATGGAAGGAGACAAGCAATTCAATTTGAGAGGAGAACAGGCATTGATGAAGTTGGTGGCCACATTAAAATCGCTTTATAATGTTGTGAAAGAAGGAGAAGAAGGTTATCTAGTCAGTGTGACAAAAATAGAACTGCAAGAGACAGCCATGGAAGGGACAACAAAACTCAAGGAGTTGTTAGCTGAATTTACAGATGTATTATCCCCACCCACAGGGCTGCCTCCTTAAAGGAGTCACGACCATGCAATCACATTAAAACAAGGAGCTGAAATGCCAGTAGTAAGACCCTATAGATATCCCCATTATCAGAAGAATGAAATAGAAAAGATAGTGGGGGAATTACTTGCTGTTGGGGTTATACGACCCAGCGTGAGTCCATTTTCCAGCCCCGTGATCTTAGTGAGAAAAAAAGATGGAGGATGGAGATTTTGTGTGGATTTTAGGGCATTAAACAAAGTGACGGTAGTGGATAAATTTCCAATACCAACAATTGACGAACTGTTGGATGAATTGGGAGGGGCCAAAGTGTTTTTGAAGCTAGATCTTAAGAGTGGCTACCATCAAATCAGAGTCCGAGAAGAGGACATACACAAAACTGCCTTCCGAACACACGAAGGTCATTATGAATGGTTGGTGATGCCTTTCGGGTTATCCAATGCCCCTTCCACCTTCCAATCATTGATGAATGAGGTATTCTGTTCCCACCTACGCAAGTCAGTACTAGTCTTCTTTGATGATATTCTTGTATACAGTCCAGATTTTGAGCGACATTTGAAAGATTTGAGGGCTGACTTGTTGATACTCCGAAGCCATAAGCTGTATGTCAACGAGAAGAAGTGTGAGTTTGCCAAAGAACAATTAAAATATTTGGGGCATGTAATTTCGGGGCGGGGAGTAGAAGTCGACCCATCTAAAATTGAAGAGGTTGCGAACTGGCCAATACCGAAGGACGTGAAAGCTGTCCGAAGGTTCATAGGATTCACGGGGTACTACCGACAGTTTGTGCGAGACTATGGCAAGATAGCCAAACCTCTCACTTAATTACTTAAGAAAGAAGGGTATCAGTGGAACATGGAGGCTTAGCAAGCCTTTGAATCCCTTAAGTCGGCAATGGTAAACCTCCCTACTCGAGCAGTTCCTGATTTTTCTAAACCATGTACTATAGAGACTGATGCATCAGGAAAGGGGTTAGGGGCAGTATTCATGCAGGAAGGAAGACCTTTAGCTTATCTTAGCTGGGCATTACCTCCGCAAGCGCTCTCCAAGTCAGTTTATGAAAAGGAGTTAATGGCAGTAGCAATGGCGGTTCAGAAATGGAGACACTATCTGTTGGGTTGACGTTTCATCATCCGAACTGACCAAAGGAGCTTGAAATATTTGACAGATCAGAGGTTGTTGGGAGAACAGCAACAAAAGTGGACAACAAAGTTGTTGGGGTATGATTTTGAGGTGCAGTACAAACCGGGGAAGGAGAACCAAGCAACTGATGCTTTATTGCGTAAAATGAAATGTGGTGCTATATCGACGGTGAAAATGGTGGACTCTGATAACTTGGAAGAAGAAATTTGGGCTGATCTAAAACTTAACGCCATCATGCAAGATCTGTTTAGTGGGAGCAAAGAACACCTGGGATTCTTGATTAAGGGAGGCAGACTGTATTATAAAAATAGGCTGATTTTGCCGAAAACATTTAGTCAGATATCGACTATTTTGAAAGAGTTACATGACTCACCCATGGGTGGTCATTCGGGGTTCCTACGCACTTACAAACGAGTGTTGGGACTAGTTTTCTGAGAAGAAATGAGAAATGACATAAAAAAAATACGTAGAGGCTTATAAAGTGTGTCAACAAAACAAGTACCAAGCACTATCCCCTGCTGGTCTACTACAACCTCTACCAGTTACAACACAAATATGGGAGGATATATCGATGGATTTCATAGGAGGTGTACCGAAGAGTAAGGGAATGGACACCATCATGGTAGTAGTGGATAGGCTGACAAAATATGCTCATTTTTTGTCATTAGCCCATCTCTTTTCTACTCCTGACGTTGCTGCACTATTTGTTAGAGTAATAATGAAGCTACATGGGTTTCCTACCTCAATAGTATCCGACAGATATAGGGTATTTATGAGTAGATTCTGGTCTGAATTGTTCAAGCAGGCAAGCACATAGCTGAAGTTTAGCTCAGCTTATCACCCCTAAACCGACGGACAGACGGAAGTCACCAATAGATATTTGGAAACATATCTCCGTTGTTTCACCGGAAGTAAGCCTAAGCAATGGACTAAATGGTTGTGTTGGGCAGAATTCTGGTTCAACACTAACTATAATAGCTCTACAAAAACTTCTCCATTTTTTGCTTTGTATGGTCGACCCCCACCCACCTTGCTCGGTTATGTAGGAGAGTTGTCAGCAGTGGAAGAAGTGGACAGACTTATTAAGGAATGGAATGGAGTCATAACTGAATTGAGGGACAATCTATTAAGGGCCCAGAATCGGATTAAAGCACAAGCAGCTAAGAAACGAAGAGAAGTGGAATACATGGTAGGAGAAAAGGTGTATTTGAAGATCCAACCATACAAACTCAGGTCGTTAGCAAGAAAGCTGAATGAGAAACTCAGCCCCCGATACTATGGCTTTTTCATTGTTGAAAAGATTGGAGCAGTGGCTTATAGACTAGAATTATCAGCATATAGTAGAGTTCACTCGGTTTTCCATGTGTCATTGCTCAAGAGGGCTGCTCCTAATCCTGTGCAGATACAGCCCTTACCTAAGCAATTAACAGATGATTGGGAGCTGGATTTACATCTAGAAATGATAATGGGGGTCCGAAAGGATGCGAATGGGAACGAGGAAGTATTGATTCAGTAGCAAAATCTACCTACATTTGAGAATTCATGGGAGTCATACGCTGCAATTGTAGAGCATTTTCCGACCTTCCACCTTGAGGACAAGGTGCGAGCTTTGGAGGGGAGTATTGATAGAGCTAGAAGGCCATTAATATATAGTAGGCGTAAGAAGAAGTTGGAGAATCCTAGCACGTGAGTTTGTTACAAATAGGAGACAAGTGTCATCTAATAATTAGGGTAGGATGAGATATAAAAGGAGGGGAATGACATGTAAGGGGGAGAGGCGTGAATACAAGACTAAGAGTAGCACTAGGGAGGTAGCAGCCCCTCATATAGGCTGACCTTTGTTCAGTTGTAATTGAACATTACTTATAGAATATCAATATACTACACTGAATCGATGAGATTGTTTGGATCCATCTGATTCATTTTATTCAATTAAACCATTCAAACCTGATTGAGTTCTATCAAGGAGTAACATGGAAAGCTAATCCAAACAACAGGAAAGAACCTGAAATGATAGATTCAGAAAATTTCCAGGGAAAGGACATGAAAACTTGCTTCAGGATTGACAGGGAAAAAACTCCAAAATAGCCTTCAGTGGCAGCACATAGACCTTCATAGTACAGGTCTCAGACGATACCCAGGACCCGAGCAGAAACACCCCCTCTTTGCTTCCTGTTCTCTATTGGGTTAGAGATCAGAAAATTTCTTGTCGAGGTTTGCTTGTCAGGCAGGAATTTAGCAAGTACCATGGATATCATCGGCCTTGATCCACTTCAGGAAACCGAGTTCTCCGACAAGATTCAGTTATTCGTTTAATCTGCATAAACTAGCAACTTTTAATCTCTTATTTTTAAGTTATCCGAATTGAGAAGTTCTTTTTTGGTGGTTAAGTCATACAACTTTCATTTGTCAGTAATATCAACTAAGCCAATGACTTAGCAGAAGCAAGATCCTTATGGCTGACACATCTGCTGATGATGATAATATAGCAAAATGTCTTAGAACAGAATGGATAACACAAGTTTAAAGGTCTGTGATTACAGTTTCTCCTCACGATTGCTCGGAAGAGACAAAAATCACGATTATGTCTTGAGATTTTCATTCGGAAGGGATCGATGTAGTAGCAATGGAACAAGATTCAGGGGCATTATAAGAATGAGTTCATTGGCAAAAGGTCTGCAGAGATTACTAATCTGACTTTTCAGAGCAACCAAATGGCTTGACATTGCTCAGGAGGCCTCTCTCTTCGTAATTCCTTACGGTATCAGCCAGAGTTTCATCCAGGGGCCGAAACTTCCATCCTAACTTCTGCAACTTCATTGAACTCACCGTTATTTCTTCCTCTGGGTCAGTAAAACTGTTATATAAGAATCAACACGTGTATCAATGTTGAAGGAAGAAGCCATAAGTAGATGAGCATTCTAATTTGATTGGAAACGGCCTTCACAGGGCCTCGTTTTCTATCCGATGTATCTGAAAATCAAATCTTTACAAGGTTTAAACTTCACTGTGCAGGACAGTTTGACTAACAAGGTATTTACCTTTTAGGGTAGTTGTAGTTAGGGTACAAGGTCTTCAAGGTGTCCACAAAAGCATGTGTTGTATATGAATATGAAGAACATATATATCTTCCCTTGGCTTCAGGCTTTTCATAAACCAGCATAAGTGCTCCAGCCACATCACGAACATCTACAACCGGACGGTTCTTGTCAGCTAGCGACTGGTGCCCATCTGAGTTCCATCTCAATCGCATAAATTTATAGTTTCGGAAATCAGAAAAATAGACGATAAGTACTAATTCAATTATGCTCAGGACCAAGCAAAGACAAAACTGCAGTAGTTAAAGATGAATGAGCCTCAAGGCATGACCTTACAATGATCAACAGTAACTAGATACCTTTTAAAAGTGTCAAGAGAAATAAGCTGGTGGAATTTACTGTAGATTGCAACATGGGACCAATGACTAAGGCAGGGCAAACTGTTATGACTTGAAGATCCTGCTCGTATCTCTTTGCAAACTCCGACGCTTCAATTTCAGCCATTGTTTTGCCAAGGAAGTAGTAGTTCTAGCAGCCAGATTGGAAGTGATACTTTAAGAGCCTTAAAACACGAGACATCAACATCCACAGATGAAAGCAAATATGCAAATTTGGTTAATCAGATACCTCAGTAGATCTGCAGAAATCCTTGTCAGACCAACAATTCTCATCCATGGCCTCATCCTTCGGCCAATTCGGGTTCTGCATAACTGCTCCTACAGACGAAACGACCACGACCCTCTTTACTTTTGCTTTCAAGCATGCGTTCAGCACATTTTGTGTACCGGTTACAGATGGTTCAATCAACTCTTTCTGCACTACTTATGGTGAAAATCTATGAAATATCACCTATCACACAGCTTCTTATCTGCTAGCTAGGACTAAAAACAAATAGGTTCTGTGCAACTAAAATTGGATCTAATTTTCTGAGCATTAAAGAGGAAATTAGCAAACTTGCCTGGGGATCAGTAACGGTACCAGGGAATGGAACAGGGCAAGCAACATGGAAAACACCTGAACAGCACGAAACAGCAGAACAAAGACCTTCATAGTCAAACAAGTCTGCCTTGAAGAGTTTCATGTTCTCTGAAGCGTTCTCTAACCTCTTCAAATGACGATTCTTTTCATCGCCTGTCAGCCATTGAAGTTGGAGAAAAAAGTTGTCAGATTAGAAATGGTGAAAGAAGAGAGGTAGTAGAGAAGGTTACATGGGTCTCTAACAGTTCCATGCACCACATAACCCTTAGCAAGTAGAAATTTAACCAGCCACGAAGCCGTATAACCTCCGGCGCCGGTAACACAAACTCTTTCCTTCTTTTCCACTTCTCCGATCATCTCCTCTCTCTCTCTCTCTCTCTCTCTCTCTCTCTGGGGGCCGTGACGAGGGCTAGCTCTTGAGCTAAAGACTCATTCTTTGGTGCAGTGCAACACATATCAAGGCCAAAGGGTATTATTATATTTAAACGAGAACGACCTGAACCTAAAACCATAAAAAATGGCGGCGGAAGAAGACAAAGTCATTGACTCTGAATAGTTCAACCGTAAACTCCAGCATATTTGGAAAGAATAGCTTGAGACAGTTCGACAGCTTCCACAGGACATCACAAGTACGAACAAATCAGTAATTGTTTAGGTTCCTGAGACATAGGAGTGGCAAAACATCGTCCCAGACTCTGCAACTTCATTGAACTCGCCTTTAGCTCTTCCTCTGCCTCCATGAAACTATCATAACATTGACAGAGTCAACAGATCAGGCACTGTTAATCATGTGTTTCTTCCCTCTGCTTCAGGATTTTCATTCACCACATTAAGTGCTACAGCCACTTCACAACATCTAAAGCAGGACACGTGGTCTTTTCGGGTCGGTTTTTGGGTCAGATTTCGATTCGGTTTTGGTTTATTTGGATCAATTGTAAGGCCTTCAAGCCGGTTCGAATTGAGTCCACTAGTACTGCTCGTATAAAGAGCATTATAGAGAGAGAGAGAGTCCACTAGTCTGCTAAAAAATTATATTTATATAATTATTTAACGTGTCAGTTTTTTTTAATGTATTTTTTAATTTGCATTACTCTTTTATTGTCATATTTACATGTGGGTCTATTAAAAATAACATCTTTATTATGTAAGGATAAAGTTGCGTACTATCAGAATTTCTCATATCCTACTTTATTACGAGACTTTGGACTAAGTGCGATGATAATGATGATGATATAAAGAGAGAGTGCACAACCATTATGTGGGACATGTATTTTGAATTATTAAAATAGAAATATGATATGAATGTGGGTCATATTATTATACTTTTAGAGTGTAATGTATTATGAAAAGTGGTGCAATGAGGTATGGTATAATGAAATACTGACATGGCAAACTCGTTACAGTTGGAAATGCTCTGATACTGATGCAAAGTCAATAGATTCGGTCTGAATTAACGGGTTTTAAGGAGTTTTTATTTTTTTTTAAATCAAGTTTCAGGGATCTTGAATTTTCTAATTTAAAATGTTATCGTTTTTTATTTTTTAAAATTACTAAACATTAAGCTCAGGATTAAGATCGAACTCAAATCAGCCTATTGTCATTCTTAAATACGAAACGAACTTAGGTTGACCTCCTTCAAATTTTAAGTTAGAAATTTTTTTCCTAAAAGGAAATCATTATTTGAATTTGATCCAATTGGATCAAATGCACGGTTCTTTTTTTTGTTACTCAGTAGAAAAAATACACTGAAACTAAACTACAAGTAAGGAAAAAGCGACTCCTAATATATCCTCTGTTAGGATAGAAGAGCAATCCTCAGGCAGGTTTTGATACCAACAAATAACAAGTGACAAATTGAATTAAGCTCGAATCGCTTGTTAAAATCAAGCCAACTAGTCCAATTTGTTGACAATGTTGGACCAATGGTGGTTGACAAAATTAATTCCACTTGTGTTTTGATAATAACAAGATAGATAGACTTGATTAAG